>JBAMNC010000315.1:520000-999981 GCA_037902135.1 Cetoscarus ocellatus | reverse complement strand
CAAGCTATTTATCTTTAAAATTGCAATTGATCTGAGTCAGTTTGCACATGGCTGCAGAGCATTTGTGCAAACTCAGTGACATCCAATGATCCCTATTTAAAGCAGCAGCATCTGCACTTTCAGAAGTTCTATTTTAGCATCTTTGTCCGTAAATAACCAAGTTAAGGTTAAGAAATGAACCAAAAGATTTGTGATATCTGTTCTTTTGTTGTTGTTTGTGCTAAACTTTGTTGCTACTGTCTTACGCCATTCACATGCATTTGCTGCACTTGCCAGCTCCAACGAGTGCTGCTACAGCTTTTACACCAGAAGTTTAAATGTCCTGCAGCCTCAGCGCGTCTCCTGCTGTCACAGCTCTCTCTCTTCATATATATCACCCCAATAATGAGCTTATACTGAGAGTTTGGGGAGAACCACAGTCAATCACCACACAGGAAACCTGATTCATTGCATAACTGACCTGAGGAACCAGCAGAATTAAAGCATTCTGACAAACAAGGGGAGTTTCTCCACAGAGGAGACAAACTGAGCTGTAAATCTGAGAAGAAGACAGGAAGTTTAACTAGATGGTTTAGATCTTTTCTTTGACATGATCTGCCACCATGGATATACCAGCTAGATTAAAGCAGCACTGCAGATCTTTTGAGCCTTCAAATATTCTCTCCAAAGTCTGCTCAGTGGAGCTCGGCGCTATGACAGGGGGAATGGCCCCCCTCCCTTCCCCCCACAGCGCTTCCCTGCTCTGTTTAGGGGCTATGTAACTTTTGCCCCCGTGACGGGGACACATATCGCGAGCGGTGAGGAGAAGTGCAAACTGCTTTACGGCGCTACGCGAGATTTGGCTTCCAGCTAAAGAAGCCGGTGTTTTGCATGTAGTAGTAGCAGCCATGGCATCCGCAAAGCATGTGAGGAGGACTCTTTCTCCAGATTCAAGGGCCAAAAAGAGACTATCGGACAACGCAAGGAACAAAACTAGAATTAACATTGGAGCCCACTTTGCTCGGTGGCGGGAGTGTCAAGATGCAAGACCGACGCCGAGCTAGCAAAGTTACTGCTGGAGAGGTAAGTTATGTTTTTGTCGGGTTTTCCCCGTTCAACACTTGGTTTCTGTCAGTGCTGCTCCGTAGCATTGCATGCTTTGTGTAACTTGGCGGACGTTGTTTTGTCACTAAATGCTACCAGCGGTTATTTGCCGGCGAGTTTCTCAGATTGCTGGAGATATTCATGGTGCCGTGACGCTCGGTCATTCACTATTTCACTATTTCTTCTATGTCTTCGGACGTCCTGTCGACTCGCTTCTCCCGGCTCTGTATGTCAACAAATGCACGTTGCTGTGAGGCGCTGTGTTACGACAGTGCAATTACACCCAACGACCAGAGCGGCCCCTCGAGAGCAGACAAACCTGAATCTTACATAGTGGGGCTTTAAAGTAAATTTGGCTCTATATTTATCAACTTTTTGGCAAAGAAAGATGTCTGGCTCACAGAAAAATAAGCAAGCTTCCTACTCTCAAGACTTCCATCCAGCACATCAGACGTGTATGAGACGCACAGCCCACACTTCCAGTCCAAAAGCTCTGACCTGATAACATGTACAAAAGTAAACAGGCATGCACTTCTACTGTCATGCAATCAAAAAGTGCGAAAAAGGCCTTTAAAGATAAGGAAACTTTTGTATACAAATATATATCTTTTATTTCAGAGAGCACAGGGAATTTTTTAGGAGTTGCAAAATTGGCTTATCCACTAAAAAAAGAGCTTGCTTTTGATTTAAAAGAAGTGAAAACAACTAAGAAGTAGCTGTAAAAATAAAATAAAATAATGTGTGATATTGCAAGGTGTGCATTTCTTATGTCTTGTCCATAGAGCTGTCTGAGAGATTTTAAAGTAAAACATGTCATTCCTATGGGCCGTGGAGTCGTTAATTTCCAGCAATGGCACCATTGTTCATGCTGACTGCCCTTTTCACAGAAGCAGTGATATAAGACAATGAGTGCTCAGTATGTACCTTATTGTTTGAGTCTGTTCAAGCTTCTCTCTTTCCAGCACAGTGTACTTCATCTCCATTTTCTCTTTTCCCCTGCCACACTCAATGAGACTCTCTTTTAGTTTAGCCTCACTCTCCATCACCTTTAAGACAAAGTACAACACATTTTGGCTTATGCTCCTGAGCGAAATCAGAAAATAAACATTTGATTACATTTTACAACCAATGAAATGTACCATATTGAGTTTAACAGAAATGGTTTCCTTGTATCGTTTGAATGCTTCTTTGAGTTTCTCTGCATTTTGAAGTGCTTGGTTCCTTTGTTGCTCAGCCCTGTACAGGAAAAAGTTCAACGTAAGTACAAAAAGAACAGCTCCACCATTTTATACAATTCAATTTGCCACCTAAAAATGTTTAACAAATTATTCAGGTCAATCCTTGTATTTACAATTTGTGTTTTAAACTGTTACTTTAATATATTAAATATTAAATGTATTCAAATTATCTTCAGTTGTTGTTTAACTGTTTAAAATTATCTATGTGGAGGCCTCAATCATCTTTCTGAGTGTTCTGCCCCTCTCTCCACTGTATATTAACCATCCTTCCTTATTTGACTATTTTTTTAAATGTGCAGACATTTATTATCCATTTATCCATTAAAAAAAACAACTGATTTGCAGTATCAAAACCCAAACAGATGAATCACCGTTTGCATAGCACTGTCGTGTTGTCGAGCTCTTCCTTGAGTGTACTGAGCTCTGCAGTGAGATTAGCCACAACAATGTCACTGTGTGCTGCTGCTTCCTGACAGCACTCGGCTCTCAGCTCTGCTGCCCTAGGAAACACAGATGGACAGAGGAGTCATCGTAAGGATATTAAGAATGAATTGTGGGTCAAAATGCTTCAGTTTAAGGGACAAGGAAAACAGGCAATTCATTAAAAGTTGAGTAAAACTTGTCTTGTTTAGAACAACAGTGAATGGCTACAGGCAATACGGCTTCAAGTACATGACATAATATTTGCACAAAATGACCCTTTGTTGTCTCTGTGATGGTCTGCCGACCCACTAATCAGTGAGTCCCCTTCCTGAGTAACTGTTGTTGGACCCCTGTCTTGGTAGACAAACTTTTATGTGGGCCAAGTCTTTCAGTGCATTGCAGAATATGTTCTGATCTTAACATTATTACTTCAAAATGTATAAAAGGCATGGATAAGATGTCAGACCAACTGTTAACAATGAACTCTGAAAGTGTTTTTCATTCTTGTTCTTTAAACCAGAGAAAAAGCATCAAAATTGTTTTCTTGAAAAACATTTTGGGGAAAATTATTTTAAAAATTGCCTCTTTGACTCCATTGAAAACAACACTGACGATTTAAGTCACCATTCAATACAACGATGCTTTCATATAACTGTAGGTAAGGGCAAACATTTTAATTGTAGTAGGATGCACTGTGCCTTAATAGTTATCTTGTTAATGCTATATTGCTAGAAATGATAGAATAATGCAATATTTACTTTGCTATTCTGTGGCATAAGCAAATTAGCTTTAAACATTAACTCACAACTTTACGCAAATGTTGGTCCAGTGAGGCACATTTGATTTGAATGAACTTATTTTAAACATGTCAGTAAAACCAAAGATGAATAAACAATCATCCTTTCATTTTCTATACCACTTTGCGGGGTCTGGAGTTGAGGGGTCTGGAGCCTATCCCTACTGACACTGGGCAAGAGGCAGGGTACACCCTGAACCAGTGGCCAGCCAGTCACATAGAGAGACAGACAACCATTCACGCTTACACTCATACCTAAGAACAATTTGGAGTCACCAGTCAACCTAATGACCATGCTTTTGGTCTGTGGGAGGAAGCCAGAGTGCCTGGAGAGAACCCATGCATGCATTTGGAGAACATGTAAACTCCACAAAGATTTCGATCGACACAGGAATCAAACCAGCAACCTTCTTGCTCTATGGCACGTGCACTATCTGCTGCACCACTGTGCTGCCCTATAAATAATCATACAATACAAAAATATAGAAATAACAACTGTTTTAGCTAAATATTCTATTATTACAGAAATTAGGCTGAATATCTACCCTGCATCAATACCAAAGAAAATACCAAAACCATTTCAAACAGGGCATTACACTGCTGCATCATCCATCAAAAAGAAAACATTTATACAATTTTTTGAACTGAATCATCTTTTAAGTTGTTCCACACATCCACTCCACAGATAGTTACGCATTTATTGGTCACTGTTGTCCAAACAGTTTTTTTAAGATCAATGATTCCCTTAAGTTACAAACACCCTCACTGGTGAAAAACAGTTTTTGAATGTTAATTGAAAGTAATTCATTTTTTTCTTCAAACATTATTTGAACTCTTTTAAATTTTATATGATCCATAATTTTAAAAACAGTGGGTTGGTGCAGATTGAAATGTAAAAGGCATCCAGCATCTTTTTGAAAAACAAGTTCTTCATATACGAACTGTGGAGAGACAGCTGAGATTAGGTGATATCACCAGAAGCAGATATTGATACAAATTCAGTTGGTTTTAACACTTTTGAGTGATCTTGGGTTATCCTCATACAACCTACAATGTATTTTGCTTAATTTGCTCATGAAGGCCAAGTTTCTAAAAAGAGTCAAGGCAATTAAGTATAAAAGTGAGAGAGTCAAATTACAGGATCGATTAAGATGTTTTAAATGGGAAGAAGCCTGGTGACGAGAGCTTGTCCAACCACGTACCAGTAACCATGGCAAAGGGTCAAATAACTTTGAAATGTCTAAATAAGGATACAATGAAAATACAATAACAGTATAAATAGACATATCAGTGTTAAAGCGAAAATTGATGTAATGTGGTTACTTAAGATCTTTGGCTTGGGCCTCCAGCTCTTCTTGAAGTTGACGAATCTGCTGGCTCATGACTGTTGTACTGCTTTGAACCCCGACCCTGGAGCCCCTGAAGCCAGCCTAAAGATGAAAAACAAAAATGTCTTCTGTGTCACATTATGTTTCAGCTTACATAACAGATTTTATCAATACTCTTTTTTTTGTGAAATATTTGCAAGGAAAAAGAAATCTTTTTTCAAGTGTTGACACCAAAGCACAGAACACAGACCCCACATTGTGTCCTTAAGCACACAGAGATGAATAAGACAGTTTCTAAACAGTCTGATCAGAAGATGAATGTTTTTTGGATGATTGAAATACCTGAGACCTAAATGAGGCCAATTCATATTGCATAGCATCGAGGTCACCGATGAGCTGCTCATCCTGTAAGCTCAGGCCGGCGTTCTCCTGACGCAGATAGCCCGATTTCTTACGTGCAGAAAAAGACTCCATTTTTTCTGTCCTGGCTTCAGCTGAGGCTGACTGTAAGAAAGAGGAGACACAGGTGTAAGGGGGTTAGTGAAACCAGTGTATTCTACTGTTTATCAAGTTAACATCTTAGCCCTGTTAAATATAACACATCTGACAGAAAAGGTCATTTATTCATTCTTTTAAAAAATAAGACAGAAATAAAGATAACAAATAAAACTGTTTGGAGAAATGCACGGAATGGCTGTGTGTTTATATCACTGTAAATGTAAAATGAACAGATGAGGCTCTTCTCTCCTGGAAGTTTTTCTTCCTCTTGGCATTCAAACAAAATCGCAGCCCCACAGCCATGGTGTGAGTCTCTAATCATACCTAACCCAGTGTCTCTCCAAAGTTCACTTAACAAGGGTGTTGGCCAGGGGTGCTTGAGGGATGCTATGAACCCAATCAATCAGACTTTACTAGTACAGCACTTTTCTTCTTAAATAATGTAATATGAGACACGTAAAAAAAAGGATTGTCAAAAGGAATATATGAATATATATGACCCCCACTCACCTAACACACAAAATTTATACACTGGGTAAGATATAAAATTTCATAAATAAGGCACTCAGTAAAAAACAGGCACTGACGACTACGGAAATAGTGGAGTTAAAATGATAAAATCTAGATTTGAAAGTATAGCACTAATAAAAAAACGGATTAAATAAAAGGAGACATTAAAACTCTCAAACAACAATCATACACAAAACAGATTACAAGCATAAAATCAAATTCAATTAAAAATTATACTTATAAAAAAGGTCCTGAGTTTGTTTTTAAAAATATGACCCACTCAGTTTAGGTCTGAAACCATTTGGAAGCAGGTGTGGGGGCACATTTCATCGTCACCAATGTTGATTTGATTTAACCTGATTTGATTGACTGTTAAATCTGGTCGATATGAGAAATGTTATTTCTGTTTCTGTCTTGTTTTTGAAACCGGATCTACCATTGAACAATGACAGCCTTGAACCTTTTCATAATGAATTGAATATTTATTTAAGTATGAGCATGCACTGATCTCCCTTCTATGCGATGTTATTGTGTACATGTTAATGTTTGTCCGTTTATATTTGTCAAGGTATGGACCTGTGTGTATTGTTGTTATGTATAAATATTAAAAGTATGAAAAAAAAAAAAAAAAAATATATATATATATATATATATATATATATATATATATATATATATATGACCATAGGGTGCCACCCTAAGGTAGACAGACAGAGGTCATAACAATAAAAAGATGCCTCATCATGTGTTTCAGTTTTGAATGAAGGATGAAAACACTGGAAATCTCTGAAAATTTTGGAAATTTCCTCCATTGTATGAACCATACAATGTTTAAATTAAAGGTTACATTAACCCTTAAAAGATCCTTGGGACATTTCGTGCCACTTTGAGTTTTTATTTTTGAATAATTTTGGCTGTGTTGCATGAGTAGAGCTCAAATTTGCCAAAGGATAATCATTTTCAAAAAATTAAATAAATATTGTGTAATTTCATTAAAATTGCCTAAAATGGCTGAGCAACAAAAAACCTGACATATTTGATCCTTTACACCAAATTGGTCCCATCTGAAACCATTATAAATGCTGTTTTTGACCCCACATTTATCTAAACACAAACAATACTAAAGGTCCGAAGGATCAAATGTGTGAGGGTTTTTTTTCAATCTGACACTGCAGAAAAATGGACAATGAATCAAAATCATTGTTTCTGCCAATCATTGACCCATCTCAGGGCCTATTAAAAAATTATGACCTAACAGTCATTGAAATGTATATTTTGGAAATTATTGATGTTTTTTACAATAAAAAAACAGTGGTTTTCTGTTTACAAACTGGCATTTAAAGGGTTAAACCCCCATAACATAATTAAAACTTAATATGAATATTTCAGGCTCAAGTAGTTTTAAAAGTTTGAGTAGTTTAAAGTGGAAAAAAATATTAAAAAATACTATTTTTATAGCACTTTTTAGGAAGGGGAACGATTTGGTCCTGAGGATCAAATGTACTCTGCAGAAAAATGAACAATGCATCATAATCATTGCTTCTGCCAATCATTGACCCATCCCAGGGCCTACTAGAGATCATGACCTAATAGTCATTGAAATGTATATCGGAAAATATCTTTGTTTTTTGTTTTTTTACGATAAAAAACAGTGGTTTTCCGCAAACATACTGGCATTTAAAGGGTTTAAAGAACCCCATAATATAATTAAAACTTGATATGAATATTTCAGGCTCAAGTAGTTTTAAAAGTTTGAATCGTTTAAAGTGGATAAAAAATATATATATATATTTTTTTTTTATAGCACTTTTTAGGAAGGGGACCGATTTGGTCCAAAGGATCAAATATGTAAGTTTTTTTAAGGATCTTTTAAAGGTTAATAACCTTATTTTCTTTGAAGAAAAAAGAAAGAGCTTGTTACTTTATTTGGAGCTGTGAAAGGTCTCCAGTTATTTTTATTGTTAACTGAGGTTTGTGGACTGAAAAGTTAGACAACCTCAAAACTGCAGAAATCAAAAGAGGGACTTGGAACAAAGGTAAAAAAATAAATAAACATAATTTTTAGACAATAAAATTTTAAAACATCTCCTTTTAGATGCTCTTTATCCCCAAACATTGAGACCTGTGGGTTTTTCTACCGTTGAAAAGTATCTATCAAATATGTGTTGGACTGCATAACAGTCTTTAAAAAGAAAGAAAGAGACAGACAAGGGAGAGCACACACCTCCTAGTATACAGAAAACTTAATTCTTATTGTATAAAGTAACAGTTTTGTTTGTTTGTTTTTGTTTGTTTTGGTGAGAAGATTTCTAGAGTAATCCTGAAACAGCTAATGTGCCATCTGTAACCTAAGACTTCAAACTTTAGAAAATACTTTTTTAAGACTTTTTTACGGCCTTGAATTTTAAATTCAATTATAGGACCTTTAGTATTCGGTAGGAACTCTGCTGGATAACAAAAGATATTAGACAATAAGAACTCTCTTAATCACATAGGGATCAGGTGGATGAGTGTTCATTAGAATAAGAAAATGTACTCAAAGAAGCTGTACTTTTTATCTTCGACACATTGCCAAAGAAATTGACATTTTTCTGAATGAATCCATGTCATAGCACAGATAAATAACACTTTTACCATTCAATAAAACAAAAAACTTGTGTCTAACACAAGGATGATCAAAATACGGCCCAGAAGCCACATGCCGCCCTCCCTTTCACTCAATGCAGATGTAATATCAATAAATTGTAAAAATATAAACACGACCATGAATGCAAAACCTGCTGTGAAAATACAAAAACTGGAATATTCATCTTTGCTTACTTAAATATTATTATTGTTATTATTATTATTATTATTATTATTATCATTATTATTATTTAATGGAATATTTTATTATTTTCAAAAAAAAATAATAAACACAAATCTTGTCTCTCCAAAAATCTTGCACATTTCTAGCTTTAGGGATTTTTCTAAAGCATCTAACAGTTTATTATTATTATTATTATTCATAAGCAATGAAGGAGGGACCTGAATCATGCCTGTATTAATGACCCTCTCCCTCTGGAAAGAGATTCAATTACCTGGATCATTCTGTATTAAAAACAAAAGACGAACAAAGAATCAGGATATTTTATCATAGCAGTATGAGGGAAAATTCCCAGTTTGTGATGATAAGTTCATAACTTCTGAAAAAATGTACTCGTGTTTTTTTTAGCAGGGCCCCTGTTAATTGCCCTAACTTCCCCCTTCATGGCATCCGGCCTGTGTATCCCTGATTGTCCTGCCTCAGACAGCCTGACTGAGGTGGAGCATCATCTGACTGTGAGATATATGGAAGGGAATGAATGATGACTAACGTGACTGATGACAGAATAAACGCGTTATCAATACACATGTTCACATTATGTTCATGTCGTGTATTTGACTTACCTCAACTCAGTCTCAGGTTGTGCAAACTGAGCTCAGACTCCTAAAACTGTCCTCATTATCCGTTCATTTATTCTCATCTCTAATATCAGACTAATGAAGGACATGTTTGTGTTGAGCTTACTCACTAACCAATGACACTGAAGCCCCTGACGCCATGTTTCCATCTCGTGTGAACATTCAAAGAATAAATCGTCGACATCAAACTTGTTAGCATCCCTTTACTTTAGTTAAAGCAGCTAGCTCGCGTGGCTACATTTGCTAATGTAAACAAATATGCTCTGCTTATCAACAGGCGGTTAGCTGCTCAACGTCTGAACATCACCGCCGAAAACTACCTCATACGGTGAAGGAGACATTTACGGTTTTAATTATTTACATGTTCTGTCTTCTCTTAGAATACATGTCTCTAAATGTTTATTCGGTTTGCCTGTCGGAAAACTTTTTCAGACCCTCGAAAAGCCAAGACAACAGGATTTGTAAGTTCGTTCCGCCCCCTTCACAATAAGACGCTTTTTGATTGGTCGAAATGAAGACGCCGTGACATGATTGGTTAGAATTGTTGTCAATGGAACACGGCGCAAATAGCGGCGCGTGCGCTGAAACCTGGAACTGTCACTACCATAACGGTCGCTCCCATCGAGGTGAATGATGATGACAGTAGACATTTACTTCTGTTGTCGTTACAACTGAGCCCAAATGCTTTGTTCAGTATATGTAGAAATGGACTTCATGATTCATATAATCATAATTTAGGGAAAATGTCACATCCAAGCATATGGCAACATCAGGACCCTAACAGCAAATTCTGATACATACTACAGCTTCACACAGCTACATACAGGGGGTCGTAAAGGGGGGGAAAGTTACGGACGACAGGGGCCTCTGAAAACTATAATATTGTAAGTATTTTTACATATCAGCGTTTTAACTTCCTCCCTCGTGGCATTAAAAAAACCCAACAAGCTAAGTTTTTTAATAGCAAAAGTGTCAAATTCAGGCATCAGTTAACTTAGATGAAATAAAACACAAATATATGTATGTATATCTGTGTCTATAGATAGATAGATAACCTCTTTATGTAACAAGAATGGGACATTTAATTGTAGGCACCTTTCTCAGCACTCAAGGTCCCCTTACAGTGCAAAGTTAAAAATGAAATACAGTACATAACAAGATAAGAAAAGGTTCAATATATAAATGATCTAAGATAAAATAACTTGATCAGATTTAAATGAGGCCCCTGGACAGCCCACCCCTGAGTTTAGAAGATGGATAGGTAGATGCGTGGACTAGCATGAAAATCACTAGAGCATGCGAGATTTAGAAAATGGTCATACTATATACAAAGCCTGCATGGGATTTGTTGAACAGGTGCTCATTATACCATAAAATACCAATAATAATAAAAATGATTTGGAATGGGGGTACACAATATGAAAAGGGAACATGCATTTAGAAAGTCTAAAAAAATCACTTCATATCTCCTGCCGAGTTCAATATAAAACACATCACTTTGAAACAATTTAAGAAATAGCCAAAACGGTTTAAAATATCACCTTTTATTTCTCTTTTTTCTAAACATGTTCAGAAGTAACACGTCAATCTATTTCATGATGTATAAAAACGTAATAAGGAGAATCTCAAGAAGACAAAGCAGTCGTCGTTAAATGTGTGTTCTTTGGCTACAGAAGCCTGCTGAAAGCCAGCGACAGCAACATGTCGACTGTAACTGGCTGAACAGAAGAGAGAAGCTTCATATGCAATAACTACATCCAAACAATGAAGAGGTATCAATGTCAAAACAGGTCAGTCCATCTGAACAGAAAGAGAAACATCCCATGACAGAGAAAGCCATAAACACAGAATATTTACCTCTTGCAGTTACATACAACATATTAGTTTTCCAGTGGTTGGTATCTGACTGAGTTTGAACAAGCAAGTGTAGCAGTAAAAAATAACCTACAATTTTGCTCACAGAAAAAAAAAAAAACATGCACAAAAGCCTACAAACTGGGCAAAAGCAGAGTGAAAGAAAAAAAAAATGCAGCATTACACATGAAAAATACTGACCAACAACAGTGAGAGAATAACTTAAAACTTCCTGTCAAGCTGCACATGCTTGCTTTTATAATACAGTGAAGTTTCTGGGCATCTCCTGAGTGTGCACACTACATGACTGTAAAAGAAAAAAGTCCAAGTGCATCTTTGAATCGATTGGTTTCTTTTCACCTAAAACATGAAAAATAAAAACACAGCTGAGCTTAACAGTCACATAAAATGCTGGGACTTCCCACTGTAAAGCCATACGGTCAAACAACATGACCAAACAACATTATCCTGGACTTAACTTGCATAGGCAGGAAAGAAAATCTTAGCAAAAGATAAACAAGGTGGGTACATAACAAAATAACACTTTATTTGATGAAGCACTATCAGATAAAGTTAAAACTAAACAGGTCCTTTAAGAGATTAACAATCATTTTATCCATCTCACACTAAAATGTTGGGGCATTTTCTCTTGGGTATGGGCTTAGGGGCATTTAAACAGTGATATTACAATCCTTCTGGAGGAGTTATTTTTATAACACTACAAAGTTTTTAACAAAATTATGACCAAAGTAAATAGTATCTTATAAAAAGAACTTTATCTGTAATGAAACTGCTGCCACATCCAAACTCAAAGACTCAGATAATTAGTTTAAAAAATGAGATGACAGCCTGACGGATTTTTGATATGTGCAAACAAAATAAGAAACTTAAAAGACATCTGCCCTGCTAAACAGAAAAAAGGCATATAGAAAGCAGGTAGGAGGGAAAATATGATTATGAATGTAGTACACTTCTATATAAAATAAACATTTGCAGCAGCACATCTCTTGTTTTCTCTTCTCCTAAACTGCTCACAAATGAGCATTCTTCAAAAAACACAAATGACGGATACGACTGTCCGAGGCAATGAGAAGGAGGGGATGTGGTTCTCAAATGACAAATATTTGACAAAAAACAACAAGAAGATTAATGTCTTCCAAAACATGCAATTGTTGAATGCATGACTTGCAACTAAAGAACATGATCTCTCTTTCTCTTATCCTCCATAATATATGCATTCAATGCCTGACCAGCTACAGTCTTTCAAAAACGTTCAGCTTCTTACTTGAATGTTCTGGTGAAGGAAAGCACATCGCTGGCTTTAAAATAAAGCACATTACCAAGTCACTGAAAGCCTCCAGGTGCGGTGCAGTGATCAATATTTTGCCTCTAAGAAAGGGAGATTTTGTAACATTCGTTGCAAATGCAGAGTAAGAAGCAGGAATACAGAAATATGATGAACAATGACAGCGCTTGGTCTTTATAAATGAACTGAAACCTTTAAATGTATAAAAAGACTTAATTACATGACTTGTGATTTCTTACACTGCACTCTCCTGACAGGCTTTAACAGTGAGATTATCAGGCAGGAGTTGTTCCTGTCTAAACAAAACAAAGGCATAATCAGTTAATGCTCTGAATACATGTTGTGTAATATGTTTCAGCACAGCAATAAACCCTCTGTAGTTGCTGGTTACAAGTCTGAAGTGATGTTTGCCAATCTAGGACGCGGTGACTCCTTCCCACTCCACCAGGTACTGCACCTTGCCATCAAGGGTGACTCGCCGTGCCAAGACTTTATATTTCTCCCCACAAGCCAGCCTCCCTGCTGCTCCAAAATAGCTGCTGATAGAACTCTTGAGGTGGGAGAGCTGGCTGTTGGGGTCCATGCCATGAACTATGTCTGTAGAGTGAAGCCCGGGGAGAGGGCTCAGCACCTCTGTAGCTGTTGGGTCTGGGTCTGGGTCTGCATGGGAGGGAGGAGGGATCTCTGGGTTTGGAGGCCGAAGGGCCCTTCGTGGTCGTCCTCGTTTTCTTTTCAAGGGTGGAGCAGAAACAGGTATGGTGCTGGCTGTAGTGCGCGTCTTGCTAGAGCTACAGAGGCTGGAGTGAGTTTGATTGAACAAGAAGAAAAGGGATTAAGACTTGTCTATTCAAAAGAAAAATTAAAAAACAGGCAAAAAATGGTTTTGAAAAAAATGAGTTTACCCTCCAGTTAATAGGAAGGAATAATATACTGTTATTAGTGAAAAATCACTTAGGTTAAACTATCATGAGGCTTATATTTATTGATGTACATTTATTTGTCATTATCTTGTTAAAATGATTACTCTGTCTTGGCACCAGATGTTTTGTGTACTGATGGGCAGGAGAGAGATAGATGACCAGAGAAAGGGGAAGGTGAATGGTGTATTGTGTATTGTTTGTATGTTAAGAAGAGCACATCATGACCACACTAATTTACACTCACTCTCTCTCTCATACACACACACATATCTATATATATATATATATATATATATATATATACACATATATACAGCGTAGCTCCCAATGATACAGTTCTTAATTTATGCAAGAATGTCATACATTATGTAATATCTGAAAGCATTTGAGGAATAATAAATGGTTCTAATAAGATAAAGTATGGAGTTAATGTATTTCCTCTGCCATTTAGTATCATATTCACAGGATCTGACAAAGACTGGGATGAAACAGCATTCATGTTTTGTTTTGTTTTTTTTTTTTTAATTCTAGCAATCAAGACAAAAAAATTTGAAAAGAAAACTTGCACTATTCTTCTTTCAGCTTCACAATGAAGAAAAAAACCATCAGGGCAAAACAAAACAAAAAAAAGAACATTCTCCTAACCAGCTGCCCTCAGTATAGCCTTTTCCTGACTTGTGACAGATGTGTCAGGACTTGGCTGTGAAACATCAATGCTAAGTCTTAGCATTCCCTAATAAGCAGAAAACATGAAGTGGTGTAAGCAAGCTGAGCAAAAATAGACATAAATCATTTAATCTAAGGAATTAAGAAGTTGTTGGTGGTAGCAAAATACATTCTGAGGGTTCTAGCAAGATTTTATGGGCCTATATTTATGTAATTCATATCAATGGTATCAGGAATTTCCCACAGAAAATTAATCATAGCCTTGTGATATCACAGAAGGACCAGTCAAGACACCAAACATCAGTTACAGGCTTTACACACTCTTACAAATAGTTGAATAAACTGTTGCATTGGCCCAAGTGACAAAAAAATGACACCAGAGTAACTAATGAGAAAAAGAGGAGAATGTGCGATTACAAAGCAGAAATACCTTGACTGTCTTGAAATGCTAGTTGAGGTAGTTTCTGTGGTGCTGAGAGCTTCTATAGATTCCACATCTGAGGACAGCAGAGACTTCTCACTCCTGGTAAAAGAAATAAAAAAGGGATAAAAGGCAATAATCCGTGAATCAATCGGGCCAGCAATCAACGCATCAAATAGTTTGACCTCACATAGTGCTACAGTGATAATATTTCAGGACTTAACTCATGCTGTACATATGCATACTCACTTGATAGAAGATACGTGATCCAAAGTGTTTGCCTCCAGTGCTGAAGGTTTTTTTGTTTCCTGTCAAACAAAATAAATTCCATCTCTTAGTTGGTTTCCTTTTAATGCAATAGTTTTAAAAAATATTTTTAACTCAACGCTCATGCCCAAAGAGGCACACATTTACAAACCTGCGATAAGTGTTCAGTGGAGCGTTGTGGTTTAGCTTCTTGCTTCCTCATTTTTTTCTTCTCTGTGCCGTTGGTTAATTTACTGCAAGCTCTAGAGCAACAATAAAAAAAACATTTTTAAAAAGTCTCCCATTATGAAACAGAGGGAAAAGCAGAAAACACTCACTGCCTTTCTGCATGTACTTTTACCTGTATTTTACTTTTTGTGTTTTACTGTTCAAGGATATCTATGATCATCACTTTCTTTATAGATTTTTCTGGGTGCCATACCAACCATATATTTCAAACTACACTTTATGAGAGCTCTGTCATAGGTTTCCACCCTACCTTGTGCTAGACAGAGCTTTATTGGACTTGCATCCTTTAATGGTGATCTCATGTGAAGCTCTCTCCATCACCCTGCTGCTCGGCTCCTCACAGTTGGGAGGGGCCGGAGGGAAACGGATCCTCAGACCAAACAAGTGCTTCTTTTTCTTCACCTCCTTCCCTGACATAAACCTGGTGACACAGAGAAAAGTGTCAGGTGGAGGGAGTCACAGACAGGCTGGAGCGTAATCAAGGGACACAGATGAACAAAAACCAATGAAGAGTAACTCACTTGCTGCTGTTGCTGTTTAATGCCTCCAAAACACTTTCATATCGCTCTGATCTCGGAGTGTTGGCAAGCTGCACACATGGGGGAGGGGAGGTCACCAAACAAGAAAAACATGGAGCAAGAAAAGAAGGCTAAGACTTTTCAGAAAATCAATAACATATGGTTTAAAAGTCATTTTTGCAGCCTGTGAAGGCTTGTAAATAACTCAGCCCAAGCAACAAGCTTACAGTGTGGCTTAATGGTCCCAGCTCCACTGGATACTTGGCACTGAATTAAGCTGCTGCATATTAAAGGACACATCCAATACATAACAAGTGGCAGCCTTAAAGAGACCATATTATACTTTTTGGGGTTATATATGCCCATTAATGTGTTTATCAAGGCTCCTCCATGTGATAGAGCACATCTATAAACAATACATAAAGTCCATGGTACCAAGACTTCTACCTCTTCCACTTTTTGCAGTGCCATTAGTGGCCAAGAATAGTCTATTCCCCCACATCCCGAACAGACCTAACAGTGTGAGGCCATAACTTTGTTTCGTTGGCAGTTTAAGCCCAGTGGCTCGCTGTGGCAAGCAAAGTGCTGAATAGACACTCTAGAATGAATGCAGAGTTGTTGAAAATATGGCACCAAGTAGCACTGAGCTGACTAGGACCAACATGGGGAAGGGAGCCTTGAAGTGGCAGGAGACCAAATACAGCTATTCAGACATGCTGGGAAAACAGCTACATCAGGGCTACTCAGTATATGAAAGCTAAAAGGTTATAAGAGCAATACTGATTGTGAACATACCCTAGCAGTCATCAAAAAGGATACATGAACCAGAGTTGATGCAAAATATGGGCTATTTAAACATGCAAGCCAAATCAAAAGCATACACACTTAAATATCTAAGTAAATTTTTAACTACACGGATTATTGTGTCTCAGTAGTTATGTTGGCATGCATAATATTCCTTAAATTCAATTAATATCATTATGGGATTTGAAATTTAATGTTTACACAAGCCCTGCATAAAATGTTCTGATTATGATCTGTCTAAACATGCATCAGGCAGTTAGTTGGAAAAAAGATGTGGACATGCACTGGACTGTCCAACTTGTCCAATCTACATAAATAAGCTAAATGAGGGGTGTTCCAGCCTTTAATCGGACTTGAAAATTGTATTCTGACTTGTAAAACTACTAACATAAAGTGAACACTGACAGCACCCAAGATGGCATTAATAAAGGCGTTGGCTGTACCTCAACTGCTGTTGGTAATATACAAGATGTCAATTAAGTTTTACTGTTAATGTACATATGAAATGATTTAATTAGGACTGATGTCAGGACTGATATGTGTTTATTTCTTTGTTTTCATTTTCCATCAGTAATGTCTACCGACCACAAAAACTATTGGCATAAACTACCCTTTGCATTAGGAAAGGAATTTATCTGGAGAGATTTTCCAACTTGCGTGTTTATAGGAAATACTTTCATTCATTTCAAGTCCACCTATGTATTCAGTGGAAATATATACAGATGCACAACACTGGATTTTTGCCAAATCCAAGGCCAATATTTCCAAACTTGTTTTCACCCATTCTCTACAATACAACAATATATCAACTCCACTCATTATAATTGTCTATTTTTGTTCGAAACAGATGTGATACAAGAATACAAAACAACTGTGTGTTATATGTTTTTGATGTAGACATTCAGTAGTAAGGTAAAGATCTATGGCACATTTGTACTTTTTGCAAATATTACTGCAGATATAAGTGACATATGTTACCAAACATCCTCTATAACTGTCAATGCTAACAATTAACTTTTTCAGTTATTGTATGCGGACGCAGCTATTAAGCCGATAATACCACGCATCTCTTGAAAAAAATCACACGAAATCCTTGCTTATGCTACAAGTATGGAGAATACTCCAGGAGTCCGGTGCTGCATTAGAATTTATTAAGTGAGAAGCCAAATGTGATTTTGTGTGCAAGAGTCCTGACCTCCCCCAGCTGCAGCAGATCCCAGTTATCGTTGATGTAGGCCATCAGTTCCATCTCAGAGTCAAAATACTTCTTCTTGTAGATCACGCTCAGGTTGTACAAGCTCAGGTGTGTGATGTCATCCCTGTAACATTTCAGTAAGAGCAGTTTTACGAAATTTTGATAGTAAAAAGAAATTAAAAAGATGTCAGACTGCACTTTATTTTGGGTCTCTGGTATTCAGAGTAAGAAGGGCATTGTGACAAAATAAACACTGCTTTGGTAGGAAGGGCTATCACATGACTGTGTTTAATAACAAACATGTTTTCAGTGGTAGGCTGTATAAATGTTAAACAATTTAAAACGCACTTACCAGGTGAGAGGCAGTCGGCTGAGGTACTCTCGTCCACCGTTGCAAACAGAACAAGTAAACAGATAAAACCTAAAAATGAAGACCACACATAAGCTCAGCTTTTGCCACAACCGTTTAAGGCCTATGTTAGAAATGCTACACTTTTACTCATACAGAGCAAAATATTTGGATAGGATCATCCAAGGAGTGATTAAGACCATCTAAGTATTATATTTCCCCTCCTCCAAATAAATTTGACCAAAAACAGGTTTTGACTGCTTTTTTACATTCTGAGTGACAATCAACTCATGTAGTAGCTGCCCCTAGATTTGGTTTAACACAAGACAAAAAGGGTCAACTGATTACTGTGCTGAGTGCAGTTTTGTCCATAGGTTTTGGCATGTGTAGCAACATGCACTTTGCCCCTTCCACCATAATAACTCTTAATTTCAATTTAGGGGGAGCTAAATAATGTGACAGAAAGGCCCCTGTTGGTTAACATAAAAGGTTTATCCGACTGATTTACATGGAACCACTCTGGTTTTGAGGAGCTGGACCTGTAACTATGCTAAACAATTAGCAGAATTTGTCATAGGGTCAGGCATGGAGGAACAAAAATGCAAAGTGCTCCTTAATTTCTTTATGGATACCCTTTACAATGCAGCTGCCTATATATACAGTCCTCAGGGACATTAGAAATAAAAGAGGCTGTCATATTCATACTAGCAAAAGACTCACCTCCAAATATACACTGTTGGGAATCAGGGTTTAAAGAAACTGGTTAACACTCTCTCCATGCACTGCATCTTGTCATTGTGTCATTTGGAAAAATCAATGTATCAATGTATTTTATCATTGTGATCTCAATATCAGTCAGAATTGCTGTGGCTATAACTTTTGTCATAACTCAGCTGCCCTAAGACAGTAATATCATACTGTTGTGATACACATAGCTGCAGTTTTACCTGTCTCCGTAGAGCATGGGCATTGGTAAGCAATTAAGACAGGCCTCGTGGAACCACTGCAGACACCTGTCGCACTGCAGCATCTTCAGGAACCAGCTACAAATTAAAGAAATTTAAGAATGATAGGTCATACGAGGTATTGGTACAGAAATTTTAATTTTCAGAGTTTCTACGGTGTTAAAGGTGTCACTCACTCTCCTGGACCTCCACAGTAACAGTAGCACTGCTGGGCGTTGGTCTTGTGGTCCTCATCCCACACCAGATCCATCAGAGTGTAAGGGAAGGACAGGTGACGCCCCAGGTGCTGCTGTGGCTGTGGCTGTGGCGGGTGCTGCACATATTTTTTTGTTGGTGCTCCCCTCTTGTGTGAGCCCCCTCTCTGTAAAACACACAAAACGAGTCACACAATTTATCTAATACAGAGTTTCAGTCTCTTCTTGGAAGAATTTTTAAAGACTTTTTCAGGACATTTTATGAGAGAATTTCAGCTAGTGCAACAGGAACCCATTGTACACATAGTATTTGGTCTATTGATAAAGCCATCAACTTTCACATGGTGAACAATGACAAACTGATAATAAAACAATGCAAACACACCTGTAGCGTCACTGTTTTTCATTTAAGTGTACTGTAATCAGATTTTGACCTAATTTTTCCATATTGTTCTCTGACAGATACTGAATAAAAACTAGATCATTGAAGAAAAATGAAGATCCCATGACAGTATCTCACACCTGTCAACTGCCTGTGACACTTAAGTCCATGAACAAGATTTTATGTCGCATTTTGCTTTCCTTTTTCATTTTTATATTTGATTTCTATGATTCGAAAATTGGTCAACTGTTTTCAGGCTTTCCAGGATGCATGGGAACCCTCTGTTTGAATTTAAACTGAAATAGCAAATACACAGTACAAACAGGATGTTACTCAAACCAAAATCATACCTTGGGCATTGAGGCGAGCTCACATTCAGAGCAGAGCCACTTGTCATCCGAGTCGATGACAGAGGCGTCGATGATGGGGGTGTGACACAGCTGATGGTAGCCTAAATGACAACCAACATGTAGCTCAGATCTACTGAACTATTTTCAAAAGCACTCAAAATTCTCTGGGTAAAAATAAAAATAATGCATCGTGTTTACTGTGAGGTTTATGACAATGATCAGAGACGTGGGGAAGTACCTTGTCCACATTTGTCACAAATGACTATCTCATTAGGTTCTTCTGAAGTTTCATCTTGGCATATGGAGCAGACAATGTCATCATCATCTTCTTCATCATCATCTTCATCTCCTAAAAAATGCACAGGAAGAGCATTAAAATTCATGCTTCTTAGTGTACAATATTCTGCCTGCAACCTTTCCAAAGCAGTGAATAAAAGGTGGTCACAACAAAAAGTAAAGCAGCTGGAGGCCTCTAAACACTAATACAGTCACTTCATTTACAAGCCATGAAAACTTCCCAGTGTTGATTATTATGACTATTGTGAGTGCAGACTATGCTATCGAAAAGGTAGCATTCAGGCTTATTATTTAAGGCCATAATTAATCACATGCTAACCTGACAGGCCGGATGGATAGTTCAGTAAATCTACAGGATGATTATAGACATTGAATCAAGCAGATCCAGCTGCACTGAAAGATATGCAAAACAGGAAACGTGCAAGAAGGAGCAGACTGTGCTAAAAAAAACACGTATTCTCATTTTGCACTCAGTCTATAGAAATGTATTACTTTAAATTGAGCATGTGCCATCAAAATTTATATGATTCATTCTTGTGTGGAAAAAAAAAACGTAAGTGAAAGGCTGTTTGTGTTCCCAAGACTGCAAATACATTTATTCCCCATCTCCACTGGAGGTCAGCAAAAAACAAGGCTTACAAGAGCTGTGTCCTCCTGACATGCAGCATGTGAGCTGTCACTGATGCAAGACAATGAGGACAGTTAACTGCCAGCAACAGTAGCAAAGAGATAAGACCAAAGAGGGGATGTAGGGGTTTGGAAGAAACACAACTGTCCACAAATTAGAGCATAAAAATAATCAAATTAATAATTTATAGTAATCCAGTTATGTTGCAGTTTGCAAATGTGTGTCTGTGTCAGAGTGTGCATCAATGTATGAATATTTGTGAGTTTTAACAGAGTGTTTGTGTCCTTCCTTCAATGTTGTAACTAATTTTGCATTGTTTTTGATCTTATATATATTATAAAGTGTCCTTGAGTTTCTGAAAAGAGCTGTATAAATAAAATGTATCATTATTATTATTATTGTAGGTATGCTTTGTCATCAGTGACCTATATGTTACATAAGCATTGGCATTTCAGAACTTACCAGTCTGAATGTCCTTCCAGAGAACCCAAGACTTTGACCGATCCTCAAACACCACAAAACATCGCTGCTTGTCACGATCTATCTGAATGTGAAAAAGAAACAGACTTACTTTCCCTAAACAAGACTAATTATAGGCATCACACACTGAAAAACAATCAAGAGGACAACATTTCATGTCAAGACAAGGCATTGTTTTTACATTTATCCTTCATGAATATTATTTGGTTTTTTTGTAGCAAACAAACATGTTATCAAATTGATTTTTATTGCTTGACATAGTTTACACATGGAATCCTCCAAAAGGACTGTAGTCACAACTTTTTATTTTAGTTCTTAAAAATCTAAATCTCCAAGAGAAACCTTTTTTTATTAAAAGACGTAAATAACAATTTAGATACAATAGGAAACCTGGGGTACAGAAAGATAACCTTTTTTATGAATAAAGAAATATTGTTTGTAAGTTGCCTTTGTTGTTCACTTGCTACAAAGTTTTTTTTCTGAAATGAGGTTATCCTAAATGAGATTATCATTGAAAAGAACTATGTTTAAGTAATTTATTTAACTTAACTACCTGTTCACGTATGTAGCTATTTATTTATATGTTGTGCGTGTTTGCTTGTGTCTGCATACTACTGTCTTTATGTTATAAATTACAAAAAAAAAAAGATAAAACCACAGAACACAGAAAGCTCAACAAGGAGGGATTCGTGCTTTGAATGTGTCAAATTGATAAAAAGGTGTAGACCAGTGGTCACCAGTCTTTTTAAAATTGAAGATCATCCATGATGCATATGGAGGGAGCTCAATCTACCAACCAAAACTCACAGAGAAGCTTAAACTTTTAGTCACTCTTCAATGGTCATTATTTTTATTTTATCCAAATTTAAGACAGTAAATACAATCCACAATCGATCAATGTGATAAAAGAACCAGCATCATTTGAAGTAACATTTGCTGTCAACAACTAATTCAGCCTAAAACAAAACAAAATTCATGACACTAAGAGTTGAAGACCTGAACGATGCAAACATAAAACACATACAGAGTTGTCTGAATGTCTAGCTCATACTCCAACACTAAAGGGGCAAGGGAAAGTCAGTTAGACCCAATTAATCCTGGAAAGCAGCTGGATTAACTGCATCCACATATGCCATAATTAAGTGAAACAGTCCATCTTGTCTGTCAGATAATGAGCTAACACAACTGGTCTTAAAGATTAGAAATGTCTAAAAGATCTACTAGATCAAGAATTACAGGCAGGGGACACCTGATGGAAGACGGAAAATAAGCCAATGAAATTTTTCGTTTCTTTCACTAAACGCCTTCCAAGGATGCCAGTCTAGTTTGAAGAGTCAGTACGGTAGAAGTCCTAACAGTTCCAAATTCCAGGGACGTGCGCGTCAGTCGTATCTATCAGCTTTAGTAGGTTGCTGGCTCCCAAGTAGAAATCTGTAATACCATAATGGCTTTTCCCCTCACACTTACCTTTGTGATTGTCCCCAAGTAGAACAAGCCATCTGACCAGCGGGCCAAGACGTCCTGTCCCTCTGAAAACCTGTCAGACATGCTGTCCTCTCCATGCTCTCCTGTCACAGAGAGGCGAGCTGGGGACAAGGACAGGGCCTGCTGCTGCTGTCGCTGGGGGTGAGCTCTGTGATGGACAGACAGGCGATCCACAACCCCTGAGTCTCTGCAAAACAGGAAGAAAAACACAAACATAATGAGATCACTTTTAAAGTTTAGTCGGGCACTATGAAATGCTGTAGTCACTTTTTTTACAACTGGAAGTTCTCTAAGAGATGTTGGACCTTGAGGAAAATTCTTGCATTTTTACCTTTTTATCAGTTATTCAGAAAATTGATACTGAGAGCCAAGGTCAGGTTTTCCCATGTTCGTCTATGACTTATAAATGACTGCACAGCTATTGATATGAATTCTTTTTTTTGTTCAGTATTTCATGTTTTAATATCTTGTTTTAACTCTTGCACTGATTAAACTGAAATACAGTACAATTCCTTTAAGCTTGGCTTTTGTTATAGCTATAACCTCTGCCAACAAGGTTGTGCTTTTGCTGGAATGTGTTAGTTTAATAACAGGATAATTCAGAAAGTTAGGAACGGAATTTGATAAAACTTTCAGGATAGTTAAGAAAAGGGCAAAGGACCAGTCGATTACATTTTGTCATATGGATCTGGATGCAGATCCAGGAGTCTTTTCAATGATTTGCTAACATTGTGAGACAGGGCAGTTTTCCACTACTAACTCAATAACTTCTCGACAGATTTTGCTGAAATATTCATGGGAATGTTGGTCACAGCACAAGGGAGAACTGATTACATTTGGGTGGCGATGCAAAGCTGAATGAGGGTCCAAGACTGTTTTTAATCATTTGTTAACAGTGCAAGATAGAGCAGTATTCCACATTTTTGAAGATAACTCGCCCTACAATGTTTGAAATACCTTTGCAGAGTTTTGTGGGAGCACCCAAGTTTTTATTGTCCTGTGGTACTTATGCACATTTTCTATACCTTGATTTGCCCTCTTCTAGGTAAACTGATTATGAGTGATGTAATTATTTTTATCACTATCCCACCATGAATGATACAATAGGTATGTAAGGAATGACAAATAAACTATAAACACTGATCATCAGTGCAATTCCATGATAGACTTATACATGTGCATCTCCGTGTGTATGCTGTCCTGTATATGTAATGGCCATATTTTCAATACAAGGATACATAGTGAGACTTTGCACACGGTTTCAACATGTACAACTGAACATGAAACACATGCCATGTCCACCTCAATGGACACAAACAAGTGATTATGCTCTTAATTACCGCTAATTGGTAATTAACAAAGGCTTGGCAGTAATTAAAATATCTGCAAGGCATAATTGCGGTGTGCTTCCATGAACTGCCCCCTGTCAAGAAAGAAAGTTAGGCAAATAAAAGCAAATGTTAATAAATGTTAATAGTTGCTTGTCCAAAAGTATGAGACACTTGTCAGCTACAGTGCTAAGGTAAACACTCGATATTTTCACATTTAGCTTCGCACTGTAGTTCTTTGTGCCATTTTATGTGTCTCGGTGTCATTTTATTCCTCTTCCGCCGTGTCCTTGCGCATCCGTCTGACTTTCTCTTTGTTCGCATACTGGCAGAGCATGGTCAACACCAGCTATCAGTGAAAAAGGGCTAAATTAGGGCAGCACTGCGGACTGAGTCTCGTTATTAGTGATACAGTTAGCAGCCAGGCCTGGTTGTTAGCGTGAATAATCCCCTTGTAAAGCCGTTAACCCCGGACAGGTCGCTGACCGTCGGACCCACACCCCCCACGGGAGGAAAACATGACAACAATACCTCATTCGGTCACCTCCGCTTCAACAACAGCCTCGCAGGTCAAAACTGATGAGTGTGTAGATCTCCGCTGGTTTCCCGTCTTCTCTGTGGCTGCGGCTCTTTCACGCGGTGTCGCAGAAACTTGCGGGGCTCGCGGCGTCCTCAGAAAATAACAAACGGTTCATTTTCCCCCAACACGTTCGCCATTTTGGTTTCCCGCTGATGATCGGGGAGTGCATTATGGGAAGCGCTTAAACGCCTGCTGCTGGTTGTTGTCGCCGCTGCGTTCATCTTTTTTTCAAACATTTGAAATTGTAGGCAGGGCACCAACGAGGCAGAGCACATCCGCCCCTTAAAGCCGCACAGTGAGGCCTACGCTTTTACAGGCACACAATGCATATTCATGCGGAATGTCTCTGTAAATGTGGTTGGAAAACACGCTAAAGCCACGTTGTTTCCAATGTTGAAAGGCATCAAAGTAGAGGAAATTTATTTTTTATTTAGATTTCTATTTTCAATTTTAAAGGGGTATTATGTGATTAACTACTCAACGTTAATGCAACTCACTGGCGCTACGACACCAGGTAATGTTGACAGGACACTTTTACTGTGGCTATCTAGACCGGAAGTACTGTTTGGCTCCTCTCAGAGCTGGAAGCTTTTAATTTGAAAAGGTGGTGTTCAGAGGAGAGATTGCGGACCACCAGTGTCATTTGCAAGTCGCGGGTGCGCGCCATGGGTGGATCTATAGTTGGGCCTGGATGTACACATGCCCAGCCACACTGACAGGTGGCCTGCCCAGTCAGAGTCATGGAAATAATAATGTTTGACTAACTGAAAAAAAAAAAAAAATTATTTTATTTAATTTAAGTTCGAATTGTTTTTTTTTCTTCATAAAATATAGATTTGGGAAAAAAAGAGCAACTACTTAAAGTGGTTAATATTCAGACATCCTCTCTTCAGTAAAAAGATTTTCTGTTTTTTTTGCACATCAGAAGAAAAGTGTTTCAGCAAGACGGTTCAAATATTCTTGTGCTACTGCAATGTGAATAAGTTGAAATGGGTTCAAAAGTAAATTTTACTGCAATAGATTATTCAGAGAATGAATAAACTGTCTCATTACATTTTTAAAAGACATAATATAATAATACGGAGGTAATTACACACACACACACACACACACACACACACATATATATATACATCAATGTATAAATTCTAAGAACCATTTCATAGGAACTTCTCCTCTATTACCCATTCATTAAGGATAACCACTACAGTTACTTGGGGGTTTCTGTTCTAACAGCCAACCTTTTACAATATAATATTAAGAAATTTAGATATCACTTTCAGGAGAATACTTTGTTCAATACAGTTATTTAAACTAAGTAACAGGTAGCAATTCTTTTACCTAAAAATAAACGATAAAATATTAAATGAGAACTTACCCAGTAACAGCACTATCAGAGATTATCAACCTTCTCTGCAAACATTACATGCTTGTAACATGCAAGTTCTACAGTATTAAAAGTAAAATCTCACATTTACCATGTAAGACAGAAATGTACTTTAGAAGAAAATGTTTTTATTGTTTGTTTATTTCTATGGTATAACTTAGAAATTACCGTATAACCTGTAATAGAAAGAATGCTACATTTTGAAATGAATGCTACAATCCAGTCACAACTCCATGGTCAGCTGAATTTATTGGTTGTTAGTGAAGGGTTCTCGAGTAATGTCAGATGTACTTTAGATTTAATTACCTTCTTATCATGGAGGTATTATCCAATGATTCCCATTAAACGATCATTCCATTACAAATACATACCTGGCAATTTACACACTGATGTCAGAGTTATTACCATCTTAATCCAGCCACAACTAATGGTGGTTATCTGTATTAAATGGAAATAGTGTATTTTTTCCTAGTAATTTCAGCTGTACTTCCTGTGTAATTACCTCCTTATTATCAGTTTTATTACCAAATAATCCCCACAGTTAACATCTTTTTACCAGGTAATACCTGGTAATTAACAGACTGTAAAAGGAAGGGTTACCCAATTTTTAACCATGATTATAAATGATTTCTGTTTCGAAGCCAAACACATGGCCTTTTCTTCCTTCATCAAAAACAAACAAAAGAATAATAGACTGTATTTCTACCATGTCTACTGAATATCGTTGTACTCATTACTATCAAAGCTCTGTGCGCGCTCCCGCGAGCTGGACGCTGATCTGCTCGGGGAGGCATTTCTTTTCACTTACCGGAAGTTCATGAACCTCATGAATGTGCCTTGACTATATCATTACCACAAAATACACAGGTAAAAATACGTCTGATCGCAAGATGTGCGACGTCAGCGATTCACTCTGACACATTTTTGTGGCGTTCGTTGATTCGTGTGGAATGAAGTGAACATTCACTTTGCGCATGCGCCACGGACCTCCGTTTTTCCAGCTTCAGAAGGTATGTTGCCTCGGTTGGGTATCGTCGGCAGCTGCTGCAAGGAGCAGAGGCGAAAGCAAAGTGCAATATGTAAGCGAGTCATTCGAGCTAGACACAGCCACAGTCCGGGCTCACAGTCGACCGTAGAGGGGCTGGATCCAGATAACATGGTGTTCTTCTCTTCTGTCTTCGTGAAGCAGCTCTTTTATGTGGAAGACGCCGTGTGTTTTGGATGATCTCTCACAGCCAGGTCCACGTATTGAGATGATCTATTTCTGTGATGGCGAAGGGTCTGTTTCCTCGGGCCTGGGTGAAAAAGTCTTTCTACTTCCAGGTAAAACCACGGCTCGATATTTTCCTATTGAAAGGATTTGATCTTTTGTTGTACTTAGTTTGACCTGACTGAGATCCTGTGTACAGTGGAGCCCCCGTAGTGTCACATCAGACTGACAGTTCCTCTTACATGTACCTGGTGAGGCTGCTGAGATAACTATCATATAATGTGTTGATTGAAAATAACAAAGGGGTGTGTTTACTGATTGAAGACTGAAAAGGAAGGACTCATGTGCAGGTCTGGTCCAGGATATTAAAGAGCTGACTAACACTGTGTGTGTATGAGATGTGAGGACACTTTGAGAAAATATAGCAGGATTCATCTCCTTTTAGGGCTAGGAAATACTGTCCTCTTGAACCATTTTACCACACTCATAGGCGATTATAGCTCCTCATATGTGAACTAAATCACCCCTAAATAAGGCTTTTCATCAGCTCCCTTGAATTGTTTGTAAAAGGGGTGTGTAATGGCAAGACTCTGGTAATTTGAGACTTATTGCAATACAGTGATGAAGATCATGATATATCTCAACGCTTAAAAAGGGGCAATACATCATGAGTCTATTAACACCATTGTCTTTTTAATCATAGAGAAACCACAATATTTTCTTCAAGGGCCCGCAGACTGCTGGTTCAACTACCCTTGTTGACCAGGGTCTTTCTGTGTGGAGTTCTCATGGTCTCCCCATGCCTGCATGGGCTTTCTTTGAGCTCTCCACTTTCCTCCCACAGACAGAAAACATTATGGTCACTCCTAATTACCCATGAGTGTGAGCGTGAATGGTTGACATGTGGCCCAGTGATTGGGTAGTGACCGATTCAGAGTGTACCTCACCTCCTGCTCAGGTTGAGCTGTTTGGCTCCAGCTCCCAGTGACCCTGAAGGGGATAAACAGGATAGATGATGGATACATATTTTATGCACAATACAGTTTCTAATCATTGTTATTTGTTAAAAATGTGGTCCCTACAACATGGATAAGCTGTCTGTCTTCCTTAGTGACAGACATCATAACAGAAAAAGAAATGAAGTTACACAGAGTCAAATGGCTGGATGTCTTCTGCTGACTAATGGCCAGATGGTAAACTACAATGTATAACAAATAATTCACAAGGAAAATGTCTATATTGTCCTTGTAAATATCAATCAAGCTTTGTGCTGCAAATATTGGTGTACCTTTACACCTCAACACTGGGCTGTTTTGCTATGTAAGATCATTTCGTATTGATAGAAAATTTGATAAGGATTTCTAGTTTTTTCTTGTTTTAACACCACCATTCCAGTAGTGACCAAGTACTTTGCAAACATCTTGACCTGTGACAATCCAGTTGCATCTCTAACAATTAGTGCAGGTCATCATCACAGATGATTAAAAGCAGAGTTATTACTATTTCCAGTCTCTAGAATATTGTTTATGTCCAGAGCAAGAGAATATAAAACGCATTTTTATGCAAGTGAACATTTTTGTTTTATACCATTATTAGAGTATATCCTTCAGGATAAAAACACCTTATTTGTGATATAGATGTTGTAAAATGAAAGTCAGAGTTACTTGTCGAAGTTCACATAAACAAACAACAATACAAAGTTCATGGTCAGGCTTTTTTACCCCATGCTGCCATATTGGGTTTTGATACAAATACTGTGTATCTTATGTTGGCTTAGAGTCACATATGATGAGACTGTCAGCGTTTCTCTACTAATGTTATGTGCATATGTACCAACATAATTAGGTTTAGGAATCAAGAAGAGCTGGTTCCATTTGAGTTCTGCTAACATTGATAATCATCTTGACAAAGCAATAACATCAGTACTAACAACAACAAAAGAGTCAAGGAAGCAATCATGCCAGAGAACAGAAACAGGCCAAAGTGTGGCTTGTTTTTACACATGACACCAGCGGCTCAGTGTGTAAAGAAAGTAACCTCGGGATTTTCAAACAAAAGTTAAACATAACCAAAATGCTGAAACATTTGTCAACACAGGAGAGCTGTGTGTTTGACATTGTTGTCCTAGAAAATGTTTGTAGGCCTACTTTTTCCCCAGCACAGAAAATCCACAAGAATCAATTAGGAGATCAGGGGTGTGAAACTCAAGTTATTACATGATACTTTCATTGTTCATCATAAAAAATCTCATGCAAGAGTGAAACTGTTTTAAGGAACTGAAACAATCTACTTATGATAATTTTCTATATGAGCTGAGCACCTCTGAAAATCCAATTTCAAAACTGCCAGTGCTCTCACTCAATAAGATGACATTTCTCTTCATCATCAGGCTGAAAAAGCTGGACTTTCGTTTTGGGAACACAGCTGTTTATCACCATCAGTGGTGCCAGAGCAGTATTAATACTTTCATAATATGGTTGAACCTCCTGATTTGGATACCAGCGGCTTGCTGCCAACCACTGCTTTAGTACAATAAGGAGATTAGGCACAACGAAGAGAATACAGGCTTTCATTGGCTCCAGGGAAGAGTAAATATATTGCTGCATAATGACACGGTGTAAATTTATCACAGACAGGGCATAGATTACAGTCTGCTGGCTAAAGTCCTGTGACAGGAGGTGTATTATAATAGCAGAGCTAATTAAATCAGCTTGAGACAATATTTAACAGGCTAGTCAATGTTTTCCTGTGGCCTCTTGGAGTGGTTTACACATTTAGGCTGCACTTCATCCTGTGCTTGTTAAAATAGCTCCCTGCCCACATGACTATACACTCAAACGTACACAAACAACACTCTGTGCTTGTGTGCTTTTGTGAGTCCTGTTATGGTCTCTGCACATAGAGTGAATCACCAAGTAAACTCCTTGTGTACGTTTTCTTGTTTAATCAGGCATCAACAAATATTCAGACATCAGTGTATCAGCATCTTGACTTGTGTGATACAATTATCAAATCATATAATTAATGACAGTATCATAACGTGACAAGTCTGATGCTCAAATCAGATCCCCTGTAATTTTGACTCATTAAAGCCTTTTCTCATTTGAACTACTGAAATTTTCTAGATTTTTTTTCTGGTTCATCAGGTTAACCTACCCAAAAATATTTAGACGCATTGTCACACTTTTTCTTTTGCACCAACAAGTTTTTCTGCGGTTTGCCTGACACGCCTCATACACACATGCACAAAACTGTGCTTGTGTGGATACAAACAGCTGAGTTAAGCCCTTTTAAGACAAGCAACCATATGATACAACTCAAAATTTTGGATGTAACCTACACAGAAGATTTTATTACTTGCCTGTTTACTTGTGGGCCTCACAGCAGGAAGACTCTGAGCTGATTGTGTGTCAGTAGATGAAGAGGGAGAGATGGGGAATATGCTTGAGGGCTTTCAGAAAAAAATCAGGGTTAAACTTTGCTGTTTGTGTTCCCACATACAGCTCACATAGGTCAATTCAGAATCTTGTTAGAGTTTTTTGTGTTGTGAGTGGAGTTCAAGAAAAGTACAGGGTAAACTACCAAGGAAATTTCCTGACTTGCTTGTTCACACTCAGTCCTAACAGCAGATTTCAGGCTGTTTTTCATGTCTGTCAGCTGAGGGGTGGAGAATCGGAATAATAGGGTCTAGCAGTTACCCTTTAGGATGGAGTCAGATACCCCTTTCAGACTGGCCAAAAAACCTGTGTAAATCCGGCAACAATCGGCTCCTGTCCGCAGTTTGAAAGGGTCTAATCGGCATTTCAACCCGGGTCGACTTACCCTGCAAGCGACACGGGTTTTTATCGGCTCGCCTCCAATCGGCTTCAGTGAGAACATCACACCCGGGTCAAGCTGCTAAGTTACGGATGACGTCGGCATTATGTGCTCACGGCATAACAATGCACCCGTCCCCTCTGTCTGTAACTTATACCGCTTTCACACTAAAATCCGCGGGTCGACACTGGTTTTTTCAATGCTGGTTAACCCGCGAGGGATTCCTTTACCACTGCCAGCAGACCTGGGTCTACTCAGCAGCAGACGAGCTGCAGGGCTGTTTTTTTTCCTCCAGCAGCTTGACCCGGGTGTGATGTTCATACTGAAGCCGGTTGGAGTCGAGCCGATAAAAACCCATGTCACTTGCAGGGTAAGTCGACTTAGGTCGAAATGCCGAGTAGACCCTTTCAAACTGAGGACAGGAGCCGTTTGTTGGAGGATTTACACAGGTTTTTTGGCCAGTCTGAAAGGGGTATAAGGTGAGTCTTTGCCATCTCTGCAACAAATTCCATTCGCCTTTGTATCATCAGCGCCGAGTTTGTACATTTTTAAAGAGGGACAAAAGTACAAAGTACAGAAAACCGTGTCCATGGGGTCCATGCTCCTTTCCATTGTTTACGTGGTCGTGTTTCATCGCGCTGATGACATCATTGACGTGATGACATTAGCTTGATGCGCCAGAGGAAAAAAAAACAGCCACGCAGCTCGTCTGCTGTCAGTGGTAAAGAAGTTACTCGCGGGTTAACCCGCGTTGAAAGAACACGCGTTGACCCGCGGATTTTAGTGTGAAAGAGTGAATAACCCTGCTGCTTGTGTCCACACATACTGCTCTTAAAGATACATTTGGGAATTACCGGGTGAAGGTTTGTGCATGTGTGAAGGAGGTTCTAGAAAATTACATGATAATCTACCAAGAAATGTCCTCGACTCAGTTGCTCTATCATGGCCCTCACTGCAGGAAGTTATTCAGCAGTTTGCCTGCCAGTCAATGGGGGGATGGGGTAACCTAAAATCCAAGGGGCAGCCAAAAATCAGAGTAAAGCCTAGACAAAAACCGATGTTTTACTTTACACAGGCGGCTCAGCCAGTTACATTCAGGAAATTTTCAGGGTTTAGTGTATGTGCAAAAGGGGATTTACACTGAAATTTGCCATTATTATGTCAATGTCAATGTCAATTTCAGCTTTATTTATATAGCACATTTAAACAGCCAGCGGCCTACCAAAGTACTTTACAGTAGAAGAGGCAGGCACAATAAAAACAGTAAAAAAAACAATAAAACCAATAAGAGTAATAAAAACCAATAAAAGCAATAAGAACAAAAACTATGGAGTTGTGGGCATTGTGATAAAGCTCCTGTGTGGAAGGTAGTTTTGGACAGCTTACTGACCAGAGAAAGAAAAAGTGAAGCATCTTTGGCTTTACCATGAAGTATATGGTACCCAAGTTGAACAACAAAATCTGTGCTGTTGTAATCGGTTCTGTTATAAGGGATTCTCAGTACCCATCCCGTATCACATAGAGTGGTACAGGATTTAGTCCAAAAACATGGAAGTGAGTTAGCATTTTAGCACCTCAGGTTCCACATAGCTGAAAGTCTATGGGGTTTTATAATAACATTTTGGATAAATGCCTGAAATGAGGTCTGTGATGAACACATGCATGCAAGATTTGAACATTTTATTTTGCAACATAAAAAGCATAAAATATTGACCTGCTCTTGAATTTTGAAGCATTAGTTAACAGTAATACATACACCATAGCCACAGCAATGGGCGCTATTGATCAGGTCATCAAATTTAGACAAAATTCGTAAACAGGGTTACAACATGTCCGGTGTTGGAAGTGTGGTTGTTGCTTTGAAGTCAAACCACCATCTTTTTGTTCCAAAATAGCTTGAGAGTAGCTTTTACTCTCATTGATTATGTTTATGTGAAAGATTATCATGATAAACAAAACATGTAAATTTCATTAATTTTTGTTTGCCACACACCTTATAATCAGCAATGATCCAAGCACCGAGTGATAAATCCCATTGGCTGTAAGTGTAGGGAACCAGTGTGATGCTATCGTCCAGGTTGGCCTACAAATTATGTCATTCACTCTATTGTAATGTACCCTGTGATTTCTCAATTCTTGTGTGTAATTTAAGTTGCTACTTTTTCTTCAGTCAAAGAGATTATAACGTAAGGAAAGGGAATGAAGGTCATCCAAATGCTTATGTAGGTTAAAGATAGTCACACCACAAAAGGAAAAGCAGGTTGGATTTTAGAGGTTAAAGCAAAAGTATTTCTTTATATGACTAAGATGGCTGCTGGTACAAGGAAGACATATTTTTGCTCTAATGAACTGGGGCCTTTTCCATCTGTATCAAAAAAAGATATACAGAGTAGAAAACTGTCTTAAACAGAAAAATGATATTTACTGCAGACAGTAAGTGAGTGCTCAAAAAGAAGTTAGACCTTTACACTCTGAGTCTGACTTTTTTTCTTAAAAGATGCATTCTTTAGATGCCTAATCCATTAAAATAAAACCACACACATTAACCATGCACAGTGAGTAAGAGGCATTTATTCATTTATTTGTTTAAATCAGAAAATTCTCACAATGAGATACAAATACATCCTTTTCCTTGTCTTTCTAGATTCCTGTTCCCTCACTCTTTACTTGTAGACTTCTGGTCCCACAGGTTTTCTTTTCCTTTCTTCACAGCTTCATAATACAAGGCAGTAAAAATAGCCATTGCTAGCTGCCTGCAACACTATCAGTACTTCACACTCTTTCATAGCCTGTATCCTTTGACTTGCAATCAGTTCAAGGCTGTTCTGTAATGAAGAACCATGATCCTTAAGTGTTACATCTCTGTAGTTTTTTGTTTGTAGGGCATTAAGTGCTTTGCAAGAAAGAACACATTTATAAGACACCATGTTGGTTGATGACGTTTGTGTGTGCAGTGGCTTTAAATAGACAAACACCCATTTGAGTGATTTGGGAGGATGCAAAAACATACAGACAGTCAAAACCTGTTTTGAGTGAAAAATAATCACAAAGTGTTGCTGGATCAACTCCCAGGTTTGTTTGGGCCCCTCTGTGGGGAGTTTTCATGCTCCTTCAGTGGATACCTGGGTTTTCTTCCCACAGACCAAAAACATGCAATTATTTGATTGGTTATTCTTATGTGCCTTTAAGTTTGAGCGTGTGTGTGTAAATGGTTGATTGTCTCAGTATGTTAGCCCTGTGATTGACTGGCAACAAGTCCATGGTGCAACCTGCAACATCAGCAGGGGTAGGCTTCAGACCCCTGCAACCCCTGAAAGGAGAAAGCAGTATGGATAAAGGACGGATGGATGGATGAAAGAATGAATAGATGGATGAATACAACATGACATAGCATGAAACTGTACTTAAAAAAAAAACCCTCAGAGGTTTTGGACCAATGAAACTGAGTCAGCATGTTTAAACATTTAAGCCTTGTTGCTGTTGGGTTAACATCCATCATCTCTGTCTCTCAAGGAGCATTTTTACAGAGTTATTTGCATGCCTTTGCAGAGTGAAGTCAGTCTGTCCGGTCTGTCAGCTGATGTTGGATATTAAAGGGTCACAAGCTTTATTTTAACCAAAGTTAGATAAAATCTGTTAATCACTAAGTCATTAACTTAGTCAAGTTAAATCATTAAACCTGTTTCTTTAAATATGTCATTAAATTAGGGGCATCTTTGCAAGTATATCTGGCATCACAACAGATATTGTAGTACACGGTGGTGATATGATTTATCACAATAAATCACCACTTTATATACAGGGCGATACATCATGATTTTTTCTTATTTTACTAAAAAGTATTTTTTAAATTTTCCATAGTGTTGAGAATCCACTATATCATATGCATAAAACTTTTCTTATCCATGTTTTAAAAAAATATGAATAAAAAAAATGGTCCTTGCATAGTGGATAAATGAGTTTGTTCCTGTGACTGGGCTAATAGAGTGGTGCAGGGATGACGTATTTCTGTAGGCCAACGCAAAAGTTATTATCACGCTGGTTCCCTCAACTGCAAGCTAGAAGTCTGTTTTTGATCATCAAATTATGAAACGTACATGTTGTGCTCTTTGTGATGATCCTAAAAAATGGACCTACTTTTTACGAAGTTTAAGCTTAAGAGAGTGAAAAGATATTATTAAGCTACTTTGGAACTACAACATGCTACTTTAACTTAGAAGCAACTACAATATTTTCAATGTGTAACGTCTTCTTGTAACCTCTTTGTTTGAGAATTTCCTCATAATCAAGTGACCTTATAAAGTTGGTCCTCATTGCTGTGGCAATAGTGTATGAATTATTGATCATTGAAAAACAATCAGAAATGCTCCTCATTGGGTCCCTGACCATTTTTGTATTCCTTGTTAACAATTAGTTAGCAACCGTTATTTTAGACACACAAGAAGGTGTTAAAAATCAAAAGCAGGCAACAGCAGTTGCATTTTTTTTAATCTCTGTTAAACAGTAATCTAATGTGCATGTGTTCACCACCAACCTTATTTCAGGCTTTTTGTCCAAAACCAGTATGCTAAACCCCAGGAAGTGCTGAATGCTAACTTATTTCTGCATTTTTGGACTCATTTCTGCACCACTCTGTAATTAATGTGTTGTTAATGTGTCTGTAATTAATGTTCCATCAAATGAGCTGGTCAGTTTAAGTAAAAATGAGACTCTGTGCTCGTGACAAAAAACATCAGTTTCGGTTTCAGTATCAATTTAAGTGTATTTAATAATAAGTTTAGAAATATCAGTGTATAAGATATCAGCAAAATTCCCAAATTATGCATTCTTTAATGTTTTTTTTAATAAAATGTCAACATTTGCTTTGAAATATTGCTACAGAATTTTGTCACAAATTTTTGATGTATTGGTGTAATGAAATTAGTTGCATATTTTAATTTAGTACCTGTGATATATCACTGCAGTTCTTCAATTTTATTATTTCTATGGCATTTGTATTAAAATGTCCTCTTTGCTGTGGTCTCCTGGGTCAGTGACATCAGGACAATAGAGGACACCACAAATTGCTGAGGACAGACAGTCCTAAGCTAAGATGTTTAGGACTCTAATGAGGGAAACTTTAATGATTGTGTTTTAGAGCTCCTGATCTCTGACTGTATGAAAATCTGATACTGTCTGAGTCAACGGCAGTCAATACTTGATGAGGGCTTTTTACACCGTGTAACTGAATCAGACTGCTGACAGCTGGAAACCCTGCAGTCTGAGCTCAGAGGGGTTTTATACTGTGTGACTCTGCAGTTTGAAATGATTCCCTGCCTCTGCTAAAATGCTCTGTTTATCGCTAAACTAAATATGACAATTTTCAATCTAGGACTGGGAAACATATGGAGTTTTAGAAATAATATCAATATATTTTCAAACAATATATGTGTAGACTTTGTCTTTTATATTGTCGTTGTCAATGCACTAAAACAGTTTTAAGCCACCATTTTGACAGTCCTGTCAGCAGCATCAACATGGTAGATAAGAAAGACGAGAGTGGCACTGCTTAAGAGGAAGCTGAGTGGTGAAATGAAAAAAAGTGTCTGGATGCTTTGTGTTCAGTGAGCAGCAGAATCATGGTTTATGCTGAGAATGCAAAAACAGGTAAAAAAATAACAACAAATATTTTCTCAATTTCACATGAGTGGCATACAGTGCAATATGATGGCTATGTAAGGTGGTGAGCTGCAGCCCCAGACCTCAAGGTTTTTTTTGCATTAAAACAATTTAATTAGCTTTTAAGCTTCATTAACCTGTGTTTTTTAATCATTAATCTGGAAAAAAAATATTGAGATATAAATTGAATATGGCCAATAAGCTAGAAAATATTGAGATATACATTTTGGACCACATTTCCCAGCCCTAGTTCAATCTTATATTTAGTGAGATGTTTGGTCTCTTCATTAAGTGAGATCATTTTTCAACTCTGATCCGTTTTGACTGGGCAGCTTTTTTTACACAGTGTAATATGTAGATCATTTAAACTATATGTTGGTTTGGCTATTTGAACTGGTCAACTACCAAAAATTTTACTCAAAACAGAGCCAGCCATGGGGCACGAAAGAGAAACCTATGTAGGATCCCAACAAATTGTTAATGTTCAACCTAAAATACATTGTCTTTTGTGTTTATTCAGCAACTTTCCTTATATACAAATTGGAGTCTTCCTGTTCTACTGCATGTTTCAAATTGCCTCTGTAAATAACATATCCTTTACCTTCGCCTGCTGTGTGCCATCCTGTCCTACCTGCACATTCATATGTATCCCCAGGTGCCAAAACTACAGTTCTATCAAAATAAAAGCATTAATCGTTACACAAATTAATCCAGTAAATATTACTAACATAATCAAACTTCATCCCAAGTTATACTCTTTAAACAGAATGACAACAAATAAATGACTTACTTTCAAAACTTGCAAACACTGCAAGATAATGTGAAGAGCTCTTACATTAATACAGCCTTTTGTCATTTTTCTGTCAAAATGTGACCTTATTTTATTCACAAGTCAGACAAATGGTTATGTAAGCAATCGCCGGACATATTTTTAAAGCCACAATTAAAAATAGGAAGAAAGAACTGTTGCTTATGATACTAATATCCTCTTGTCTTTTTTTTTTAACTAAGCCTGTACTCACTCTGCAAACCTCAATGCTCAGTTTCAGATGTTGGCCCAGAATAGACTTTTTTGTCTGGCTCACATTACTTTATAAAATAGGTCCTGTATCACTTTCAGGACTCACAAAAAGTGGCATTGATTTGATTTAAAGAACCCATATTATGCAAAATGCACATTTTAATGTATTTGTAAAAAAATGTGTCCATGGCCTGTCTAAAAATCCAATATCATGCACCTCTCAAATACATCAATATATGTATCTTTCTTCACAAAATCAGCCCTCATTTTTCCAGTACCCTTTCTTTGGTTTGTTCACATGATGTCATGTTTATAATGCGGCATGTATAATTTAACTCCCTGTATGGGATCAGTTAAGTTCATCAGTTGTTGTCTTAGCTAAAACAAACTCATGTAGACTTAGAGAATAAGGGGGCACAAATACAAATGCAATAAAACAAACACTTCATGAGAGAGAGGAGACATAGAGATGAACTGTGGGGAACAAATGAAGGAGAAAGTTCTTTGTCGCTCAGGTTTCACTTCTTTTTCTCTGAGGCTTCATCATGTGTTTGCATGGACATGCTGACACACAGACTGTGTGCACACATGACCCCTCAGTACTCCCGCCATGATGTCTGTGTGTGTCTCCAGTAGGGCTGGGCAACATGAAGAATGAAGTTTTTAGACCAATAGCTTTTTTTTTTTTTTTCAAATGAGAAATATGATAAGGCAGTAATTTTATATGGATACAGTTTATGTTGCATTCAAGAGATGTTTTACCATTTTATCTAATATTACCGGGGCAGAAGAAAACATAATCAAGGCAAAAGTTCAGGGAAAAGATTAATAGTAAAAACAGATAACAGAATTCACTTATTGACCACTGATTTAGGTTTGTTTGCATACATACATGAAAAGTATTTATATAAATTTTGACAACACTCACTTAACCTCTAGCATCACTGATTCTCCCCTTTTATAAATCAAGGATTTTCAGTAAAAAAAATAAAATGTGTTTTTCTTGCTTCACATCTGTTTCTAACACAAATGAACTATTGCCATGAAAAGATCAGGCAAATTTTAGTGGAGGCTTTGTGCTCTTGACAAAATTATTCGTATCGATGTTGGTATCAGCAATTTTAAGTTGGGAAATATCAGCTTATTGTTAAAAATTAAATATTGTGCATCCCTAAGAAATATACTTTTTTTTAATTGAATGAGGTTCAGTTTTGAGGCCCTACTGGGTTAAGTCCCATAAAAGAAGGTCTATCCTGTATTACAAATAACTGAAACTTAAAACAAAAATTCTGAAAGAAATGAAAACAAAAACTATGACTAACTATGATAAAGATCACCTCTTGTTACAAAATATATATATGTTATCGGTCCTTTTGAGGGCACCTCAGTACTGAAAAATGAACAAATTTGCAGAAATCTGCAGGTCCTTAAGTGTCCACTTGAGGCTGGCAGCAAAGCCAAGGACTCCCATGGGTTGAAATGTCCATTTTAAAAGTAGACACATGTTTACAGCCTGTCACCAAAGCTTGTTCTACTGTCAGCAGCTTTTTCCTCTGTGTGCACATAGTGGGGGACAAAGACTGTTGAAACTCTCTCTTAATTTGGCTTTCTCAGAAAATGCATTTAAGAATTAACTGACAAAAAGTCAGGAATAATTTTGCAGGATAGCTAATACATAAACGTGTTGGCCTGCCAGGAATGCACATATTATATAAAAGTTTTATTGCATGCCAACATTCCATTGTTACACAGCTGATCCAAAGCTTACCCACCACTGCCATTGGCTAAATGCACTCAGACAGCCTTAGGTAAGCTGCTCGAGCCTGCCTACTCTTCACTGCTCCCGCTGCAAGCTGCTTTGCAACCCTCCTTCACCCCAGCTCCTCCTTTATCCTGTTCTCTGACTTTATTAATGTCAGCTAACATTGATGCTTTCTCTAAATGAAAAGTGTTGATAAACGCAAGTAAAGCAAACTCAGATAGTTGCTCCTGTGTCTGTTCTTGACAAAGTGGCCCCGACAGAACTGGTTTTAATATTATTTGACTTTACTCAAAGTAGCTTTTAGTTCTGGTACATTTCCCCCAGCCCTAGTTTTCATGCATGTCTTCTGTGTTCAGACAGTGTTAGACATGCAAATAGGAGGAGTCAGACCAGTTGGTGGTGTAGCTGCTCTGTACTCCCCTGATACAGCCCCGTCCCTCTCTGGAGGCCCACTATCTGTTTGTTCATCTCTTCTTGACGCTGAGTTTGGAACGGAGGCAGCTTTTTATAGAGCAGACTTCAGCGCTAATGAAAAACTGCTGCCCATTGATACTTTGCACCAAAGGGAGAGTGAGGAAGGACTGGACTCCTCATGTCTCTTTTGTTCATCAGCTTGGGAATGTGTTTCATAATTTGTGTTTAGAAAGTCCTCAGAAAAGGCCCTGGACCTCTTTAGGGGATTTTTATTCAAGTTAAAACCCTTGAAGAGGTCACATGCTTGATCTCAAAGTAATCTGTATTGATGCAGTGATTAAATCGTCCATGTGAGCTTGAATGTGTCTCCAATGCTGTGACTTCCCCTGCAGTTTGTATGCACACAAACAAAGATCAGACTGTTTACAAAGCATAATAATCATGGTGCATCAAAGACTGAAAAAGAGTCTTGTTCCTTCTCAGTCCCTGCCTCAGTAGGTGCATGTTTTGTTGGGATTTGGAAACAGCGCATGGAGCCAGTTCAATAAGGGAACGGCATGACAGGCTGCCAAAAAACACACAACATAAGCTCCTGCTGTCATGTGATCAGAGCGAGAATCAAAATCACTTTATCCCAAACAAGTGCGTGAACAGTGCTCCAGAGAAAAGTAAAAAGGAAAGTCACACAGAGTTGCTGACGCTGCAGTTAGAGCAAATTCTCCTCACTTCTCCTCTGTGGCTTCATTTACACAGTTCTGAGGAGGTTTTGTGAACTGAGCTGATGACCCGTCAGTGTGATCTGTTAGATTCTTATGAAAATTAACAAAACTAGTGCCATTTATAAGAGCTGTGTCCATCCCGCAGGGATTGAAGATCGAACTCCCTGCAGAGGATATTTTACAGTTAGTTAGGGATGCACATCCACACTGGTTTTTACATCAGCTGATTTTGGCGCTTTTTTCAAACATCAACAATCTTAAAAGGACAGTGTGGTGAACACATATCATTTTCAGATGTTTATTTTTTAAGTCATACCAATGTAATGCTGACATCTGGTACACAAACTGCTGATTTAGAGAAGAATTTGTCATATAGAGCAATAAACATGACCAAACATGACAAACTCTGAACTGTGTTCGGGGTCAAACAGGAAACAAAATTTTGGCATTGAGGGAAAATTACACCAAAAGTGGTAATAAGAAAAACATCACTGTAGGCATTGGTGTCAGCTAAATTATCATTTTAAGCATTGGTTAATGCATTTGCCCTGATTTTCACAATCAGTGCATCACCACTGTTAAAGAAAAATACACAGTATTAATGGTGTAATATCAACATCAGCAGTTGTTGGCTTAAAAAGTTTATTATAAGGAGCTACACAGTGTTGTGTTTCAGACACTTTCAAAAGTTTCAGACAGGTGTGAAAAATGCTGTAAAGTAAGAATACTTTCAAATACTTTCAAATCTAGAGCTGTTGAGCGCAAACCTCTGTCAAGGCATTTCTGATATTCTTAGTAGAGTTATTAATGAAAATGTGGAAAACTGCCCAATCCATAATGTTAACAAGGACTTTTAAAAATTCCTGGATCTGCATCCAGATTTTGGATCACCACCAAAATCCCCTCTCCACTGTTCCATGACCAAAATTCCCCTGAAAATGTCATCGAAGTCAGTTCATAACTTATTTGCCATCTTTCTCACCAACGTGCCGACAAACTAACAATCACCAGCAACCTCCTCGGGGGAGGTAATAATTGACATATATACATTGATTGTTATCATACATGCAGGCTGTCACAGGAAATGAGTAGTATATGTTTAGTTTAAAGTTTATCTGTTAGTGCAGTACAAAAAATTAACATGTGGAGTGTCTTGAAATTTACTTATTTTTTTCTTGCTCCTTTAATAAACAGATATTTAGGAAAATGTATTCATTTTTTTCCTATCATTTATCCACGCATGTATCCAGGATACTATCTCACTTTAAGGTTAAAATGACAGCATTTTCATCCCATTTTTCATAGTTCATGTTCTGCCATAAAGACTCTGAGAAAAAAAAGGGTTTTTTTGCTTTGCTTATGTAAGTATTATGATCAGTGACAGACAAAAGAGTGGGTCCTGCCCATCAAACATATGTGTACACCAGTAAAATGTTTTATCCTTGAAAAAAGATTTAATAATCCACATCTTTGTTTGTAGTTATCCTGAGACTGTAAGTCCAGAAACACAAGTTTATATAACATGAAAGTTATTATCCAAAGCAGCTCAGACCTCATGTAGGCTATTTTAATATATTAAAATGCAATTTTTATCAAGACCTGTCTGGTTAATGAGGCTTATAGGAAGACATCATTTTACCTCTAGCTTTTACAGTATATATATATATATATATATATATATATATATATATATCTTTTTCTTGCTTTATGTTCTGTTTCCTGCTTAAGTGTAGTAAAGTCTTATTTCAGAGTGAAGGATTCCCATTTATGTTGTTTTTTAATAACACACTGACTGCACTTATCACCACATTATCCCAGACACAACAGCCCCTCTCTCAAGTGTTGCATTGTGAGACATGTGACCTGTGCATCCTGTGACACTGGCGGTAATTCTGTTACATTTTTTAGCACGCCACAGTCAGAATGGTGTGATGCACATGAACAACTTGAACAACTCGATCTGCACTTTCAAACCACAGCTTAGCAAGCCTTTTGTTTTGGTGAAGACTAACTAACCTGCCAGTACGGTGGAACTGGACACCTCCGCGCTGTCAGCATGGTAAGGTTTAGTGAGACCCAGTTTGATTAGGGAGGTTTGTTTTGGTCTACACCTGTTCTGTGTTTTGTGCCTGTATGATATCCACGCAGTGTGTTTTACTTGTGTTTAAGCTATCTTGATAATGTCATAAAAAAGTAACTCAGCTTTAATAAAAAAACGGGAGTAGAGGACTTTCTAATGAATTTGCACCTATAAGACAGAGTTGAATTACAAACAGGACATTTCTAAATATGGGTGTGTAGAACTGTTTTTGATGGATTGGAGCTGAAGCATACTGAGAATACACAATCTTATCAATATATATATATATATATCTATATAATTATATCTAAGTCACCACCTGGATTTAACTAAGCAAATAGGTACGAGCCTCCTGTTGGATAATTACTGCACGTGTGATTATCTTTCAGCTGACAAGTTATTTAACCCCAGCTGATGCAATGAGTAGCTTCTCATTTCTTAAACAACCATGTGGAAAGACACATCCTGTGGTCATGGAAAAGGTGTTAGTCTGTTTAAGAAGGGTCAAATCATTGGCATGCATCAAGCAGAAAAAACATCTAAGGAGATTGCAGAAACGACTAAACTTGGGTTAAGAACTGTCCAACGTATTATTAAAAACTGGAAGGATAGTGGGGAAGCATCATCTTCAAGAAAGAAATGTGGTGGAAAAAAATCCTGCATGATCGTGATCGGTGATCACTTAAACGTTTGACCAAATCAAATAGAAGAAAAACAACAGTAGAACTCAGGGGTATGTTTAATAGTGAAAGTAAGAGCATTTCCACACACAGTGTGAAGGGAACTCAAGGGATTGGGACTGAACAGCTGTGTAGCCTTAAGAAAACCACTAAACAGTAAGGCTTACTGGAAAAAAAGGCTTCAGTTTGCTAGGGAGCATAAAGATTGGACTCTGAAGGACTGGAAGAAGATCATGTGGTCTGGTGAGTCCAGATTTACGCTGTTCCAGAGTGATGGGAGCATCAGGGTAAGAAGAGAGGCAGGTGAAGTGATGCACCCATCATGCCTAGTGCCTACTGTACAAGCCTGTGGGGGCAGTGCTGTGATCTGTGACAAATCTGACATTGCAGAAGCTTATTGAAACAATGCCACAGCAAATTTGTGCTGTAATCAAAGCTAAAGGCAGTTCAATGAAATATTAGAGTGTGTGACCCTGCTTTTTGGTGGTGACTTTTTTTTTGGCCAGGCAGTGTATATATATATATACACATATATACACGTTTGATTTTTACCAGACATAAATCAAGGTTAAAAATCTGATATCATGAATAAAAGGGCTGCTCAAGTATAGCAAAAATCCAATTTTCGATTATTTGATTTAATATTCAGATCATTATTAGTAGTTGTGATTACTCATTGATTAAACATCAGTTTCACATTAATTCATTGGACTGAAACACTCGTAAACACTTTGATTTTCAAATTATGTTGATAAATAATATGAATAAAAATCAAAGGTGGAAATAATAGTACTAAGTAATCATGTAATGAATCAACTGTGTTTCTGAGGTAGTGGTGATGTTTTCTAATGGCCAAAATGCAAGAATAAACCATGTTAAGAAATCTGTGGACAAAACAAACTCAAATTCGGCATGTGGACTAGATCAGTAATGATTCAGTCCTTGTTGTTATTATTATTATTATTTTACTTCAGCCAAGTAGTTTATGTTTTTGCTGGCATTTGTCCATTTGCTTGTCTGTCAGTGTCTTGACAATGTTTTCAGAGAATGTTGGTCATGGCACAAGGAAGAAGTGATAAGATTTTGGTGGTGATCCAAATCCAGATGCAGATCCAGGAATTTATTTATCGACCTTGTTAACTCTGGCAGTTTTCCACATTTTCATTGATGACTTGCTAAGAATGTCAGAAACACCTCGACTAAGGTCTGTGCTCTCTGAGCTCTTCCAGTTTAACCCGTTAATCTGTCTCTGTAGAGGATCAGATGCAGCTCCTTTTCCCTCCCCTTTGAAAACACCTGGCTTTGAGGGAGTGGGGAGGCTACAGGAGGCTATGATAATGAGCTCTTTACCTTTATTGGTTTTTATATCTTGGGAGATGCACACATTTGACTGACTGTGAGGGAAGGTGCATTAAGTGAGCTCACTTAGATCATAGAAAACACGAGAGAAAGGTCTAGGTCAAGTCCAAAGGTCATATGATTTTATATCAGTGTTCAAATGCCAATTTTTTCTATCAAGAACTAAAATGACAAAACAGGGTCTTTTTGGCCACATACTCTATGATTTATTCACAATATGGAGAATCGACAAAATGATTACTCTTCATTTTAATTCTTAAATGTGTTTTATTGATTACTTCACCAATGTACACATGATGGATCTCTATCATCATCAGAAGTAAAAAGTGAGACTTTTCATTGTCACTGTTTAAAATGTTTTTAAAACTCCCAGATGACGTCTCCACATGGAGAGTTTCATAGAAAGAAGAGAAAGGTTAATTGCTATTGTAAATATACCGTGTTCATTAATTTGATTAATTTTAAACATTTGTATCATTAATTATTTACCAGTGTTCATTTCTTTATTTAAAAAAAAAATTAATGCAAAACCCAAATGAAAGAGATGATGAAATTGTGTTTTTTGTTTGGGTGTTTGTTTGAAACTTGACACTTGTATCATCAAAATAAGGTGTAAATCAAAAGCTCAATTACAGGTAAATACAGACTGCCAACTAGTAACCAAGTATCATATTTTGAAATACCCATGTAATTGTGTTACATCAGGTTAGAGCCATAAGGAAACAGGATTTTTTTCAAAACTGCATATACATGTCGCTGGTTCAAGAGTAATATCATGGAACAACAAATTAATATTTTTACTTTTTTAATGACCTGGTGCTAATGACAGCCCCACACTGTAAACCTGTCACATACTCAGTATTAATGTTTTTCTGTCTGTGCTCCCTTTTGTAGGCTCGGATCTCGTACGTGCGGGTGAAGTACCTGTTCCTCACGTGGCTGACAGTGTTGGTGGGGAGCTGGGTGATCTATGTGCAATACTCCACCTACACAGAGCTGTGCAGAGGACACGAGTGCAGGAACGCCATTGTGAGTGAAAACTTTGTTCATTTTTGGTTGGAGAACGGTTGGGTATCAATTGGGTTTTACCCAGACTGCTGTTAAATTAATATTTTAAAAAAGTTTAAAATATGTCGACCCATATTACTTTATGTTAGGTTTTATTTGTCCTTTTGTGTGTTTAGCTCCTTTGGCAGCAGAGTATCTCAGTCTGTAAGGGAGTAGTCTGGGGAGGTTGACCAGTTCATGTCCCAATGGAAACATACTTGAAAGTTGGTTTGGTAGCAGGGATGATAAAAGCTGACTTCCTGGGGCACTCCTTCAGGTTAGACCAGTTGGTACTACAGCTGAAAAGGGTTGGCATGCCCTTGAGGTGTAGAATTTGCACCCTTACACCCTTAAACTTCATGGCACCTGAACACCTATGAATTAACGAGAGTTAACGTTGCTGGTGGCGCAGATGAGTCATTAGGAATCTTTAGTGGTGAAGTGCCAACCTGGCATGTGCTCCCAAACCTGACCTCTGTGCAATAAAGCACTTGTATGATTAAGACATAAAGTACACAGTATCATGACTTTTCCCTCTCCCCCTCTCTTTGGCACCAAGAGCTGCTTTAAACTTTTCCCTGCCCCCCACCCCCACCCAATACACTGACTAGTATGATGTCCTACCATTACTTAAGTCAGCAGTTTAAGCCCATCAGCTTGGAGTAGCAAGCCCACTGCAGAGCACTGACTTAAGCATGAATGCAGATCTGTTGACAAAACTGCACAAAGCCCTGCTGAATGGACCAGTTACCACAGAGCGGACCTGTCAACCAATCAGAGCAGGCCAGAGCAGGGAAGGGGGCCTTAAAAAGAAGAGCTCCAACAGAGACAGACTGAGAGTACAGCTGGATCAGGGGTACTCACTTAACCTAAGCTTAAGCATATTATGGGCATCATTTCTTTCTCATTTTCCCCTTTTTCAAGTATTTCAAGGAAACAGTGAAATAGTATTCACAGGGGCTGCTTGTTAGTTGAATGAGTTCTGATTTGAGGCAATCAGCTGTAATATTTCGGGAATGCAGAGTGTGAATGCATATGACAAAATGCAGTGAAATTGATATCAAATAATCCAGCACAGAGATCAGAGGAGGTGGCAGTGTCTTATTATCAGACCATGTCCTTTGCCTTGTGCAATTTAGACAACATGCAGGAGTAGTTATGTAATATCTGGTTATGAAAAGCAATTTAGAAAAACAAAACAATACAGGGCGCAGCAGACTTTTTTATCTTAACGGTATTGAAACTAACTGATAACTGATGTTATGTGACTTTTACTGACATCCTGATAAAGTTGAAGATCTACCGCTGTCCTTACATACGACATAGATGGATGTCTTTTGTTTATACTAAAGACCTCAGACAAATACTGTTATGAGTTTTGTAAGTTTGGCCCATATTATTGAAACATAAAATGTCCTCTGTTTCTGTTAGTGTGATAAATACAGGAGAGGAATCATCGATGGCTCAGCTTGCAGCAGTCTGTGTGACAAACAAACCCTCTACCTTAGCAGGTGTCTCTCCACCCTGCCAAACAACCAGGTATGAGGAGCAATCTATGTTTAACTTTTTATATTTGAGATGCTCACCTTGTTAAATGTGTGTTTGGTGTTCCTCTCCCTCCACCACCAGGTTTACACAGGAAGTTGGGGGGACCGTGACGGGATAATCCACTGTAAGCTGGGGGATGTGGTGCACTATGAGCTGGGTGAGGAGCCAGAGCCACGGAGGGAGGCCCCCGTGTTTGACAAACCCACCAGAGGAACATCAGTGGAGAAGTTTAGAGAGATGGTCTTCAATCACCTCAAGGTAGACGAGATAAAGATGGGAACTGTATCCGGCTTTATAGATAAATGGTCTATTTCAAGCAAAATAAAGGAAATGTGGATATTTGATTGTATTTGCTCTTTTTTTGAGTTAAATTTAGAAATAAGAAGATGTCAGGCCTAATGCTCATGAAATGATTGTTAACATGAAAAACCACCGTCAGTAACATTATGATTATAAGATGATCCATTTCAAATGTTTAGTCTAAAGGGGAAACTACCATTTTACTCATATTTTTCTTCTTGAAGAACATCATTATTGTTATAGAAAAAATGTAATCATATTAACACCTGTTTAATGCCATGCTAAAAATATGAATTTCTAAACTACTAATAAAGCTTAGTTTGTTGTTTGCAGTGATCAGAGAAGCAGAAATACTCCTGCTCACTCTCTAAATTGCACAGATATGTTATAGTTGGAAGAGCGGCAGATGAGGAGCAGGGTTTTTCCTACTTTTTTCAAATGTTGCTCACATTGTTTTACAGTTTCCTCAAAAGTGTGACTGAAAAAGGTTCAATTTCTGCCCTTTTTGATACCATCCCTTTTAAATATGATGTTCATTATTGTGATATATTGTAATAGGAATTGTTTACATATGTTCTTATGTTTTATAATTTTAAAGTATATGAGGCCTTAAGTGTAAAGGACATTGTTACAACTTTAGCACAAGAAAATGTTGCCAGAGTTGTCACAATGTAGACAGTGTTTAGAAGTTTGCTTTCTGTTTTTGGTAAATAAAAGTAAAACATTGATTATTTAAGACAGGAGTGTCAAACTGATCCAGTAAAGGGCCACTGTGGCTGCAGGTTTTCATTCCAACCAAGCAAGAACACACCTGATCCAACAAATCAATATTGCTGAATGGCAATATTTTGTGTATTGCCATTCAGCTTGAAAGTTATCTTATGCATTTTATTTATTTATGGTACAAGATGTTAATCCTGGTGGGGGGCCTGACTGACAATATTAAACCACTGGGTTACAGTTTGTGGCTGAGTAGACTTCCAGGGTGTGATGTAGTCACTTCAGACGGGCCTCAGCTCCACCACCTCTCCTGTAACCAGACTGCCAGAGAGTCAGTTTTAGCACAGCTTTTCCTAAATAATGACTGACTTCCACATTCAGGCTTTAAAATTCTGCCTCAAAATCTAAAGTGTGACTTTACTGAGATCACATACATGTTCTTGACAGTCCATGGTTCAGAAGATTAGATTTTATTTTGTGTCAAAAAGGAATTTCAAGTCTGGAACAACTTTAAAACTCTTGAAAAACTCTGTCTTTCTCTTTTCACCAGTTGAAGCTTGGAGAGCAGGCTAACCTCGCCACCCTGGTCAACCAGATCCTCTCAGTGGCCGATGGAAACAAAGATGGACGGGTGTCGCTGCCAGAGGCTCGCTCCACATGGGCACTCCTGCAGATGCATGAGGTATAAGCAAAGGCCTTCAAATACACCATTAACAAATATTATGATTTACAGAAAAATGTCGTTGCTGTACGGCACAAACCTCCTGTCTCCAAATTTGCTACTTTTCAAGAATTAAAAAACTCTCTAATGCTGATGAGTGAATATTTTATTGTCTTGATAACAAATTATTTTTAGAACTTTGATTTGAGTCAAAGTTAAAACATGGAAGGTGACCAATAGCACTGCTTTATTTAAAAAGAAAATCCTAAATAAATGGAGACAGGAGGCTTGTGCCCGACAGCGGTAATATGTGGTTTTTATGTTAAAGTGTGTTTCTGTACCAGTTCTTCCATTGATACTGATTCCAACAGACATACTTGATACTTGTTGAAGTGCAGCAAAGTTAAAACAAAACAGCACATGATGTGAGTTGTGACCAGAAAAGTGTCCAACAGTACACCACAGTAATTATATTATATACATGCATGTCTCTTTCTGCAGCAATAGTCTAATAATGTATGAATTACCTCTGAATGTAGATAAACACCTTTCTGTGGATAAATCATTTTCATCCAGAAAACAAACAAATAAAGAAGGAATCTGTACTAATCTTTATATTTTTTAGAGCAAAGTTTCTATTTTGAAATTTCACTGTTAAAAGGGTTTTTAATGTATATTTTTTTAGATTATTTGATAATTATTCCGAAGGCCCTGCACAGTGCTAATTTGTGACTTACTGTACTTGTTCACTGGCTTTAGCAATGCATGTAGCAATAAACCCTGGAGATGGTAGTGTCTGAACATTCCAGTAGATTTTTCTTTCTTTGTGAAATACTCAGACCAGCTCGTCCGGCACTAGCTACTATGCCACATTCAAAATCACTTAAATCACCTTTCTTCCACCTTTTGATACTTGGTTTAAACATCTGTAGGTCATTTTTTTCCATGTTTACGTACGCAAATGCACTTAGTTGCTGCCATGTGATTGGCTTATTAGCCTTTGTGTTAGGGAGCAGTTCAGTGGGTGTACCTTATAAAGTGGCCAGTAAGTGTAGGATTTCTTTTTTTTAGAGTTTATAAAAAAATGTTCCTTTTGAGATACTTTAATACTTTATCTTCCAGGTGCTGCTGGGTCTGCTGCTCCAGGACCGTGGACACACTCCTCGTTTCCTTGGTTACTGCGGGGACCTATACATGACAGAGCGAGTCCACTACGGGCCCCTGTATGGCCTGTCTTTACCCTGGCCGCTGGTATCGTGGGTGCCCAGTGGCGTGCAGCGCACCATGGACCAGTGGTTCACCCCATCGTGGCCCCGTAAAGCGAAGATCTCCATGGGGCTGCTGGAGCTGGTGGAAGACATCTTCCACGGCACGTATGGGAGTTTCATGATCTGTGACCTCACAGCAGCTCACTTTGGTTACACCGACCGCCATGAGCTCCGTCTGACCAACCCCCGGGCGGTGGTCTCTGAGGATGAGTTCAGGCGCTCCATGCGGGCGCTGAAGTGCGAGTCAGATGATGACTGCGTGTACGGGGCGGACTGCCAGACATCATGTGACATGGCAGAGAAACGATGCAGGGAGGAGCCGCTACGACCAAACCTGGCGAAGGCATGCGGTACACTGAAAGACTACCTCCTGCGGGGGTCGCCTTCGGGGCTGAGGGAGGAGCTGGAGAGACAGCTGTATGCTTGTATGGCTCTGAAGGGAAATGCAGGACAGATGAACATGGAGCACTCACTCATCCTCAACAACCTGAAGGCTCTGCTGTGGAGACAGATCTCACACACCAAGGACTCATGACAAGGACGTGAAGACCCTCTGACGTCAGGCCAGTCCATCCTCACACTGAGCTGAGGAGTCAAGATGCTGTGATTTAATAACAGAGACCATGAAGTCATTTTTATTAAATCTTAACAGTTATTATGTCAAACTGAAGGAGACTCTACCTCCTGTTTTCTGAAGTCTGAAGCCAGAAAAACTCGAGAGTATTTTTTAAGATGAACTGAATGAGTGCATGTTGCCATCAAGCTCACTTCAAACAGGCAACCACTGTTTTCTTATTGTTTATGCACCACAGAGGAATGTTATAGAGCACTGCTGGAGAAAAACTCTTTCTTAAACAAATTTAATGCTTTTAAGTCTCAAGAGCTGCTTTGCCAGAAGATGCTGATGGGCTTTAAGTGCATTAAAGAGGAGCATAGATGGTCATTGATTTAAAATAATATAATAAAATTGCACTGATTTGGGTGATATTCTACATTTTTACACAGGTAATTGCGATGAAAAAGTTGCTTAAGTTCAACTCGTATTCCCCCTTAATCACTCTTCAGAAGGCCTCTTTTCTCTAAACACAATTAAAGCAGTTTTTCTTTCCATACTCCAGAATGTTCCCAAACACAGAGCATAAAATATGGTTAAGATACTTGCTGGATTGAACAAAATATTTCTCCTGATGAGTTGATAGAGCATCAGTACTATGAAATTTCTCACTCATCCTCATCAGTCTGCGTTGATAGAATAAAGATTTCAACAAAGTTTAATGTCAGTATCATATATAAGATGAACTGGGGGGAAAATGTTGACATGTCATGGTAAAGATCACAAAACCACCATTTATTTTTGTCTGCCATGTGTTTATAACTAAGCCAGATGTAATTCTGAGAATTCTCTCATTGCATGTCAGAGTTTTTCCTGTTTCGTTATTTTTTGTTTAACTGCACCACTGATCAGGCCCTCTCTTTTAAATTAATAAAATGACCTGACAATTTTTTAGGTAGAAAAAAATATTTCACAGTTGTTAATAGGGCTGAATAATTGATGGCAGTTTCAATAAAAACTGCAGTACAGTCCAATTTTCAAATCCCAGGGGGTCAAAGTATCATTTTAATGTAAATATTTTGCAACCTTCAAAAGCAGACAACATCAGATGCATTTTATTGTTTACCAGTAAACATTAGAATCTCATGTGCGAGTGTCTACCACAAAATGCATTTCAGGCATTTATCTGAAACTGTTATACTAAATTCCATTTATTTGAGTGTTGGGAACAAGAAAGTGCTAAATGCTAACTTTCCTGCGCCACTCTATTGTCGGCACAATATGAGGCTTTACAGCTGATTTTCTGCCCCACCGTCCGCTATTTTACATTTATAACCTCTAAATTTTCGAGTGAGATTTGTCATAAATTTTGACTTTTTCAACATAAATTCCTTTTTTGTGAATTTACAACTTTAGGGCCTCAAAAATAAGAAGTGAGCAAATTGGTGGATTATATATATTTTAATGCACCATCATATTTAACACCCAAGAAATGCAATAAAATAGCAGAACTGCACATTAGCAACAAAGCAGCACTTTTGTGCCTACTGACCTGGTAAATCCTGGCACATATTTTTCCTTATATAAGGTGAGTTTCTAGATATATGATACTCACACTCGAGCAAATGGTACACTTTATGGGACTACTTTTAGCTGCGGATGGACACAAAAGTACAGCTGTTCAGAGTTTATAAACCACAAGAGTGTTTTCGTATGGTCTTATAATCTTTAGTTGCAGCACTTTTGAAGTAGATTAAAATATATAGAGCCTAATAAATTCAAATTTATTTAGACATAACTATGATGAACAATGCCAGTTAATGAAAAAAAAACATGTTGGCACAACTCTATTAATCTTTTACATTTCTGGGCTAAACTTTTATCAGCCAAGGACACAGAGGGAAAATACTTGGATATTTTACTTAAAAAAATTAGATTGAGATTATTTCAAGATTATTGTTTGTCTTTGGTTTGGGTCAGGCTTGGTTTGGCATGATGAAAATATAGAATATCACCAGGTTTATATTAAACAAGTGCAGATCGTTGGTTAGTTTAAACTAAGTAGTGAAGAAATGTAACCAACACTGCCTCGGTACACAATCACCTGACTCTGAGAAGAAATGTCAGGAAGGACTGGAGCTCCTCTGAAAGTCAATCAGTCATTTTTATGACAAAATGAAGAATCAAAGCGACACTGTGATTATTTGTCAGTATTTCACAGGTCATACACGTACGTCTGTCTGTCAGTGTTTATCAGTCTGTCTGTGCTTCTCCATCTGTAACTCCACCCACATCATCAGTGCTGCTTCAGTGACACAGAAATGTTACAGATTTGGTTTTTCAGTAATTGATTTATATTCCTCAAAGGCCATTATTGTCAGCGTGCTGTACCACATCATGTTGAAGTTCATCTCCGTGCCATAGCACCATGCTAAATTCATCTCTGAATGTTAACCACCTTTGCTGGTGGAGATGTCGATCCATTCTCGTGGTCAAATTTGAATGATTAATTTAAAGAGTCTTTTCCATAATCAACTCCACACATTGCTGTAGTGAAGTAACTGTGAAGGATTGGACAACGTGACTTATTTCACCCACTTTAAAGATGCATTTTAGAGCAGACGAGACCTGGAAAAGCATGTCGAGCTTGTGGTCGATGCTGCTGTTTGAATTTTGAAGATGTAAGAGAAAATGTTTACTTATTGAAGAAACCAGCATGAATTTGCACAATTAAACTACACACCACTTCACTGTACCTGTCGAGTGTCTGGGTCATTTTTATAGATGTATTTTTACACCAGAACCTTAGTTAATTATTATCAAAAGATGTTTTATATGGATGTGAAGTATTGCCAGGGTGATATAATACTGCCATCATATCATGATAAACATTAGAATATGAGCTGATATACCACCTTTCTACTATCCTCAATTCCAATGAAGTTGGGACGTGTAAAACATAAACATGATTGGCAAATCCTTTTTGACCTATATGAGTTAACTGCATATCTATGAAGGCACCATAAATGCTGAAAGGTACGTACAGGTTTTAGAGCATCATAAGCTGCCATCTTTCTCAGGAATGTCCTCGCTTGTTTCAGAAAGACAATGCCAAGCCACATTCTGCACGTGCTACAACAGTGCAGCTTCATAGAAAAAAAGAGTGCAGGTACTCGACTGGCCTGCCTGCAGTCCAGACCAGTTTCCCATGGAACATGTGAGGCACATTATGAAGCACAAAATACAACACTGCAGACCCCAGACTGTTGAGCAACTAATGTCATACATTCAAGCAAGAATAGGGAAGAATTCAACCTTCAACGCTTGAACATGTAGTGTCCTCAGCTCCTAAATGATTATTGAGTGTTGTTCAAAGGAAAGGTGACGTTACAGTGGTAATTATGTCCCTGTCCAAGCTTTTTGGAAAGTGTTGCAGACACTGAATTCCAAATGAGTGAATATTTGCAAGAAATCAATTTGGAAAAAATACATCGTCTTTGTGGTGTATTCAATTGAATATAGGTCAAAAAGGATTTGCAAATGATTGTCCTGTTTTTATTTGCAATCTATACGTCCCGACTTCTTTGGAGTTGGGGTTTGTAGTTTTTCTGACTACTTGGAGCACTTTTCCACCACAGATCACATCTACCCATTCATATTTTTTAGCACAATTGGAGGGGTCTCGAACATTACAGTACCTGGATTACTCAAGTGTATATAAACTATATATTACAATCTTTTTTCTCTCAGGATTACTATGTATAAAATCACCATCAGTAAAGGACACATCCACTGTCTCTCATAAACTTGACAAAAACAGCACATCCTTTGTTAAAAAAGAAATCTTAAAATGTTTTTAATTCCAAATTTTTCTGCCAGATATGTTCGGCTTGTGCACTCTTGGATTATTGGAGAGATACGTTTCTGTCAGCAAAAAGCCTCAATTCAAGCTCAAGTTTATGTTGTCAAGTAAAGCGTGTCTAGGGGCATGTACTATTTTAACAACTCGTCAAACTTACATCTGATCACTGTTAAAGGATAAGTTCGGTTTTTTGACACCTGGACCTTATTTTTAGGATTAAATACGCTCGTAGACTCTCCCAGACAATTTTGGCGGAGCTCGGAGCCGTTTTCGAGCAATTTAAATCCATTCGATGGCATTTTTCCTCGTGCCGTAGTAGCAGACGGGGCCAGAAATCAAAGCCCCTAAATTAGACATTATCTGCTGCGAAACTCGCTCATTTCAGCTACAATTTATAAATGAATGGCCAGTGTTATCACCATGTCAGCTCAACTTTGTTTTTATGGTCACCCGGGGCTTTCCAAGGATGGGTAACTTTTGGTGACGTCATAGACAAGAACATGAGTAGAGCCGCTGTTGTTGCTAGGCTACACGGCTACACGGCTATTTTTGTGCAACATGGCGGAATATTTATCCGATGTAGAAGTGTCTGACGATGACTTTGAGTATAATGGATGCCCGTATCGTTTTGATCCAGAATATACCGACGAGGAGCTATTTGAAAGGAGGATGCAGAGGGAAAGAGCCGAACAGCTGGCCAGAGAACAAGCAACCACTGCACGTCCACGAATGGGGGCTAACTGGTGGTGTTGTTGTGGACATTGCACGGCAAACACAACAGAGGAGGAGTGCCTTTGCTGCTCAGAGTGGGACTTGAGACCAGAGGAAACACGTATTGATGCCCCCCAAAATACGATTTCTGGCCCCGTCTGCTACTATGGCATGAGAGAAAAACGCCGTCGGATGGATCTAAATTGCTCGAAAACGGCTCCGAGCTCCGCCAGAATTGTCTGGGTAAGTCTACGAGCGTAATTAATCCTACAAATAAGGTCCAGGTGTCAAAAAACCGAACTTATCCTTTAAAAGAGCAAATTCTCAAATTATGTATACAGAATGCAGCCACCCTTCAACCCAACACCTGTACCACATTAGTTAAGAATATTTCTGAGAAAGATTCAATGTCTCAGACTAGTTTGGTTATACTGGCAAACCAAAAATCGATTACAGTGCATCTAAATCTTCTTTCACAGTCTGATTATGTCACAGTCTGTGACATAATCAGACTGTTTTTAATTAATAAATGTCACTGCAAGTATTTCAGAACGTACATGAAAGCCGATTTCTTCATAATGGAAGCACACACAATGACTCAACAAAGAGCTACACAGATAAAGGACAAGAGACGAAAATTTGAGATTGAAATAAATTTATTTGTCTGAGATGTATGCCGTGTATCACAGCAGAGCGATGAGCCGAGCCCCCTAACCTTCCCCTGCTTCTTGTTCTTGTGCTCGTAAGAAACTGGCTTTCTTCTGGGCGACGCGGTCCTTCCTCTGAGCCAGAGATAATTTGGCGCGATTCCATCTGTCCGGAAAGAGGCACAAACACAACTCCATTAACATTCAACACGGGCTCGTCCACTCTGCATGGACAACCTCCCAGTGCAGCAGTTTCACACTCAGCTTAGGTTTAATAGGACAGCTACTGCTCTATGGCTGATTACTTGAAATTAGAGTTTTTATTTAATTTCAAGATTTATTTTTGAGTTTAGTCTGCCTTCATGTTAAGACAGGAGAGTGGACCGAGTTGAAATCCTGGAGGAGAGATGGTGGATAAAATAAAAAAAAAAATAAAAAAAGTGGGAGTGAAGTCTAAATCCGAACATCAGCTTTGAGGACTGCAGTCTCTGTACATGGGTGTGACCAAGCAACACTCAACTGAGTGTGCGATGGGCAATGTTTGAGGTTCCAAGGCCAAGAGAACCGGGACATCACACTGTCCTTGTCTGATATATTTTAAACGCGTATCTGTGCAGCATCTATGACAATCCCAGGGCTTGTGCATCGGGGTGTTTACTGGCATTAATCTGGTAAAACTATAAGTACTGTTATGCAGGGTCGATGATGCAATACAATGATACTTTAAGGAGGTTAGTATCAATATTCTTTGTCTATATTTTGTATTAGGAACCACAAAATCACATGAATATAAAAGGTTCAAATTAGTGTTATTTATGTAAAGCATAGTGTTCCTGCAACAGATTAACTTTATCTGTCCAAGCAACAGAAATAATACCGCTGAATGTCTGCTGCCAATAAGGCTGAACTACAACACACAAAAATGTCTCAAACTTCTATACAAAGTATTTCTATTAACCTATAAAATGTTGTTACAGTATCAAGCCGCAAAAAAATGGTGATTTATTGGTCCATCAGTAATTTCTTACTTCCCTAGTCCGTACACACTTCCAAAGGTCAAATTCAAGAAGCTTTCAAGCACCTTCAATGTGCATTTTCAGGTTTTCTACCATCAAAAAGTTTCCCTTCTTTAACACAAACGTGGTATAAATAACCACAACTGCTTCTTTATTGTGTCTACAAAGAATGAGAAATTTAGGGGGGAAAAAAAGACTAATTATCAAATATTTGAATAAAAAACACACAAGGTTTTAATTTTATTGTAGCGGACATTCAAATGTGATGATCCAAAAACTGTAACCTAAAGTGTATTTGGTTATTTCCTTCTAGTATTCATTGTTTTATTTATAATAAATAATTATCATAATTTTACAATTAAAAGGAAAGAATAATACCTAATTTTTTGACATTTGCCATCTAATAAGTAAATAGGATTAGGAAGCACTTCATCAAGCATATAGGTGCTTTTTTAAACCTTCAAAACAGCTTTAAAATTCAAGATGAAACATTTTCCAGAACCTGTAAGGACCCTGAAATAAGGAACCCACCTCTTCTTCTTGACGTCTTTTTTGGGTTTCTTTTCGTGTACGGGGTTTGCTCTGATGGCGGCGTGTGCTTTTTTGTACATTTCCTCTACCTAGGACACAGAAAAAAAATGACAGGTAAACTTTAACACCACTACTAAGCATTTTAGTTTACCATCTTTACATTGAGGTGTTTCTCAGGTGCTCATTAATATGAGTATCTGTCATGTCGTGTTAAACAGTACAATGTTTGCTTTGGTTCATGCTGCTTCTCTCAGCCCCGTCTTGAAAAGGACAGTAAACATCAGCTAATGCAAATGAAGGACCAACTACATTTTGCTCAGCGTGCTTTTTATCATCATCAAGAAGCAAAAGAAGAACCAGCAAACACATTAATTGAACTACTGCCAAATTGGAACAATTACATATGCTTTCATATTTTGTGCATCATGAACAGCTTTATGTTTCATACCAACAACCACAGAGACAAATATCCGCTCTGACAGACGTGCGTTCTTCATGGTTTGCAGATCAGCCAAAGTCTGACAACACTGATAAATGCAGATAACGTTGAATCAATGCATCAACATGTACCTCAGATAAGTAGAAGCCATTTTGTAGAACTAGATCAAGCATTTTAACTTTTCTTTTGTGGTTAAAATCATGTCGGTGTGTGATAACAATGGAGCTACAGTCCAAACAGGATAGACATGTTAATTTACATATTTGACAGTCAAAACACATCAGGGGAAAACAAACCATCTGTGGAGACTTGTTTTGCTGAAATGTGCAGTGACATAATTAAAGCTCAGCACAGCGCAGTTATTAAAGTGCTGTTTATGCACCAAATTTAAGAGTACACTCAGAATGCTCATTTCACTTCATAGCAGCTCACAGAGGAGAGGTCAAATACAGGAACACTTAACAAGGGCTCGTGTTTACAAATGGGTCACCTTAAACTACATTTCCTGTTCTTTTCATATGGTGCTTAGTTAATTTGATTTTAAACAAATGTGCACACAACCATGACAGCCATTATAATTTCAAACAGTTTTGGTAACATATCCAAAATCTTGGAACAATTTAATAATTTAATAATTTCACCTGAAAAAAAAAGGAGAAAATTCACATTATTTGCTTATTGCCTGATCAAGCTTTACCGACCACGGCTTTTAAACTGTGTATAATCTTTGCAGGGCTGACAAAATTACATGATTACTGACCTATAACTGAGGATCTATAAATCAAGAGCAACTCTAACCAGGCTTTGGGACGGTCACACAGCAGGTTTAATCTAAAATGCTCTGACTGTGTTCTTACTGTGTCTGGTGTGACCCCGTTCTTGATGAAGCGTGAGAACTGTTTCTTGTAGGCCTCCTCATCCTCCTCCATCAGGTATGACATGTAGTCGGCCACATTCATGCCCATTATGTGCTTCCGGTGCACCTCAGCGTTGAACTCTTTGCTCTCTGCATCGTAACCAGGGAAACGTTTCAGACTAAAAACAGGGAAGAAGAAAGATCTGGTTAAAACTGATACCTTTTTACACTTACAGTACGATCTTCTGAATATAATTATTCTACAAAATAATTGTTTCTGTGAGGGTTTTTCAGTAAAAAGTTCAATCTAGACATTTCAGGCTAAAACTAAAGCTTAAACTCATTATCGCATTTGCTTTGGTTCATGCTGCTTCTCTCAGCCCCGTCTTGAAAAGGACAGTAAACATCAGCTAATGCAAATGAAGGACCAACTACATTTTGCTCAGCGTGCTTTTTATCATCATCAAGAAGCAAAAATAGAACCAGAAAACTCAACAATTAAGATTAGCTTAAAATGTCTGACAAGAAGAAGACAACTCATCACTTTTAACCCAATGAAGAACCTTGCATAAGACAAGAGCCTCATCTGATAAGACCCTTTGAAAATGCTGTAACTCAGCGGTTAAGCGGGCATGGTTCTATTTTTAATCCCACTGACCTGTGAGGGATGGACAGACCTCCGTCTACAGCCCCCTTCAGTGCTCCAAACACCTTATTCCCTGTAGTTGTTCTGGCCAAGCCTGCATCCAGGTAACAGGTGAAGGCCCCTGGCTGTCCGTCTATGCTCTCCACATTGAACTCATCTCCAGTCACCTCCACTTGTCCCTCGTACACCTGGTCCATGCCGAACTTATGCAACAACTAAGAAGAAAAACAGCACATAAGAGAACGTAAGACGTGAAGTAAACACAATGTAAAGTAATAAAAACAATATTAAAGTATTTCTGTGTGTGTGCGCTCTTACCCGGCGAGCCAGCAGCAGCCCGGTGCAGTAGGCCGCAGCATAGTTAGTCAGGCCGACAGCGATACCATATTTGGCCAGCTCATGAGAGTAAGCAGCACACACAATCTGGTCTCCCTCTATCTTTGCATAAGCAACCTGACACAGACAAAACAGAGAAAAGTTGAGTCAGGACAGCTGAAAAGAGAGATTACGTCATTTTTCCTCAGCCTCACAGTCACTGACCTGGCAGCAGATGTCCCTGTTGGAGAACCTGACAATCATTCGGTACTTTGGCGTGTTGTACTTGTTCTTGTCCTGAACAACAAGACGCTTCCGGGCATAAAAGTCCGTTTTCCCCTCTGGACAAATGACAAAACAGGAAACAGTTGAAACATTTAATATGGAGCTTTACTTGTACAAGAGCATGATCATCGCGGTGTTCTCACAAAATTCAATACACGGCTTAAGCACAGTCATCAGAATAAACTAAGAACTGACTCACCATGTTTTGTGTTTGTATCTTGTGTTCATAAATGGCTTTTATGCTTAAAGCTTGTGTATAAACTTAAGGTTTAACAAGCACGACAAATGTAAATGCAATTTTTAATGTCTTAAAGTAAACTAAATTTTTTGGCTTCCACGTTTGGATGTGATAGTGTGAGTGAATTAATTTCTCTACTCCTGATTTTAGACACACATTTTATGAGCATCACAGCATTGTTGACGATGGACAGAGGTGTTATAAAACAGGTTTATCCTCCAGCATGTCAAAGCTTTTCTCTCCTCTGCAAACGGACACCTACACTTCTGACATGACACGTTTGTGTTCATGCTGCTGTAGGAGGCATGAGCTGATGACTCACTGTGCAAAGATGTACCAGCGCTGTTGGCTGTACCACTATACACTCATCTGGGGAAAAAATTACTTCTTTATTTGCAGAAAAGAGGGTCTGTAACGGCATCTCAATTGCATAAAGTAGCGCAAACAGCCAGAGTTAGAGTGATGAATGTGTTAAGATGGTGCATTAACTGTGAAGTGCTGCTTGGTACAGTAATAAACACCCTGAAGTGGCTAGTAGGAGTCTTTGTGGTACCGACCACATCTAAAATCCACCCATATTTGACAGGTTGGTCAGTGGTGATGTCAAGGCCCGCTTGTAATTTTTTTTTTTTTTTTTTTATATGAAAACCCCAGGAAGTTTAAGGTAAAGGTTATGTGGATCCTAAAGAATAAACAAACTTGCCTCTATGACCAATGGAAGGGGGTTGAATTTTTCCCTCCATGCTTTTGAACTGAGCCCACAAATATTCAACTCCAAAAACCTGTTTTAACACGTTTTTAAAAGTTTTTGGGGGGCATTTGATGACAGTGGAGAGATCGTGGACAGACTTTAGAAAAGGAAAAAGGCAGGAAATTGGCCTCAGGCGGACATCAAACCGGGGCCTACTGCACATGGCTTGAGCTTTCATGTATGACACGTGCTTGGTTGTCACCCATGCTGTCGATCCAGCACCAGGTCTGTTCTTAAATACACTATTTCCTTTAAAGGGTTTGCGTTCATCTTTAACTGATAACTGAAGGGAAGGTTTGTCTTTGCTTCTCCCCTGACAGAAGAGCACGTGGCACAGAGCTGGTGTACAGATGTGGCATATCCACAACCTAATCCAAACATTATTCAGGAAAAAAAAAAAACAAATGTCCCTAGAATTGAAGCTTTTTTTTTTTTTTTTTTTAAATGAGGACGGCAAAGTGCCACAGCAGGTTAATGTGCGTGGTTCACAGACAAAACACACATGGTCTTTCTGTGTGGAGTATGCATATTCTCCCTGTACCTGCATGGTGTTATCTGGCTCTCTGGTTTCCTCCAATAGGGCAAAAACATGATCATTAGGTTAACAGGAGACTCCAAATTGTCATTAGGTGTGAGCGCAAGTGTGAATTTTTTTTTTTTTTTTTAATGCGGCTCTGTGATCCGCTGGCAAGTGGTTCAGGGTGTACTCCTCATCAGGATAGGCCCCAGCCTCCAAATCGGAGAGGAAACTGTCAAACCCCTCCAGCTTCAAATGAACATTTTGCTGAAGCCACATGCTGAATTTTATGAGTGTTTAAATGTCTGATGGTGCTCACCTCTCCTCCTCCTGAATTTGACTTCATATCTCTTGAAGTAGGCCTTATTCTTCACCACTTTGACGAAACCCTGAAAGGAAGAGAGAGGTTCAAGTGAATGTTGTTTTTATCTTTACTCAGTACTTTCAACTCATAAAAATGCATTTATAGAGAATGTTTCGATGAAACTGGTCATAAATCACAACAACTAATACATATTACAAGCAAATAATCGAATTAGAAAACAGTGAAGAGGTCCATTGAATAAATGAAATTGGAGACTTTGATCAATATCGAACTGAACCGAACAGGAAAATCTCAATATCAAACTAACTTATTCAAAGATGTAAAAAGGTTTTTTAACTTATTTCTCATATCCAATAAAACTTTAAATCACTTTGAAAAGTGCATAAGGGCAATCAAGATGTTTCCCGGCTGTTCACAAAGAAGACATGCATTCAAACTGAAATTAAAACATAATCACATGTCAGTGTGGTGACATTTTATCATAGAGACATATAAATGTATTTTAAGAAGCTCAGTCCTCTGCAGGTTTCGTCAGCCATTAAGGCGCCACGCTGGAGCTCACCGGCTCACAGTCACCGGACTACCGCAAACATCCGCGAACATCTGACCGAGACAGCGCTGCAAACACTCCTCTACAGATAAACACATCCGAACACATCCAGACAGACAGCAGTGGGAGGATATGAACTCAGAAAACTCACCATTTTGGGAAATTTTACCCGCTTCTTCCCGGACAGCGGCCTGTCAACGTTAACGGAAGTAATGCTATGCTGGGTCAGCGTGACAGGAAGCGTGAGGAGAAGGCAGCGCCCCCTGCCGCACCGGAGAAGTACCGTCATAGACTGGACACGTGACCGTACCAGGCGTGAACGACAGGGGGCGTCAGCAGCTCAGACAGAGCGGAGGTCCACGTGCTGCAGAAATACTGATTGATTGTTGGAGTAAAAGATTGATCATGAAGTTAGGAGACTCTTTAAAATACATTGATGTCAAAGTAAGGACCTGAGTGAGATCATGTAAACAGTGTGCTGTCCGTAATGATGATGAACATCTGAATGAATTATGGTGCATTTCAATTGAGAGAGAATGTGTATTATTATTATTATTGTTGTTGTTATTATTATTATTATTATTATTATTATTATTATTATTATTGAGGTAATTTTTATTTTTTATTTTATTTTAACATATTTTTCTTTAACTCCTTTGGGGCTATGTTAATATGTGAACTTAATACCTATGTTAAAGTGTATATATTTTTACATAAATTATCATTTTTCTTTTTTGCACATGCTTACATTTAAGGTTATTTTTTCACATGTGTTTTTATTAAAGCTATCCATCTATTTTTTAATTAATGTATCTGTTATGATTGTTGTTGTTGTTGTTGTTGTTGTTATTATTATTATTATTAAAGTAGTTGTTGTTTATTTTTTATTTAATTTGATATCTTTTTTAACTCCTTTGAAGCTATGTTAATATGTGAACTTGATACATATGTGAAGGTGTATATATTTTCAAATAAATGATCATTTATCTTTTTTTACATGCTTACATTTTAAGGTTATTTTTCATGTGTGTTTTTATCACAATTATACATCTATTTTTTATTTATGAATGTGAAACAGTCAGTTTTGGGTCAGGACGTGACAATGTCTTTTAAAAAGTTCAACAAATGTCTTTATGAATAATGAATTTTGTATTCACTTCAGCCCTTAATGTTCTATTGTTCTATATTTTTATCTTTTTGTTTTTACTTATTTTCAATTATTTTTGTACTCTCTCAAGTGACAATTTATTACTATTAGCATTGCTATTTATGTCTTGACATTGTCATCTTATTTTATTATCTTTTTCATTACAACTTATGTATTTTAATTGTCCTCCCTATATCTTTATTCATTTACTTTTTGTCATACATGATCATGGGTGTTGAGGGAGGAAGGGGCTCTTTTTGGTTATGTTTTAACATGCATGTCCATGATTATGTTGTCTTTTTGTATTAAAAAAAAAATAAAGTATTAATAAAGAAGAAAAAAAGGTCCATAAAATTCAAATTCAAATTCCTCATATTGTCAACAGTTAATGGCAGGGGTGTCCAAAGTTTTTTTCACTAAGGGCCCAATACAGAAAATATAAAGATGAGGGGACCACATTGATTTACTGACTTCAACCATATTAAAGTTAGTAAAAAGCAATCTAACATATGTCAGAATAGGCTTAGCCGTGTGCCTTCCTTTGCTTTTTCTACCTCTTTCCAAGTATATCTGCTGTCCCTACACTGTGAGTAAATGTCAAAAATGTCCTACAACTTTTTGTCTTTTAAAGTAGACTATGAGCCACAATTGGGCCCTGGACCTTAGTTGGGCACCCCTGATCTATGGGGTTGGTTTACAAAAAGATATTTTGTAACTTTGGATGCCAAGACAGTGTAAGAAATGGAGAATAGACTCTGCCCCCACTGTGACACCCTGCAGGTAGAAACAAAGATCCACTTCCAAATACCCTAAAAGCAATGAGAGAAGAATGCTATAACAAAATAACACACACATACATAGAGTTTGAATATACAAGTGATACCCAGAAAATCTCAATCATGCTGCGGGAAATGCAAAGCTGTAAGATAACTGTGGACAGTCATATCAAAAAGCCCAATCACACTTGCAGAAAAACCCTGGAATAACCCTAAAGTTTATCTGCTGTCCCCCGAGTATTTCTGTCCTCCATTGACTGATATGCACATTGCAGGTCAACCTTCAGCTTGAAGGGCCAAGTGTGAACAAGAGGCTCAGGGAATTGGGCAGGTTACCCAGATATTTTCTAGGAAATGTCAAGGTAACGTGAAAGGGCTCAAGTTTGTGAACCTAAGGACAACCAGTGGAACCTTAACACACAACCACAGACACACACCAACACATCTTATCATGCGCACAAAACTGCAGACCCATGAACAGACAAGAAAAAAAGATGCACACAAACCCACAGTGACAGAAAATAAGCACACATACTCTGAAAACAAAATGTATACATTAGGTCTTCAGTACATACACATGCAAATGAAAACACATTTCTTTGTTGCTGTCCCCATTTATGTTTTATTACTTGCACCTTTTCTTCAATGTTGGTATAATTATAACCTTATTAACCTTGATTAGTTATTATCATTAGATTTACTATTGTAAAATTACTAATGTATACCATTATTACCAAATATTAAATATTTATGTTTTTCATGTATTTTTTATCACCTTGTCTCACATTCCAAGTCTGTCGTGAGTGGTCTTAGTCAGAATATGACCAGGCTTTCCAGGGTCCTGTTAATGACAAAGCTGCTGTTGCTACAAGTGAGAAGTGATTGTTAGCTTCTGGTTAGTCATTAATGAATGTGACAGAAAAAAAAACATTTATTTAATTACCTTCCAGTTCTTCTTCAAGGTTTTGCCTTTCCCAGTCACTTTCTATGGGATGTTGCCCAGATGGCAAAATTCACGCCAAGTAATCCATCCGCCCATTATCTATGCCACTCATCCCTTTTGCTGGACTGTTTCACATATCCATGGGATATACAGTATTTCAAGTCTGTCTGGGCAATGTCCCATAGAAAGTGGCTGGGGAAGGCAGAGCCTTTTTAGAAAAACAAGAGGGTGATTAAACCAACGTTTTGTTTATCACATTTACAGTAACCTCTCACTTTTAGCACAACTAATCCACACCCACACCCACAGCTACTGCCTCAAAGGGTGTTGAAAAGCCTGGCAATTTTCTGACTACAAAGAAACCCTTCAGTTTGAAGCTTTGCAAGATAGATTTGCCAGATGACAAACACTGACTTCAGCAAGTCCAGCTGCTTTGCAAGACTTTTGCTCTGTTGGAGGAAACCAGACTATCTGGAGAAAACATGTACAGGAAGAACATGTAAACTCTCAGGAAGTCAAACTAGCAACCTCCTAAATAAATAACTTAAACCAAATATTGTGTTGTTAGAAAAATACATGTTACATTTAATTCTATAAATGAGTTATTTACCAAAAGAAGTAACTCACAGTTACATTTGACTGATTAATCTGTTTTGACTTAAGTAGTAGTGTAGTGTGTAATGTGTAGTGTGTGTGCTTCACAGCAAGAAGGCTGGTGTTTCAAACCCTGTATCTACTTGTGTATGGTGGGTGTTCTCCAGGCAATCCAGCTTCCTCTCACACCAAAAAACATGCTTGTTATGTTAACCGGTGACTCTACATTGCTCTTCAGTGTGGGTGAGTATGTGAATGGTTGTCTGTCTCTATGTGGCCCTGGGATCAGCTAGTGACCAGTAAAGGGTGTACTCTGCCTCTCACCCAGTGACAGCTGGAATAAGCTCCAGTCCCCCTGGACTCCAAAAGGGAGAAGCGTTAGAGGTAATGGTTGGATGGATGGATGGATGGAGCTAGCCAGTAGGTGGCAGTGTTTGGTATGTCTTTACATGGACCGTGTGGCAGATGTAAAACTAATCAAAAATCATGCATTTAGTTTAACAGTTTATGAAGTGACCTTTATAGTAGCAGTCTAAACTGCACCTTTCAACTGCCTGTGCTTTATTGTTGGATAAAAAGCTTAGAATGGCTGGAAACAGACCTTCTGATAAGATATTTTAATAACATTTCAAAGACAAATGTCTGAGCATTACAATCTTTAAACTGAAGGAATGTAAAAGTGCTGGATTTGAAGATACTCACTTATGTACCTGAGTCACATGACAGGTGTTTTGATTAGGTGTGCTTCTGTTTCCACATTAACACAAAGTGTTGAGTAACAGGTGTTGTAGATCTAAAAATGTATGTTTTGGGTTGGATTTGGGTTGGCCTGAAAAACATTTAAGGTAGCTAATAATAACTTTTTAATGTTGTAGTATTGTAGTAGTAGTTGTTTGACAAAAGGTATAACCGATCTGAAATAAATTGTCTTTATAAGTTTTTGATGCTATGAAAACCTTCCATAAACTGCTGTTGTTTTTCACAATGTTGTTAGGCAATATGCTAAAAAAAAAAAGATTTCAGTGTATAATAGAACCAGATCTTAGTGTAAGTAATAACAGCAGCTGTATTTCCCACTTTGGTAACAAATCAACATTTATAGCAGTTTCACGTAAGCATAACCTGGAAAAAAGCCACACCAGTATGAGTAATATATGGAAATTTAGAAGCAGTTAGTAAGACTGACATGAGTAAAGCGTCAGTGCTCTCATGATATGGATCCACCTATTTCTACATAATGAATCCATGAGCAGCATACCAATGATGTAGAAAATCCAGCTTTACTTCACAGGACCCAGAGTTCACGGACACTCACAGGAGCGTGATCAGACAGAGAGCTGCTCAGATAAGAGGCATGACATCAGAAACAAACTGTCATTATTTCCAGAAAATCAACACCTGACACATACAGGGAAATGAATCACTTCACAAATCAAAGGCCTTTTCATCTGTGATTATTAGAGGTGTCAATAAATATCATTTTAATTTTGAATCCAAACATGTCCAAAAAAGATTCAGAATCAATTCAAATGTCCATCAATCAATTTTTTTACGCTTATTTCTAAATGCACTTCCTGTCATGTAAAGTACATTTTCAGCAGCAACCCAGCCCAGCAAACTGTTGTTTTTCTTTGAGACAGTCTCTCTCCCCTTTCTACATCTCTGGTGTGTTCGCTGCCTTGTCTTAGTTTTCACGTTGAAACATGTTTCTGTTTCAGCATGAATGGTTCCTTTTTTTGTTTATGCTTTAGGTTGTTGGCAGTGTATCTTCAGGATACTGTGAAAATTAATGGATACAACATTACAAATACATGAGGTGTGAATCTTAATCGTGTTTAAGTGTGCTTTTTGTGTCAAACTATGTTTCAAAGCCTCCTAACATCTTAAGCCTCATAACAACTCATTCACAACCATACATCTTATTTATTCAAACTACAAATAAAAGTAGACTCATGATTTTAAAATCTTATGGGTTTAAATGGTTGTGAATTTTTTTGAGGCTAAATACATGCTCTGGACCAATTCCAGACCCAGGTAGCTTATGAGCTGGGCTATGCAGTAGTGAACCTATGCTAAAGAAAAAAAATATTAGCTAAATGCTGGAAAAGCTAAAGTATTTCACAATCAGAAAATTAATAATGGATCTGGCCTTTAACTTTGTGTATGTCATTTAGTTAGGATTGATTTGATTTGGTATTATAAGTTTGTGTAAATGCAACATTCATCACCTTAGTAATTACAGCACAGTTGTTCAATTATGAGGAATGGACCCAGCAGGTCACCATTGCAGAATTGACTCATAGGTTTGAAAATACATTTTACTCTGATTGATGATGCAAGTTTGTCCAAAAGAAATACTATGAAATGAATCCGTGTAAAAAATGATTTTATGAATGCACCACTTAAGGCTCTCTTCTGTAGCAGGCCCACCAATTCTGATTGGTCAATAGGTCTACTTTGCAGTGATTGGTCAGTTTAGCACTGCTCAGTGCCATGTTGTCAACAACTCTGCATTCATTGTAACGTTTATATGCTGCATTGGGTTTGCTACCATAAGCCAATGGATTAAAACTGCTGATGAAACAATGATGGCGGTGACAGCAGTACTGGATTTGTCCATGACGCCATTTGTGACAGGATGGAAAACATGCAAACACCTTGATAATTTTCATGTCTAGGGAACCATGGACCAACTTCTAGTGAGAAATTCACTCAACACCAAATTGTTGACAGGTTTACTGGCCAAGTACAGGACTACAATACAATGGTGCAGGGATGAGGTATTTTTCTAACACAGGGGTTAGCATCACGCTGGTTCTCTTGACTAAAGCCCGAAGGGATTTTTCTCTGTGTTCTTGGATAATTCTGTAGCAAATGAAAAATGACTAAACTAACACATTTTCTTCTTTGTGATTATCTTGATGGACGAATCTTCCATGATTTTTCAAGCTAAAATGTAATCAGTGAGAGTAAAAAGCTATCATTAAGCTATAATGGAACTACAACACGGTGGTTTGAATAAGTAGCAATTACAAAATGTCTAATGCATAAGGTCACACTGTAACCTTTTCTTTAAAAAAATTATCTAAATCATATGTTTGCATTAGGGTCCGTAGCCATTTTTGTAGGCATTGATGGCAGTTAATTTGTCTCCTTTTCATTAACATCCTTTTAAAAAACACTTTAAAATTCAAAAGCGAAGCAATGTCGGATGCATTTTATTATTTTAAATTAAACATTAAAATCTCAATATGCATGTGTTCATCACAAACCTCATTTTAGGAATTTATCCCAAAAGGGTATTCTAAAATCTCATATACTTTCTGCTTTGGGAACGAGGAAGTGCTAAATGCTAACTCACATCTGTGTTTCTGGACTTATTCCTGCGCCAACACTCTGTTGTATGGCAGTTCCCTCAGACAGAGGCTTGCCCACTGTTTTGTCCCCGTGCACCTCTAATTACCTAAGGTAACTTACCCCTGAAGATCAAGTTCAAAGTTATTTTGACAGTTACATGGATGAAATAATAAGTAAAGTCTTGATACTTCATAATTTAACCTGTTAACAGGTATTTGTCTCTGTGAATATCGAAACCCCTTTAAACTTATGGTATGCTAACTGGCAAAATGTTGAAAAAAAATATGATAAAGTTAAGCTAGCATACATTCTGGAAATGTAGAGAACATATACGTAGTTAGAAGCTTCTGTAAAGATGAAATTGTGCTGTGCAATGTGTGCAAACCTGTAGTTATTTTAAATGAAAGAATAACGCCTAAACTTACTACAACATATGCTTTGAGTACTTGCCTCTGACTTGACAGTTAGTTTAGCAAACTGTAAGTTGAAGCTGAGGACCAAGCTGGACACTTTGTTGAACAAAAAAGGGACCGGAAACAGGGATTGCCTCAAATGTTAGAAAATGTAAAGTCAACAAATAGAGATTAAGAAGAGCTTAGGAGCTAAGATGTGGTTTTACGGGGGACCAATTCTCAGACAATGTAAAGTCATAGCTAAGCTGCAGTTGCTGCCTTAAGAAAGACATTGTGTGCAGTAAAAAGATTTCAAACTGAACAGACTTTTTTGTTTATAGTAATAATAATAATAATAATAATAATAATAATAATAAAAACTGGAACTATAATTTTAAAAAAAAGTCGAAGAAGTTTTTCCTCCAACTGCTTAAATCAAATGAACAAGCCACAGAATGCTAAGGAGAATTTACTTGCCTTTTTCATGGAGGATGTTAAGGATGTAGTCAGATGTACAGACAAGACATTTGTACTTTAAAAAAAAGTAATAAACATTCCATCAGTTTGCTGCATTTTAACGGTAAGTGTACTTTGGTCACATGGCAGTGTTTTGGTTTACAAATCATGCAACGATTACTTTGTCAAATGAAAAACCACTAGTTCTCTGTGAGACTATCTTCTATTGTAATCAAACATAATGGAAAAAAAGGAACCAGGGTCTTCTGCTTTTTTACTCAAGCGAGACTGATAAAATCCTTCAGTGTCACTCTGGTTGCAGATGTTTTCTGTGTTTGATAAGAAAAGTCAGTCACGCCTGTTGAGTGTCAAGCTCTGTTTCTGCAGAAGTGATTTCACAAGAAGACAAGCATCAAACATCCAGTCATCTTTGGGCAGCAGTGGTCAGCACAGAAGGCTCACAGCGGGGAGGAGGTGTGCTGATCAGAGGAAGGTGAACTTGGCACACTGATGTTTCCATCAACTGATGGTGATTCATTAAGCTCAGTTTAAACTCCAATTTAAAAGGCATTTTACACCTTTGCTGATGTTATATAAAGTATCAATCAGGAACTGCTTTTTGTGCCTCCAACTTGATTTCATCCAAAGAGTCTCAAAGAACTTTGTGCAGATAACTTTGAGGTCACAGTGGACCAGAAATGACTTGCATAAAGTCACACATCCACGTGTTCACAGTCACAGCACAGATAAGAAGACGATGTTGTCAAGCAACACACCCCTCTCTTTCCTGCCTCATTTCTCACTGTTGATAACATTCTTTTCATCAGCTCAAACATTTTTGGAGATCATATACAATTCTTGTAAAATGCTGTTATGTCCCCGAAATCTTTTATGGTAACAGGGAGAAATCACACCCATAACGTGCTTCATAAAAGGCTATTTAAAGTAATATGGAAAACAGGATTTATGATACAGATAGGCTCAGTGGTAGACAGCCAAATGTATGAGGCACTGACTGAAAAGAAAAGTCAGTTTTGCGGTAACCTATTTTAATTTGCTTACTGTAAAACAGGACAGAATTAAGGGAGCACAGAGATGGTGTCAGTGTGAAAAGGCATTTCGCAGTACCCCACATCTGACCAGTGTTTTACACACTACACAGAAACAGACAGAGCGGTTATTTGTGTGAAGAATTTCCCAGAAACTGACCAAATGTTTAAGAGAATCAGCAAGATGAAATCAACACTGCTAAAGGTCAATAAGCAGGATTAGGTGTGGAGCAACTAGACAAGATTTTCACTCACAAACACACAAACAGTTACAATAGCTGTTTTCTCACTTTCACAGAACTCTTCTTCCTGCCAGCTTCCTGATAATGATTTTTGCAAGAGGGGTGTGCAAGTGCCAGGTAATGCTTTTTTTAAGAACACAATACAATGCTGTACAGAAATCATTCTTGTCTCCTTTTGCATGCAAAGGCAGAAATGTGTCTTTGACTTTAATAAGCAATATGCTGTATCAAAGGCCAGGGGATTCACTAGCAGTCTTCCATGTTTTAATGCCACTGTGCCAGTACAGTTAGAGGCATTAACTTAAAATTAAAGTTTTTTGCCAATTGAGTAAAAGGCACTTAAAATGATTAAACATCCAACATGAAAAAAGACAATGTCCTGTATTTTCCTGAGCGAGCTGCATGTGTCATTGCAAACAGCTGGGTTTTTCACACAGACTTTAAATGGATAGGTTTTTTATATATATATATTTAAGTGGGGTCACTTGAGGCCAATGGCACTAGTTAATGTAACAGCCAATAAAGCAATAGGCCAGCCCTGCCCCTGTAGGCAGATAGCTGTGTATGGATGCTAGGCAACACACAGCAGTATAATGGTGCCACTGACAGCCTTGTGAATACCTCACTTTTAGGGTGAAACTACACAAAAAAAACCATAATTGACTTGACCAGACACTACAGTAAGATTCTGACAGGGTTTCACTTTTTCTCAAAATGATCTTTTTCAAATGGTCACAGTATCGTGATGTGGGCCTTCGCCAACTCTGACTTGTTTTGAATGTGGACATCAGGATTCCCCCCTCTGCAGCGGCAGAATCCTGTCTGCAGTGCCAAATTCACCAGAATCAAAAAAGTCCAGGAGAGGCATTGATACTAAGTTCCACTTATGACAGTCATAGGTCTCCTGGTTTGTGTGCATGGGCTCACAGTTCATGCATCAGCACCACTTGGCAACTTATTTGTCCTGCTCCAGCAACAGCTTTCCCATCCCTCTTTCTACCCATGATTTCATCTGCAAAAGGTTTTCCTCTGTCTGCTCTGGTTTATAAAGATATCCTCTCATACCCACAACTAACAACACGTCGTCATCACTCAAGTCAAAATCAATCATTTTTGGTTCAATTTTAGTGAAGTCAGGGGTTTTTGTTTCTTTTAGAGATTGACTACCTAAACAGCTGATGAGAAGAAGCAGTGTTTTCCTGGTGGAGGGATACAGAACTTCAATGTCACATCACACAAAAATTCTAAACACAGGGGCTTTGTTGGGAAAAACTGAAACGCTGTAAAGGTTCCTTGTTTTTTGTGGAGTTTTACCCTTAAAATGGGCCTCCAGTAACTCAACCTTAAAAAACCCAAACAATCCCTTTAACCTAAACTTTTTCTCAGAGACCTCTTGTACTTCCTGCACTTCCACCACTCCATTGCCTCAAGCGAAAACTTGCAATTCATGTGAACAAGCAAGTCAGGGGACTGTCCTGCAATCGTCTAGAAATTGTTAGGTCTGCAATTGTAAAAGAAGCCTATGAAGAACCATTTAAATGGCACATTTTTGGCCAATACTCCTAACAAAACACGAAAAAGACAAGAAAAGTTGAAAACATCCAAATTAAGACCCATACACATAAGCACAAAAGTTAATTCTGTGGACTAGAAGTGACTTAGTTCTGTGAATGCATGTTTTTGAAAAAAAATTCTGATGTTATTTTCTGATGTTAACTGTAAATAAGCAAGTAAGGAGATATTTCATCATAGATTACCCTGAAATTTTCCAGAATTTGTCAGGAGCGTGTGAGTGTGAAAAAAAAAGTAGATCTTCATGGCTCAGATAGGTTGCATTTCTACAGTTAAACATGTTAAGGAGTAATGAAATGAAAACATCCAGAAAACTGATCAAATGCAAAGAAAACTAATGCAGCAGACACCTTTGGCTCAACTCTGCTTGTTGACCTCTGGCCTTTCAAACGACTACCCCAGCCCCCTCCCCACACCTGCACACATGAGACACAATGACCAGGAAGCAGAGAGCAGGTTTCTTCACCCATGCACCAACGTCCCTGATGAGATTCTTTCTCAGGACCTGTGAGGAAAATTTACAACCAGAAATGGGCCGGTTTGCAAACAAGGGGAGCTGCTGATCACAGTGATGGATGACGAGGCTGATTTGTGGAGTGTTTACAGCATAAATCTAAGCTCCTGTTTAGTGTAACGTGAGAGTTTCTTCTCTCTGCTTCTTCCGTTTTTACACTTTCTTTTTTGGTGTTGCTGATCCTGGACAAAGGCTGATGGATCTTTACTACAGAGTGTACGATATTACAGCCACTCCTGGAGTTAAATCAGAGTAATAGTGCTCTGAACAACCTGAACATGAATCACATCGTTGTACATTAATACAGAAACACCCCCTTTTGCTGCAGGAAGACGAGATTTGAAGTAGGCGGGCAAAACACAACGCTTATATTGCTAATGTGTGAAAAAAGAACTCCCTTGCGGTCGGCAAAGAACAGTAAATCATTCACAATGTTCACATTAGGTCCATATCTGGGGGCTGCAGTTGCCAGCCAAGGGCCCGAAAAGATTTGGACCTCCGCTTCCAGAGGAGGAGAAGGAGGGGGCTGTGATGCTAAACCTATTGAAAATAACTGAAATTACACGCTGGTAGTCTAAAAGACAAAGGGGAGGGGGCTGATGCTGTGGTTAGAGCTTGGAGCCAAAGGAACCTGTGAGGGGATGAGATAGCATGATGTGGTTTTCATTTGAAGGACCCTGGAGTAAACAGAGACATGAAGCAGGGAAAGTCGGTTAAGCCACAACATGGCTATTATGGCATGAATCCATGACACAGTCTGTCGAATAAAAACAGATTTCATTTGATTCTCTATAAAAAGAAAGATAATACTGGTTTGAACTTGATAAATAGTCCAAATTTTTGAATCTCTAAACTGCCTAAAAGAAAATTTTTACATCTTTATCACCAAGGACATTCACTTTCAGTCTTAATGAACTAAGTTTCACTCAGAGTGAGACCGATCAAGTTAGCGAGAAAATAAGAAACAGGGCTGGACAATGTATAGAGTTTATATGTTGATAGAAAGTATACCTGTTTGCTCATTAGCACAAATTACTAATCAGCCAATCGCATGGCAGCAACTATGTGTATTTAGGCATGTAGATATGGCCAAGACAACTTGCTGAAGTTCAAACTGAGCATCAAAATGGAGAAGTAAAGTGATTTAGCTACATGTGAAAATGGCCTGGTTGTTGGTGCCAGATAGGCTGGTCCAAGCATTTCAGAAACCTCTGATCCACTGGGGTTTTCTTGCATAATCATCTATAGGGTTCACAAAGAATGGTCAGAAAAAGAGAAAGAATCCCGTGAGTGGCAGTACCCAGGGTGAAAATGCTTTGTTATTGCCAGAGGTCTGAGGAGAATAGCCAGAGTGGTTGGGGATGATAGAAAGACCACAGTAACACAAATAACCACTCATTACAACCAAGGTATGCAGATGACCATTTCTGAGCCTACAACATGTTAAATCTTGAAGCAGATGTGGTAGAGAAGCATAAGACTACTCCCAGGGTCATTTTGGTCAGCTAAGAACAGAATACTATGGCTGCAGGTCACATGGGATCACTTAAATCGGATAATAGAAGATGGTCAAATGTTGCCTGGTCTGATGGTCTCCATTTCTGCTGCCACATTTAGATGGGAGGATTTGATGTAAACATCATGAAAGCAGCTATCCATCTTGCCCTGTGTCAGTGGTTCAGGCTGCTGTTGGTGGAGTAATGGTGTTGGGGGATATTTTTTTGGCACACTTGGGCCCTTTAGTACTAGGTGAGTTTTTTTTAACAGCCAAGGCCTACCTGAGCACTGATGCTCAATACAGTGTACCCACTCTGGACAACACCATTGTCATAAAACTTCACATCTTCTCAAACTGGTTTCTTGAGCATAACAATTGGTTCGCTGTCAGGGAAACTAGGGCAGATGTAACACTGGTAGGTGTACTTGAGAGTTATTTTAGGCAGCTACTTGTGCTGTAAAGAGGGGGAAGGAGAGAAGTCCTTTTGCTGTGGACATTTTGTCTTGTGCATTGAAGTTCTCTGTCGAGCTGAGGAGATGTGTAAAACATACCAAGGTGTATGAAAGTCTTGACAAAGCATACTATGAGCTTTTTAAATTCCTTGATCTCAATCCAGTAACCTTTAAAAATCTAATCGGCTCATCCTTGACTAAAAGTGACATCAGTGCAAAATCTGGCCAAAGTCCCTAAGTGTGCATGAAATATTGTGTTTCAGAGGAAAAAGAGGCCCATAAAGTTCCAGGACTTTGACCTTGTTACATGACCTTTGAAATTTCACTCGTTCATTCTTAGTTCCATGTGGACATTTGTACTTCATTTAAGGAGAGCCCCTCTAAGCAATCTTGTGAAATCCAGTTAACAAGATTGCATTCATGAAAGAAGATTGATAATGAGTTCATTTGTTTGTCTGTCTGTGAGCAAGAAAACTCAAAAGTTCTTTACAGATTTTGATTTAAAAAAATGTTGGTCATGGCAAAAGAAAGAAGTAACTCATTTTGGTGGTGATCAAATATGGATAAAGTTCAGGAACTTTTTGAAGGATTTAAAAAAAAAAAAAACTGCTATGAATGTCAGATATACATTGGCAGAGGTTTTTGTTCTCTAAACACTTCCAGTTAAAAAGTCTTTAAAAGCTAATGCTTCTTTTTGAGGTATCACATTCTCAAGCAAAAAGACGATCAAGACTTCTGACCAATGACCTCAGACATGCAATCCAACTAGTTTTGACTCAGAGTGGATATAAGGTTTAAGTTTGCAGGAAATCCGAAAAGGTTCTCATGAAATGTTTAGTTCCCAAGATTGCATTTACAAGTGTTGGGATCCATGCACTCTAAATGGAACATGTCCCTGCAGAAGCCTGAACCACAGCTGGCTGGCCATCTCAATCACATAAGCGACACAAGAGCCTGCTTAAGGAACAGGAGTTCCCAGTCAAAACAACAAGAGACAACACAACGGAGTTAGCATCAAGCTGCTAACTCAAGGTACAAAGGAGCAACCAGTGGTCTTAAGAGCCAGGAGCTGAAGGGCCAGACCGGCCTGGAACCCACTAGGAAACCACCAAACTTGCAGCACTGGACTTTGCAGAGCATCACCAAAAAGGACACATTTTCCTTACATGGACTTGGTAACGTAACTCGGCCTTACACAGTTAAGCATATCATGGCTAAGCACGGGACTATTCAGTTTCTACCATCACTGCATTGATTTATTGAATATGCTCTTTGGGTTTAAGCTATGGTTAACTGCTGTGTATTTTAACATTACCACTTCATGTAGAGGCATCAACCTTCAACAAAGAAACCTTTGCTAACCTCCACCACTCCCCATGAGGTCCTGGTTGTAAATGCCTTTGAGCCATGTGGTGTTAAGACACACTTTTTAGGCAGCCATCTTGCCTTTGTTTGTCACGCACACACACACACATGCACATGCCCACATACACACTTGTACATAGGACTTTATTCGGTTAGATATTGTATGTTTTCATGTTAGGTTTGTCAATAAATGATTTTGAACACAAAGACAGTTTCTGGTCTGTTAATGTTGCATAAGAATGAATCTTGCCAACCTCTTCTCTGCAGAACTCCATATCCTTCAACTTTGACTGACAATTGATTGGGTAACTTTGGTTATTTTTATTAAATTAATTATAAAATCATGGTTCCAAATTGATAGTCAGAAACCTTTATGAGACTGACTTAATAAATTGACTATCATTTCCCTTTATGGGTGGTGCCCCGAGGTAGATTTAATGTAAATTAAATCCCATTACTTAAAGTAAGTAATTATTTCTGATAGCCAATATTATTAAGTGACACGGTGAATAATTGTCCACTGATTATAAAGCACAACACAAGTAAAGGATAAACACGTGGCTTTGTGACTTGACATTTGACACAGGACCTCTAAAACGGAATCAACTGATTAAAGGCAAATTTGATACTAGTGCAAAGTGAAAATTCCCTTAAGTACTGTTGAGATATCATGTTCACAAGTTAAATATGATCAAAAAAGATCCATGAGTTTGACTTTTGAACTATGGCAACTGACCAGAATCTATGACTCTGCGTGGACACCTATGCAAAGTTTGCAGAAAATCAGTCAACATGTTCTTGAAAAATCAGGTTCACAAGATTGCGTTCACAAGGGTGAGCATGAGATTTTTTGGCCTTTGACCTATGATCTCCACAATGTAATCAGTTTGTTTGTTCAAAGTTGTTGAAAATTATTTTAGTGTTATTGAGATATCACATTCACAAACAAAGGATGATTAAGAGGTCTTAAGATCTTGACTTTTGACTTAAGACCTTCAACTGAACACTGTCCTTGTCTCAGAGTCGACACCATACACTGTTTGAAGAAAATGATTTAAAGTGTTCATGAGGTTCTTTGACCATTGAGAATGACCTTTGAGATTTTATCAGTTTAGTCTTGAGTCATGAAGAACATTACCTCACACTATGGAGAAAATCCTCAAAAGCTTTCTTGAGAAATCCTGTTCACATACCAAGTATGCCAACGATGCTCCTCATTCTTGACTTTTGACGTAAAACCTCTGAAATTGCCTCACGTCATCCTTGACTCCAATTGGACATTTGTTCAAAGTTTGGAGGAAACTCCAACAAGAGCTTCTGAGATATCACATTTACAAGAATCAGCCTGTTTGTGCGCAAATTTTCATGTTTAACTCGTGTTACTGTTTTCCTGATATGAACTCTTAGTAAAGTTTCAAAGACCACTAATAAAAACAAATTAAATTCTTTTTCAAATGTAATCACTAGTGAGTCAAAATCAAGAAAACTCTCAGCGCCACACAGTTAACATTCACACACATGTGGTACAAGCGCTGCAGCCTCAGATTTATTTAAAACTACGAGGAGTCCCTCGGTCATCGCTCTATCTGTTAGACCTCCACGGAAAGTTTAGCCTGAGAAAACTATTAGAAAATCATCTCAGGGTTACCAGAACAATCTTTATTTATCTCTGTAGCTGTGATCTGCACCACACAATAAAAGGCAAACCACTGGTGCAAAAAAGCAAAGCATAAGTACAACCTCCACCTTCCCTTATACCATTGCTGTGATCACTGCGATTGGGCTTCTATTTCAATCACAATTTGCTGTAAGTCTGAAAGAGTGAGAATCAAGGCCTGTGGGGAGGGGGAGAAGGAGAGAGACAAAAGAGGAGGCTGTGGCAACACTGATAGCGTCGTCTTGACTGCGTTTGGTTTCCTGTTCTGAGTCAGTGAGTAAGTTTGTACATACTCACATCTACAGTGACATTCTCTGAGTTTTTTAGGCCTTGTTAGAATAATCAAAATGCTGTCTATCAATTGGTCATAGATTATCCATAAGTAAGAAAACATTAAAATATTAGATAATGAGAGGGGAAAAACAGGTACACACTTTGCAAAAAGAGTCAAAAAAGGATGCATTTTCCATCCACAAAAAGTTTGTTGTTGTTGGTTTGAATGCAATTTTAAGCCTGAAATCATAATTCATCAGGAAATTCAATGTCAGTTGATTTTGAGGGAAGACTTACCAATATGTGTAAAGTATTGTTTTTGTTAATTGTGGGTAAGGAATCTTTACTTTTCTATCTGTGTGATTCACTGATTTTTTTGATATAGCTAACTAAAAAACACTATATGGGTGATTTTACAGTGCACTAATCCCATTTACAATTCTTTTGTTTACTGCTTGCAAGCCCCATTGTTTTGGTACTATTTTAGCACACTGCATATCCTACTTGTCCTTCTGCCTGGAACCAAACCAAAACAAAAGGTCTTGCTGGCATACAATTAAAGCCTGTAAATGAGTTCAGCACAGTGAACAATCATAACAGCACTGTTTTTCAGGTTTTCTCTTGCCGAGCACTCAGCAAACTATGAGGAGCTCTTGGCCCCATCTGCAGCAGCGTACAAGTTTAATTTCACTGCCAGATCTCTCCTTACAGGAGCAGAGCTGATCACCGTGGCTGATATATTTATTATTTACATGAACCTCATACAACCCTACTTTAAAAATACTGAAAGGAGCCTTAATATTAAAAAGTAAAGAAAATGGAAGTTTTGCATTTAAAGCTCCTTTATGGTACTATTAATCGGTGTTGATTTTGGTGCCCCCATGTGGACAAAACTATATTTTTCCCGGAACCCAAAGTGATAATCAAATGTGTACCCAAAAAAAAATGTGGCAATGTACCGAAGTCTGAAGCATAAGTAGATTTATATGTTTCATTTTCATCTGTTTTATCTGATATTACATTTTTTCAGTTTTTTTCTTTTCTTCTTCTTTTTGGAATAACAAAGATTGTTAACCGCTGATCATGTATGAAAATGTAAAAACCCAAAAACAAGGAAATTGTACATGCTCTTACGGTTAACTTGGCAAAATAAAACATGCGCATAGATGTCTTTCTGTGGCTTCTGTAATGCTTGATGTCTAAACATGCTTGTTTTGTCCTGTCTTTTTTGTTCATTGGCCATTTTTTTTATTTAAACTGCTACCGTTCCAGTAAATTTAGTTGAGTGGTTAATATGTACATAAAGATGGGTCATGATTTCACACTGAGGAGGTTGAGGCAGGTCCTGAGGCTTGACCAGATATGTAAAGCAGGAGAGCTAAATAACATTGGTACAATGGTCAATTTTTTTGATGACTTCAGGAGTTGAATTTTCAAAGAAATAGAAATAATGTAAATATTTTTGGATAATTAACAAATAATTGTTTGAACTTTGTAATTTTCCTCCAAAATGTATCCATTTTGGTACATAAAAATACAATAAATCAATATAATATCAGGTATGCAAAACATATATATATATGAAAAGCTTTAAAACTACTTCAATACAGCTTAAGTTTATTTAGTAAAAAGAAGACATTGTATTTTAACACACTTAGAGTATGCAAAGCCCTGGCCCAGGAATGGGGAACCAGCGGTCCAGGGGCCACATGCGGCCCTCCTCCTCGCTCAGTGAGGGTCACCAGTTTAATTTAAATTTCAAATTTCCAAATATTTCAACCATAAAGTAAAAAAAAAAAATCATGATTATTTAAGTCTGATTTCAAACTATCACACTAAAAGCAAAATAAAAAAAACATGAAAAATTTAAAATACGTATTTCCACAATAGTCTAAAATAATTTATTTTATTTTTTAAGAGTTAGTTGATAAGATTTTCTGTAATAGTTTCTATAAAGGTCTTTAATGAAGCATTTATAAATCAATTTTGGGGAAGAATTTGGGACAAAAGAACTAAATAACAGATTTTTATGACTACTACCTTCCTTTGCCATGTTACTTTTGTAAAAGAAATGTATTTCCAAGTGGGACTTACTGTTAAAATGAAGTTAAGATCAATTATCTAACTTACTAAGAAAACAGGTACCAAGTAATTCTAATTAAATTTAGCCTAACTGTTTGGTCTTGAGGTTGGAAATATAAATATAAATTGTGATGATCAGTTTTTTAGTCATTTTCAGGTGTTTTAAATGGCTTTATTGATAGTATCCTATTATTTGTTACAAATTGTCCCTCTGAAACTACTGATAACAACTAGAAGTGCTCTGAAAGCACAAACCTCTGCCAAGGCATTTACAACACTGGCAAGTTATTGTCAAAAATGTGATAAACTGCCCTTTTTCACACTGTAAAGAAATCTTTGAAAAAAAATCCTAGATCCTCCTTCACGTTCAGATTACAGTCAAAATCTAATCACTTCTCTTTTGTGCCATGACCAACATCCCCTGAAAATAACATCCAAATCTGTGAGAATTTATTTAATTATAAGGAAAAATGTGGAAAACTGCACTATCTCATTATTTTAACAGTTCATTAAAAAAAAAACCTTGACGCTGATCCGGATTTGGCCCATTTTTGACCTATCCTGTAAATGTAATCAAATTCTGTTCATAAATTCTTGAATTGTCCCATTAATAAACATACATACCCTGGCAAAAATATACCCTCCTTGGTGGAGGTAATAATGTGGCCCTCCTGGCAACCAAAGTTGCCCATTCCTGCTCTAGTCTGTTGGAGAGTGCACTTAAATGTGCTTTGGTGTACAGAAAATAACCAAAATGTTAATACTTTGTTTTCAGTGGGATGTGTAATTCTCAGCTTTCAAAGTAACAACAGCATGGGCACAGGGGGTAGTCCCTGTCACCCACAATGCTGCCAGCCACAAGAGGTGGGCTGAGATATCTTGGCTACTTATTTACGGGGCAGGAATCAGTAAGTTTGACACTAGTATACTTGTTGGTCTAATATTTGCTAATAATGGTGGGCAGGTGGATTTATGTAAAACAGATCAATCATGAAGTCACTCCTTGAGGTTCCTTCTCATAGCTGTGAGGATTCAATAACAAAAGATAACCTTAAAATACATATTTCCTTAAAAACTCTCTTCAGCACATTTCCTGAATTTGATCATGTTCCTGGGGCCATATTAGAAGATGTGGGGCCTGATGAGGCCCTTTAGCCACTAGTTGATTATAACTGGTCTAAATTTAAAAATATAAAAGCAGAGATTAAAAATAGTGTATTTCAAGCTCCACAGGTTGCTCAGCTGTAAGAATCGAGTATATCTAAGAAAATCTTCTCAAACCAGATTATTTTTGCACAATGCAAATTTGAAAAGACTTTATCAAAACATGATTCAGTTTTCTTGTTTGAATGTCACGGCTGACTAACATGAACATCTAAGAGAGGGTGAGAGTGAGGGAGGGGGAAGAAAAACAGAAAGAGAGTCAGTGTGAGTGTGTGAAAAAAGAAACAGAGTGTATGAGCGAAAGGTTTTGTGGTGTCCCTCTGCATCAGCCGTGACTGACTGACATTCAGACTGACTGTGGACAGAGTTGAAGACTGTCAGGGCTGCTGCTGTGTGAGTATGGCACATGTGTTTGACAGCCTGATGTCTCTGATATCTAAACTTTGCTTGGAAGTGTTTTACTTGTTGCAGCTGCATCAAACAAACTCATTTCCCACAGGGGGAAGAGATCAATATTCTTTCACTTTGCTTTGGTGAGGCCTTGAACAGTGCACACAATCTTCGCTATGATTTGAGCCTGACAGATTGCAACTCAGAACTTTTCACTCAGTGTGATTTAGCCTCATTTATCTGATTTTTTGTTGAATATCCTTCATTTCTTTTAGTGGACATCCTAATTGGCCCTGTTTTATTGTCCGTGTGTGTGTCTGTGTGTGTGTCTGTGTGGGTGTGTGTGTGGGTGGGGGTGTGGGGGCGTGTGTATGTGTGTGTGTGTGGGTGTGTGGGGGGTTAATCATGTAAAACAATCAGGCTGAAGCAGTGTCACTGTAAAATGAAACCTCGGCTCTCCACCAGCAGGCTGTTGTGCAGAGAGTCTTATTAACAGGATCGCTTTACAAGCAGCCAAACAAAACAGGTCATTATCCATTTCAGACTATTATAATTCTAATTATAATGTTAACAGACAATATGTTATATTTCTAACACTTCTTTTTATGCTTTTAATGTAATAAATGCTGTTGTTTTTTAACCTGGAAAGCACAAATAGAACTGTTTAAATAGCATTACCTTACACTGCTTTTTCCTCCATTTGGTGCAATGATTCATCAAAAAAAGATGGTTTTGCTCAGTTATTGTGATTTAATTTATAGGCTTATGATGAAGTATACCTCTATCACCATGGTTCCAGACTTTAAACCTCATAAGTCCAAAAACTTTTATTTTAGTTTCCAAAATGTTTTGAGATTTAAAGATTGGCCATCAATTTGGGGTTGATATATAAACAATGATATAAATGCAAATGACTAAACAAAGTTTTTATACAAGAATAAACATCTCTTTGGTGTAAAATTGGTTATAGCTTGATCATTAATATTTAGTGACATCAAGAAAGCTTTTATAGATGTACTGTCAGCTTCAAAGGCCTTTCCTAACCTAAAAATTAAGGTATAATCAGATAAATGACCTAATAAAAGATTTACCCGCTCTCATAGTTGACCGCTTTCTTCCAGGACCCCTTTTGATGTGGAGGGGGGTGGTGGTCCAGCTTCTGGCCACCTGCCTGACGACACCTGGTAAACGATATAGCCTCTTTACGCATGCGTAATAGCCTGCCAAAATCCCAACGCCGTCTCGCCTGTCAACCAATAGTGTTCCAATCTGTCCAGAGATAAAGTCAGAGCAGAGGAGGGCAGAGGAGTGAAGAGGGGGATTTCAGACCTGAACAGACTCAAAGACAGAGTGAAAACATGCCGAGGTCTTTCCTGGTGAAGAGTAAGAGGGCCCACAGCTACCACATGCCCCGGTACCCCGACGATGACTGCAGCAGACTGGAGACTATCCTGGCTCATGTGTGCGCAGGTAGGTTCAGCTGTGCGTATTTACGCACGGAAATGCTCTCCAGTTAGGAACTTCCTCAGTATATTGAAAAACATCTTTTTCTACTGGCAAATTTGACTCTGTCTTCAATCTAGTTTCTTTGTTTTGATGTTAATTAGAGTCCAAGTGTCCGACAGAGCTGGAGCCGCAAGAGGATGTGAGCGCCGGTGATGACGGGCTGTCCCACGGGTCCAGGCTGCTGTCCCCAGGGTCTCTGTCCTCAAGCTCCCCGCTGAGCTGCGGTGGAAGCGTGTGTGACCGGACCTCTGACTGTGATTACTGGCGACCCCCGTCCCCCTCCTCCTCACCAGGTCCGTTTACGATCACGTTTATACAACGTTTATTAACTCTTAGAAAATTTAAGTATAGGCTAATAACTACAAGTTTTTGTTTCGTGTTGATTTTTTGTTTTTGAAAATACTGAGCATCAAATGTGTGCACTGACAAATAAAGCTATACTGTTTATTCAGGAACATGACTACTTTAGTCAGTTTTGTGAAGTAAGTTAACATTTGTTACAGTTGCCCAACGGCAGGACGATAAATAAAAATATGTCACTGAACTCAATTTAAGTAAAAGAACCGTTTTTACTTTTAACTTTTCACCCTTTTATTCAATAGTGGTACCTAAGAATTTTTTTTAAATTGTTCTAAAGTGTTTTTATTTGCAGAAAGCTATCTTTTTTTTAAAAGCAAAGCCTGGTAACTTATTTTCTGCAGAGAGTGAGGTGACAACTCTTGTGTTATCTAGATTTCAAATGAGCCATAAGTACATTTTAATTGAACATGTATATTTTGTAAAAGAAAAAACATAAAACTTGTTTACAAAGTAGGACAAGATTGAGAATTTAATATAAATAATAAGAGTTATAAACATATTAGGTCTGTAATTAATTTAAAACACACTGTATTCATACTACATCAGGTAAACGTTTACAAAACTTACAAATACATAATGTAAAATAATGTTAGTATACCTAAATGAAAACTGTTGCACTTGGCCCTTACCATAATGTTACAACTGCCCCTTCAGGCAGTCATGATGACATTTTGTGTAAAAGCAAATAGCGACTTTATTTTTGGGTACTTTGTTCATGCTTATTTAGGTCCCTGTTGATTTTTTTTTAACTCACAGCTATTTATAAATGTAGACAGTTGACTAGTAAAACTAGTTATTCTATCATTATGTAATGCAGAAGTCATTTTTATTTAAAACTTTTGCTATGGTTACGTGATCTTTTCATGATTAATAAGGATAAGCATATAGAATATTAGAGAACATGTGGGCAAAAGTTAGACTATTCTAGCTTGTTTTTCCAGTTGAATATGTGAGAATTGCCCCAGGTCTCCCCTATTTAATCTTTTAAAGTAATCTTAAGGAAACGCCAAATGTTATCAGTATTCTGTCATTTCTGAATTTTTACTGAATTTTAAAATCAGTAAGGTGTTGCAAAAGTGACATACTTGACTTTAGGGTTAACACAGTTTCACGTCAATAACCCTGCATATCACATATAAAGCCTGGTGTTATGTCAACATTTTACAGCCATCTACAAACTATCACCCTTCTCTTCACTCACCAAATACAAATTTACCTCCAGATTCAGAGAAGTGCTCAACTCTTTCAGCAGAGGAAGGCCACCACTTCAACCTCCCACTCTTTCCTTACTCCTGGTCGGCCTACTCCGGCTCTGAGCTCCGGCATCTAGTCCAGGGGCCTCAGCATCATCACCATCATCGTCACCTGCAGGGCCACAGGGAGCCTCACTCTCCAGTCTACGGCACAGAGGACAGCAGCGCTGAGCAGTTTTACGCACAGAGGGGCTCTGCGCACGGATGTTACCAGGACTTTTCCTCAGCAGGCCAACAGATGTGCAGGCTGCGGGACAGAGAGGAGCTGTACGTGGATGTGAAGCAGAAGGCCCTGGGGATGGAAATCAAGTCTGAGAGTGACTTTATTTGTTCCAATATGGAGTCGGGTGGATCCTATAAATGTGTTAAATGCTGTAAGGTGAGTAAACGTCAACTGAGGCACTATTCATCACCAAATAGCTCAACAACAGATCTTTTGTTTTTGAGTTTCCAGAAATTTATGTATGATATACATGCCAATGTGTCAGCTGTATCCTTTGAGCCAACCACTGCCTATCCAGGTGGGGGCAACTGGTGGTCCAGGGACCATGTGCGGTCCCCCTACTCACTTAATATGGCCTAAAAGTCAATTTAGGATATCACAAAAAGTATACAAACAAGGACAAAATCTTAAATGACAACACTAAAAACGACAAGACCTACATAGAGCCAGTGTTGGCTGCCATTGTTTTTTATGTACTAAATTATTAAAATAAAAAAAAGACAGTAAAATTTACTGTAATTACAAGTAATTGTTCTTAAACTTAACTAGTTTCAGTTGCCTTGAGTTCTATGTTTAGCTAATAAAAGGAGTTTTATTTGCATTTGTGTTTCAAGTTTTAAATATTAAACCTCAAAACAGATAGTACATAGTTGTCTCTTCTTATTCTAAATTGCAACAATACAGCCCACTGGCAATGAGGACAAGTTAATGTGGCCCTCTTGGTAAGTTGCCCATCCCTGTTATATATGAAAATTTTCAACCACTCAGAATGTAATTAATGAAGATGCTGGGGTGTGAAGCTTAAATGAAACAAAATACATGATTAAACAAAATAGACTGGACAAAATAAATCTGTTTTTAAAGCCCATCTCAACTGAACCATACACACATTTGTTTTATGTGACTCCATTCCCCATGATAACTTGTTAATGTTGGATGTTCTTTCCGGTAATCTCATTATCATTAGTGAAAAAAAAAGGTTTGCTATCCCAAAATAACAAGATAAGAGGGATAAAAAAGTTGAGATATCAAGAAAAAGACACAAACTCCTAACTGCATCAAAGGGGAGACAAAAAAAATCTTCCATTTGGGCACCTGTATACTGAAGACCACTTTTCCCAAGACAATGTTTAGCGACAATCCAGAAAAACAACTTTACGTCTTACTTTTGGGCCCCGACCCACCAGTTGAGAACCCTTTCTCGATAGTACTTGAACAACAGGAGCTGAAATACAACAAATACTATTTTGATAAAACCAAAACTTGAGTGAGGCACAACGAAATGGGTACAAAAACTAGTCCTGCCGCCATTTTGACTTATTGTAAGATCTAAAATGGGTCCATGCATTTGTTCATTCAGGTGTTCTCTACTCCCCACGGGTTGGAGGTGCACGTGCGGCGCTCTCACAGCGGCACGCGGCCTTTTGAGTGCGGGATCTGCGGGAAAACCTTCGGGCACGCAGTGAGCTTGGATCAGCACCGAGCCGTTCACTCGCAGGTAGGGCCTCAAATTCATCTCCATGCCTCATTCCGAAGGCCTTCTGTATTTGTACATTCATTTTCATCAGTTGGACGTCCACTGCGATTACAATGTACTCGAACCCCGTTTCAGGAGAGGAGCTTCAGCTGCAAAATCTGCGGTAAAAGCTTCAAGCGCTCCTCCACGCTGTCCACACACCTACTCATCCACTCGGACACGCGGCCTTATCCGTGCCAGTACTGCGGGAAGAGGTTCCACCAGAAGTCCGACATGAAAAAACACACCTTCATCCACACAGGTGAGACACTGCACGAGCAACATTTAAAAAAATACAGAAGTAAATCAGTGCCACAGCCAAAGGCCATGCCAGAAACGTAGGGCCCCATGAAAAGATAGCATTGAACCCAACACCAGACCAACTCTGCACAGTCTATTGAACCAAGCAGAGGTCAAGCCACAAAAAAAGATTGATATTTTTTTTTCAAGGACAGCTTATAATCAAATATCAACGCAAATAAGCTTTAAATAGCAGAGAAAACACTTTTCAGCTAAAAATCATTTTATAAACAGTGAATTAATATTCTACAAGGAACTTTCAGGTATTCTTACCATTGCATTTTTAAATTTCTTTATTTATAATCAGTCCTCTCTAATTTGTTTTATCCCTCTTCAATCTTTCCAGTTACATTTATCCTACTCCATAGCCTTTTATGTTAAAATCCACCAAATTTTACTTTACATTCAGTCAAACATCAAAGTACATAAACAAACTCATGTAAAGAGCCTCTTTTATATTAATGCCATTTTATCAAATATAGGCTGTGCAAAAGATGACTTTTTGCATTTAAAACAAGAAAACCATGGTATTTTTTGGCAAAAGAATTTTAAATAAATCTTCAAACACCTATGGCAAACTAATGCTGACAATGAAACATTTTAGGGGCCCCTATCAGCCATGGACCCTATAGTCTTAACTTTTCCTCCCTTTAAGGCCCCCATGGCCACAGCCATAGACAGATTTACAAGGCAAAGGCTCTTACCAGGGGCCTTGTGCTCCTAGTGCTCCTCATAGGCCCACTCACAGGTATGCATCAAATGTGAGGTACACAAAAATACATTTTAATAAACAAATGAATATTTGGGACCTAAAATAGCATCAAAGGATGAATTCAGGTATATTGTGAAAGCAGAATGGTATTTCTCACACGAAAAGCACAGGCCCAAGATACTGGTGCTTACACCTTGCTGTTGAAGCATAGCAGCCAGCGTTGGGCAGTAACTGGTTATATTACTGTGCTAGTATTAATTATTGAGTAACTAGTAAAGTAGGGGATTACAGTAGCAAAGAAGTTATAACATTACAATTACTGATCAAAGTCAAGCTTTGTTTTACTTTAACCTATAGGTGAGCTGCCAACATGATTTATATGTTCATGCAGCAACTTTAAGTTCAACCCAGTATGAAGGTTAGGAGGGAAATCGTAAGCTGTACTTTCAGTCAATCAAAGTATTTAAATTGATTTTGTGTTTATGCTCTTAGAAAATGCAGAGATCATCATCTCTTGCATAATTATGTTTTAAACCTCTGGTAGGTCAGACTTATGAAGAGTGAAATATAATTAATAATTTCAAGGCAAAGTACTTAGTTACTTTTTAGACTGAGTAATCAGAAGAGCAATATTATTACTTTTTTAGGAGTAATGAGTAATTTGTAATATATCACACTTTTCGAGTCACTTGCCAACATAGTAAAAGGGGAGATAAGTGAATTATCATACGCTCCAACAAACATCCATGATGAAATAGTGCACATAATTAGGACAGTTTCCAGCATCTTTCAGGTTATCTGGGACAGTGCTAAAATGCAATTTTAGTAATGTATACATATGACCTCATTAAAGAAAGATCTCTAACATCCACATCGGCACAGAGATGCAGACTAAAGCCAACAAGTGTAAAAAATTGAGATCTGTCAGTGATTTATGAAACTACCCAAAATGATTCCTTTAACATGTTCTTCCCAACATGTTATCAGGAATTAAAGCAACAACTCCAATAAATTTGTGTCAAAAATGACCAAAATGCTGTCCCAAATTAACCAAACAATTCACTTAAAGCAGTTTTTCAACTGTGACAAGGTTGAAACAAAGTCAATACAAAATTCACAAACACTAAGTGTTTTCACATTAACAGAGAACATACCTTGGCCAGAAACTCGTGACATGAATATGACCACAGGGTACAATTACAAAAAATGTCTGAAGGTACAAATATTCACCTAAATAGAGTTTGATGGTTAAATAAATGATCTGGGAATGATTTTTGGATCCCGTACAAGGTCAAACCTGAAAACTCACTATGTCTTCTTATCAAGCAAATTATAGATAGGTAGATCTACAGATAGATGTGGAAATATCAAGTTTTGGGACGGTTACTTAAAACTGTAAGAAGTGACCTTTCATCCATTACTCCTTAAAAAAGACATAAAACTGCTGTACTTATTACCTGGAAAAAAAAAAAAAAAAAAAAGGAATCAGATGTTTCACTTTTAGGATGCTCTTTATCTTTTCCTCCCAAAAACTGACAACACATTTAAAATTAAATTTACAACTGAAAATTGTTTTCTTTGTATTTTTCATGAACACAAACTCAAAATAAAGATTAAAGTTTGAGTTGCTGAAAATACAGCCCACTCTTTCCCTCTCATCCTGCATGCTGTATTGAACTTTTTGTTAATTATTGTATGTAAATGTAATCATGATAACAGCCTTGACAAAAAGTAATAACGTAAACTAAGCATTACTCTGACAAGTTACTGTAATATAATAATTGGTTGAAAATTGTTATCTGTACATGTGCAAATATAGTGTTCGCTTCTTTTAGTTAAATTTTTATTAGGGCTCAGGTTAGTGGGCAGGTTACAGTGTTCACATCTGGTAACGTTGTGAAGTTATGTAGTCCTGCATTTTTGTAAATTGAGAAGATGGATTTCAAATTCTACTTTATCTTAAATATTATTCAATAACTGTGATTATGTGTCATGTGTAAAAATGTCTCAATGATGTGGTTCCTTCTGCAGGTGAGAAGCCGCACAAGTGTCAGGTGTGTGGCAAGGCGTTCAGTCAGAGCTCTAACCTGATCACACACAGCAGGAAACACACGGGGTTCAAACCTTTCGGCTGTGACCTCTGCAGCAAAGGGTTCCAGCGGAAAGTGGATCTGAGGAGGCACAAGGAGACACAGCACGGACTCAAGTGAACAGACACTGCATGAAATCCTGCACTTTAAATGTATCCCCTCTGTGTTTTATGTTGTTCTATTTAATGGTGAATTTCATCTATTTCTATTTCTATTATTGAACGTAGTTCATTATTTAGCCTGAGACGTTCTTGCTGAATTTATGGAAATAAAACTTTATTTATCAAGTTTGTTAGAAAATTATTGAAGTAAATACATCATACATCAACAAAGAGGATGCAAACTTGAGTTTTTGAGTTACTGCTGCAGTGATTTTTCACTTGTAAATAAAAGAATTCTCCTTTAAGACTGTAGGAACCCTGTGGCCAAGACACTGGAGACAATGAGATATTACTGTGTTTCTGACACTTGCTACTCTATATGTCTATGTTGCACCCTCCTCCCCTGAATGACTCAGAGCACATTAGTTTGGATCTGCCATTGAAGGGTGGAGAATGTGTTAGTTGCTACATAAATAAAAGTACGGCATGGGGAGCCAATACACGCACAACCCCCCCAAGACAGGATAGCTTTGCACTTATTTAGGGAAACTGATGCTGAGGTCAAACTATATTAATTTTGTCTGTTAACATGGTCACTGGGTCAGGTAAGACAATCACAGAGTAGTTAAGGTGCAACGTGACTTGAAAAGCAAGCATGACAGACTACATGGTTTTATCTGAAGACATGACAACAGAGGAAATCATGCTGGAGGAAGGAGAGGCAAGCACAACAACAAACGTATGTACTGTTATAACAATTCTGTACTGTAGTGTCCATCCAAATGTAGAGATGACAGACGCACTAAGTTGATGCCAGATTCTACTCACTGGGTTAATATTTTTTACCTTTTTTTTTTTTTAGTTCGTCGATGTAGGCAGAGAATTTGCTGTTAGAGCTCCACAAACTTTTCCTCTGTTCCATCTCACAGATTTGATATTTTTCATTTCTTTACAAGAGTAAATGTCATGCCTGGAGGGAGCTATGTGCTCTCATTGGCCCAAAAAAAATTGTAGGAGCCAGGACAAGATTTGCAAGATTTTGTGTTGGGAAGTCAGGAGGCATCCCAGATGGGGACTAGACCGTCGCCCACAATGGAGCAACAGGAGATAAAGTGATAAATTTTGAAACTCAACAACCTTTGGGTCCCCCTGGCCCTATTGACAATACTCTTTCGCTGGGATTAGTTGAGCACTGTAACACAGGGTAAAACAAATTTTAAGGAAGTGCATCACAGACATTTTTGTTTCTGTTTTAGAATCTAAAGCAATTAAAATGTTCATTGATTTAGATTGCCTGTTCTGTTACTCTAAGATAATGATAAAAAAACACCCATCAGCCATGACATTATGACTACCTGCTACCCTGACTGGTCTGACACCTTTCTATCAGAACCAGCATAAACCTCTTTGGCAATTTGAGGATGGGACCACAGAGGCCAACCCACGCTCCCTACATGCATCAATGAGCCTTTGCTGCCCATGAACTTAGATACTGACCGCCACAGACTGGGAACACCCCACAAGAGCTGCAGTTTTGGAGATGCTCTGACCTCGTCATCTAGCCATCACAATCTGGCACCTATCAAACTCACTCAAATCCTTATGCTTTCCCATTTTTCCTGCTTCTCATCAACTTTGAGGACGAAATGTTCACTTGCTGCCTAATACATCCCACCTACTAACAGGCACCATAGTGAAGAGATGGTCAGTGTTATTATCTTCACCTGTCAGGGGTGATAATGTTATGCCTGATCGGTCTAAGTCAAGGTCTCAAGAAAACAACCAGAATTTGCACACCATAATGGAAAAGTCAATTATAACACATGTATACTTGCTTTATGCTTCTGTACCTCACTGACTTTTTCCACATTTCTCTTCCTTGCAAACACAACCCACTTGAAACTGCTATTTTGGTGTCAAACCCACCACTGAGGAACCACTGCTCCTAATGACAGGAAACCTTTTTCAGTAGCTTTTTATTAATCTGCTCACTGATTTAAAACCAAACTATCTGTGTTGAAATCCTTCAGTGTTAAAAGAAAACAGGACTGTAAAAGCAAGAAGCTGTTGTGAAGCTTGCATGTCATCAATCACGTCCTTGACCCTGCACGTCTGCAGAGTTTCTCTATCTTTACTATTAAAGAGAAAAACGTTTTGTTGCATGCGCCACCTGGTCAAAACCAAATATTTTCAGACTGGGGCATTGTTAACATACCCATATAACAAATGCCATTATGGTGCCATAAAGCTCCATGTGAAGGAAGTCAGCAGAAATAGCGTCACTTTTATAACAGCAGCAGCAGCGTGTCCACATGGCGTTTACACAGGGAAAAGCTGGGTGTGATTTATTTAACCCTGCAGAGGTTAAACATCTACAGCTCTAAAACTTCAAGGATGTGATTTTGCACACAGATTGTGTCCGTGCAGACATGCTGTGTCAATAAAAAAACCTGCAGACTGCACCTCTGTATCCTGGAGCAGATAAAACCGAAGAGGACATGAACTTTAAGCTTAAAATTTAGAACAACCAATTTTATTTATGAAAAATAAACATACACAAGAATTCATCTCATTCAGTCTGAGATCCTGAGAGTGTACGGCCAAGTGTGTGTGTGTCAGTGTGTTGGGGTTTTAAACATTCGCACTAGGTTGAGGAGGTCTTGCTCCTGAAGGCCGAGCTCCTCCATCAGAGTGTTCAGATAGTCAACTGATGCTGGCTTCTCCAGCGCCTCATGCACCACCGGGGACACCTCAGACAACCTGAAACACACCAGCACACATACTTGTTAATAAACAATCCCCTTGAGGATTAATAAAGTATTTCTGAATCTGATTCTAATATTTGGTGCAGATTTTTGTAAGTATAAACACAACATTTATTCATGATATTCATTAAATTACTTGATTCAGAAAAGTGCATATTAATCAGAAAACGTGTGAATTAGCAGCACAGCATGAGTGATTCATTAACGCTCTAAATAATTTCAAACCACATCAAAGTCTGACAGATAGGTGTTCAGCAGGAGTTTGGTACAACTTGAGGTTTCTGCCTGTTAAGATATGTATTTTACCAGAAGTAGCTGCTTATTCTTGTTAATGAATTGAATGATACAGGACTTTATATGCATAGAAGCAGCCAAAGGTGCTTAAAACAAGATCATAAACAAAGTTCCGAAGAAAAGCACATCATGAACAAAAATGAGTGCATGAAATTTTCCTATTCCAAGTGAAACTTCAGCCCTGATTATACAGTCCCTCCAGATTTTTACAGATATGAAACTTATGCAAGTTAGGCTTTTCTTTCTCAGAACATCGTTTTAAAGAAACTGTGTCACTGAGTGATAATGAAAGCATGTTTGACTAAAACATAAATCAGTTCTTACAAACAAAACATTAAAGAGGCTTTAGGTCTGAGTCAGTGTATTCAGATCACTCAATTGAACTGCTTGTGACCCACATCTGAACCTCAGACAGAGACGTGAGAAACTAGAAATGCATCGTTGGTTTTTTTCCCCACTTTATTTCTTATTTATAACTTCAACCCATATGTATAGCTCATTTGCAGATAAATGAACGAACCCTTATCTAAATAATGACAAGTATTTAATGCCCATATCATGTTTTTTGAGTTTTATATGCCTTTTAGTTTGTTTAACATGTCTACCCTGCATGATGAAGTACTTCTGTGCACAAGACAAAAAGTCTGCCGCATCAGGACTTCTCTTTCTCCCTGTTTAAGGGTCCGCTTAGTTTTAGCTCATTGGCTCAGAATGGCGAGCCTGTGCAGAGCATTTACCTTACAGTGGATGTAAAGCTGTAGACAATATGGCACAGAGCAGTGCTATCCTGACCAATCACCACAAACTTCACTGGTTGGCCAAATGGAGTCGACTAGGCAGGTGAGCCTTAATTTATTTCCATTTTTATCCTTAATTCTACCAGGAATTTTTCTATCGAGACACAAGATCTTTTTTTGCAAAAACAAGAGTTTTACAGAAATAAAAAAATAAATCACAACAATCAAAGGTTTCACTGAACATCAAATCAGCATTCTGGCATAAAACAGGAGCATAAACTGCTCAAATAAATCTGCTTTTAAAATACAAAAGGTTGAAGCAGAAGCAAAACTACATGATTCTGTGCTTGTTACAAATCTTAAGTCACATCTTGGACCACTAAAGGCCTGATGTGATGGGATCCTTTAAACTTGTCATTGCTGTTTTTGTTTTTGCCAAAGAAGAACAAAAGTTGTCAGGAATGTGGTAAGAGGCAAAGTCATTGTCCACAATATGCATGTATCGTGGTAAGTATTGTATCATCGCCAGATCGACAAACAAGGCATGTATTTTTAGGTAAAAGCTCTGACCATGGCTTTGCAATAATCCAGAGGGACTTGATTTTTCTCCTGCAGTGCACTCAGCAAATTATTCCAGGTCAAGAGAGCAAAATCTACAGAGGGTTTTGGCTCAGTTCAGAGCAAACACCTGGAACCTGACAAGGAATCCACCAGCTGTAACAAAGCAGAAAATGACTCAAGGTTTCTGATAGTTGTACATTGTCGTGATTGAGAATGATTAAGAAAAACAAAATCAGTAAGTCGAGATCCCAAGAAAAACACTGGATATTATTTTGCATTAAATGTGTAACGTTGGATAGAACCAGCAGACAACCCTCTTAATGAAGTCCTGTTTAAACTCCACAGTTAACAATCCTACAGTCGGCCTCAGTTACCTGTCATCCTCCACCTCCTCCACCTCCTCTTCTCTACCTGTCCCCTCTACCTGTGGAGGTGCACTGCTGCTTAATCTCAGGTTCACCCTGGGGTCTAATGTTGCAGGGGGTCCATCTATTATTCAGCCGGCCTGAACAATAGAGGCCGGTGTTGCTCCACAGCTGCCGTGCAGCAGACAGATACGACAACGCACCAAATTATTCATGATGGAGGAATGGGAGGACAGAGAAGCTTGAAGTGAAATGTGGGACATGTGACGGAGAGAGTGAGTGTTTCCAGAGGAGCTGATGATCAAAGTTTGATTTAATAGAAGATTTATGATCAAATCAAACATAGGGGCAGGACTATATATAAAAATGTGAACGTGTCAACCCACAAGGGTAAAACATTTATCTTACTGGTGCCAAATCATGATTTTTACATTTAAAAAAAGGAGGGCCTTTAACAGATTTCCCCACTGATTTGACTAACTGTATCTACAGTGAAGATTATGATGGTCAAGAGAGCAACGTGAAATTAAGATAACTGGCTGAAGAGAAGTTGACCACAGGATAAAATCAGAGAATAATAGTGAAGAGATAAAGAGTGAAAAAAAGGTGAAACACCAAATACATCTACAGAGTGTGGAGTAATTACATCAGTCCTGTACTGTACACTTGATGTGGTGATTTAAGATCGTCTTTGACCCTGTTCACAAATTTCTTGGATTAACACCTCTGCTTGGAAATCAATACCAAGCTCAATGCACTAAAAGAGGTCTTATTTTGCCTTAAATCAGGTTCATGTATTCATCTTTGATGACAGCTAAGGTATGTTCACAGTCACTTACGTAAAAAACATCTGGTTTTTATATTCAGAGTACCCCTGATAGTGTGGTATTCTCTATGTGTCTGAGATGCTCTCTTAGACTTCTGCACCTTTAAGGCTCCCTTCTCCACGTGGGCCCAGTCAGCTCCAGTTGGTTTACAGGTCAACACTGTAGTCATTGGTCAGTTCAGTGCTGCTCTGCCCCATGTTGCCCACAACTCTTCATTCATTCTAACATCTACGCTCTGAAATGGGCTCGCTATCGCAAACCATTGGGCAAATATTGACTACAAAACACTGGTAGGACGTCACAGTGGTAGGTCTGTTCACTGCTGGTGCTGTGTCTCAATAGTGCCAACTTCTTTTCATCATGCGGAGGAGACACGTGAAATCCACATAAGGGTATATAAAACTAAAAATAAGCATGATATGAGCTCTTCAAGTTTGGCTTTTATACTTTGCATAAACAATATATCTCAAGTTGCTACCTGAGATCAGAACTCATTTAAACCTAACCAGCGCCAGCCACGGTTCACTTACTTCATACTACTAGGCTGATTTCTCTAGACTGATATTTAATGAAACTGAGTGAGAAAAGCTGTAAAAAGATTCACCGCTACCCTCATGGCTTGTGGTTTGTATCCCTGTAATATCTGTAGACTGCTGCTGCATACAGTCCAAATTATAAAGGTTACATTAGCCATGAGCTAAGGGGCTATGGTGGCACTTCTTTAAAAGCCTTTTTCCTTCATTTTTACACAAACATACTTTTAAAGGAAACAGTGATTTACTATTTAGCAAAAAAAAAGTTTCTTTTTACTAAGCCTTGCTGCACCCCCCCCCAACATTGACCTCCTACTTACATTCACCCAGTCATTTCAAGACGTTATATTTATGCTCCTGTGATGATCTGCCTTCACTCTTAAGGTCACAGAGAGAACGGGGAAATCAAGCTGACCTCCATTTGCCCTGTCTCCAGACGTAGTATCAGAGGCGTAATAACGGCAAGCAGGTGGCACACACACTCAGCGAGGGACTGGAGCGCTGTGAGTGTGTGTCTCTGCCTTTGTGTGAATGTGGAGCATGCATTGTGTCCTGCTCTCATGCAGATTTAAGCTGTACCACACCATGAATGCTATCTTCACATATTAACTGTGCTAGGGAGATTATGTTTTTGCCTGCGTTTGTCTGTTTCTTTTTCTGACTGCCTGTCAGCAAGGTAACTTTAAAAAGTTCTCATCGGATTTTGATAAGTTTTACCGAGAATGTTGGTCATAGCACAAGCAAGTAGTGATTTGGTTTTGGTGGTGATCTGAATTTGGATGCCGATCCAGGAATTTTCTAAAGCATTCAATAACACTGTGAAATAAGGCAGTTTTTGACATTTTCATAATTAACTTGGCTTAGTTATTAGTGTGGACGTCATGTGGATCCACTCACAGTTAAGTTTGGACCTGGATCAAGATCCAGAGTAAATGGCTTGACAAAGACTTGTGCTCTCTAGTACTTGCAGTTTTTTTCTAGATTGACTCTACCTCAATATCCAAAGGAATCCAAACTTATGGGAAAAAAATCAAATTTGAGCCAACAAAACAACTTTTCTCCTTTGTTTAAAATTACTCAGCATTCCTTTGAAATAACATATTAAAACAAAGTTTCTGAAGACAAAGTGCACCTTGGTTTTTTCAACATACTGCAGTTACATGGATGTGTTTACACTCAAAGGTCCAAATGGCTTTCAGGAGTTATGGACTTGTGTCACCTACTGCACTTTGAGTTTCACTGAGCTCACTATGAAAGTCACGATAATGTTTGGAACAGAGCCGAGGCCACAGACAGAGCGAGGTAGTCATAAATCTGGAACAGTCAGCATCAGGTGAAAGTTTTCCCAGACAGGGAGATTTTCAGTGTCCATTTAGCTTGATTGTAAGACCTATGCTGTGTGTTGGTGTGTGCTTGAATTCAAAGTGCACAGGGCCCTTTGTGTGCCCTACATCACAGATCCGGGCAGGGGTAATCAGGTGGAGATAAGACTGTGAGGCGTTTGTGTGTACTTAGACGGGAGCAGCACGGATCTGTCCATGAACTGCCAAACACAACCGCTGACATAAAAACACATACACAGACCATATGGCATTTACATAAACAATCCCACACCAAATCTTCTCTATTCAAATGCAACATGTAGATTTAATATATACAGTCTTCCACAATCACGGCTAAAAATGTTTGTACATTGTACGAGAATGTACGCAACATCTGTAATGCTTTTTTTTAAATACTTTAGCGATCTGTTCATGAAAATAAACTAGAGAATGACATCCATTAAGTTCAGTTTTAGCTTTAAACCATATTATATTGTTTTTTGTTTTTTTTTTACTTTAATTGCTGTTTTCACTGTTAATTACCCATTTGCAGATATTTCTGGGGCATTTTGGCCTTTACTAAGAGGGGAGACAGTAGATAGACTTCATACTATTTTACCTGCCCAATGCTATTGCCATGGTAATGAATGATGTTTTTGCTAAAACATCATTTTCATATGTTGATAGCCAGATATGCAAAGTGCTTAACAGATTTATTCAACCGAAACCCAGTGTAAGGTTCATACCACAGCTGTCCTAAATTAACAGCACTGGTTATAACCAAATCATAATTTATGTTTCTGTAATGGTTAACTGAAATGATATTTTTAAAGGTTAAATGTACTTAGCATTGTTATCCATGAACTTTCAAATTTACTGCTTTACAAAAAAACAGAAAAAACACTATTATTTCTTTATTAAGATGTCAAATTTAAGTTATATACTTGGATGCCTAAACAGAAAAAAAATAGTTTGAGTGGCTGAATGTTATGCTTGATTAATTTCTGACTTCTCAGAGAAGCCCAGTTCGACACCCAAATCTGGGTACAAATAGGTGAATTCAATTTGAAATTCATATTTCCTGTTCAAAATGCATGTCCAATAACATTTACAGTTTTAAACAAGTTTTTGACAGATTTCTAAAATACTATGTTTAAGACAGACGGTCTAATGAAGTAAAGCACCTTATATTTTTACTTAAGGATGGCACCATACATTCAATTTTATTTGCACTGTAAGCATTCACAAGAAACCAACCAAAAATCCAAAGCAATCTCAGTAAATAACAGAAATCATTCCATTAAAATAAGAAAATATTTCTCGCTCAGCATGTGTAAACTTTACCCGTTGAATGCAGACACAGGTATGATGGATGATGTCGTCAGATTAGGCTTCAACTAGCTATCATCCTTTCATCAGTTTATTTTACAGGAAAATAAAACACAACGGTAAATTAAAAGCTAAAAATAAGTGAGCACGTTTTATAACATCCAAAACATTTTAATCACAACTTGTGAAGATGAAAAGTGTTAAGGCTGTGTTAGGTTTCACCGCCACAGCACTACTCCAAAACAGATGGAGAAAACAGTGTGCGTGAATATGTGGTAAGATGTTCTTGGGTAGGTTGTTTGATAAAAGTCTAGTTCCAACGGGTAAAACCAGTGGGTGACTGTCAGGCAGGTAAGACTGTGCTCAGAGCACTGAGACACTGAGAGAGCACTGGTGCTGTGCAGCTGACCCTGCGTCAAGCCCTACCCACTCTGGTTACTGGCACTAGATCAAAACAAATTTCTTGTCACTTGGATCTTTCCCATTTGAAACTGCTGAAAGTAGTCAACTATATGACAGACTTTTACTCATGTTTAATTTGTTTGATTATTTTACAGAAATGTCCACATTGAAATTATAAGCTCAAAGAGAATAGAACATATAAAAGCTCTAAAAACTCACTTGACACATTAAAAACAAATCCAGGGCCTGATGATAAAGATGTGGGTTAATGTAAGCTGTCCTTCAAGCACATCGATAAGGTGCTTTTTTCACAAAAAGAGATAAATGAAAAGCATTGTACACATCAGTCTTCTTTATCACACCATTTTCAACATTAAGTTGTAACAATATATTAAAAATACTTGGCGAGGCTTATAATTTAAAAATAGCATTACATTGTAATAACATAACTAGTACATACAGTTGGTTTGCAGTTAAATAATGCTATAGCTACCTTATATTGTGCAGTTTGTGTATGGTTAGTGAAAAAACAACTTGTGTTCTGTGATCTTTAAGCCTATTTAGGAATTATTTGTGATTATGTTTGAGATTAATTATCTTCAGTTGAGAAAACAGGAGAAAAACTACTCCCAGATTACTTTTCTTTCTATCTTACTATCTTGATGAGTTTTTCCAGACACCCCGCACACCTTTAAACCATGACAAGGAAATGAAGGTCACTGTCACATGACACACAAAAAGGATTGACTCTGAAGAAGTACCCCTGCAGTGATGGGTCAGCAAACCCATCAGTGCTAACAAAGTGTCATTTGGTGAAGATTCAACCTTGATTTGATTTTGGCCGACCATGATCAGAAAACAAGATCATCTATATCAAACACTTAGTGTGAGTGCAACATGTTACACTCTCCTTGTCCATGGGTCTATGGAGTGCGCTCTTCCTTGCTGTGCAGCACAGCTTGTTCACGGCAACCTGCTCCAGAACAGCTCTCACTTTAATTTAAGTGAAGACACAGGGAGCCATGACACATACTCTGCTTACTTTGAAAAGTGAGAGACCTGCAGTAGATTGACTGGTTGTAGAAAGAATTGGACTAAGCCATGTGACGCTAATTGTTTGATTATAAAAGGAGCATCTGGAACACCGTTGATACTGTCAGTGGATGCTGCCATACTGTTCACATCATCGTAGTACAAAGTAGTGTTCTGTAAAGGAAAACCTTGTTTTTCTTACTCATGGATATATTTTGTGTTCATATTTTTAAGGTAATTTACCTTAGGGTAATTCAGGTAATTTAAGGTAAAGGGTTTTTTAATACTTGAGGATAAATATGGTCACAGCTTTCACTTTATTAATTGCTTTGCTGTTGGTTTTAAACAACAGTTACTGTGAAAGATCACACGTCTGTTTCACACAAACACATTTACACCCAGCACTGAAGAGAAGTGGTTTACTAAGTCTGCTGACATGGTAATTTCTGGGAAACAATGCTATTTTAATTTCCTTCACATTTTCTTTCTTTCCATCTAGAGCTGACTCTTTGACTATCATTTAGCATCCTTTTCTAAATAAGGCCATATGTGTACATGGACAAAAGCTCAAAAACTTACAGATGGAGGAGCACAACTGCGATGAGGGTCCACTCTGGAGTTTTGTGGATGATGTTTGTGTTGGTGAATCTGTGGAGCAGATAAAAAAAACGTCAATAAAAAATAAAATAAGGTCTTTTATCCAGATTTATGTGAGCTGTTTTCCCATACTTGAGAAAAATCAACTCGTACACAAGTCTTTGCAAGGCCAAATAACCACCTGATACTGAATATAAAGGCATTATCAGGCTCCACAAGCACTTGTAGTAATCCAGCAGTGATGTATGTTTGTGTGACAGTGCTTTATTTTAACACTTCATGTCAGCATTACGTCTGACAGCACAGAGAGAATTCCTGGAAGCAGGACTCCAAATGTCTAACTCACCACACAGTGATTTAATGGCCGTGCTGCTGAAAAGGTCCTGACATGCCAACAAGAACAGAGTCTGTGCTGGACAGTTCAATATGGTACAGTTTTGAAGGGTTTATATTCTAATTAAAAAGGCTTTACTGACAACTAGTGGCCAAGAAAAAGAATTATTCTTAGGATTCAGGATGCTTGTCACTGTGCAGGTGGCTACAAGCATGTGAGAGAAATCTGAAGGTTTCTCCTCATAAAGAGTAAATGTTACATGAAAAGACAGAATTTGGGTGTGATAGAATTAAATAAGTCAAATAAAATACAATTATAAGAGCACAGACCTCCAACAAGGCACTTCCAACATTGTTGGGAGAGTTGCTGTCAGAAATGTGAATGACTGCCCTATCTCACACTGTTAATAAATCCTTGAAAATCTACAATCACATTCGGATCATCTCCAAAATCTAATCAGTTCTCTCTTGTGCCATGACCAACATTATCTGAAAATTTCATAAATGCCATTGATAAATTACTGAGTTATTAAAGAAAACATGGAAAACTCCCCAATCTCGCACTGTTAACAAGTCCTTGAAAAAATTCCATGATCCACAGCTGGATCCAGTTAACCACCAAAATCTAAACATTTCTCTCTTGTGCCATGACTAACATACCTAAAAATGTCACCAAACTTCATTGAGAACTTACTGAGTTATAGGCCAAAATGAGGAAAACTGCCCTCTCTCGCAATGTTAAGAAATCCTTTAAAAACTGGGTGCTGGTTTGGCAGAGTGGTAAGCAAACAGGCACAACCCATATTCAGGCTTCTGCCGGCCTGGATTTGAAACCAGCCTATGGCCATTTTGCAGAATGTCCTCCCCTACTCAATCTCACCCCTTTCACAAGCCTATCCACTGTCTCTTTCTCCTGTCAATAAAGGCACAAAATGCCCAAAAAAGAATCTTAAAAAAAAAAATCTTAGATCTACATCTTTAATCGAATCACCGCCAAATCATAACCAGCTCTCCCATGTGCCATGACTAACATTCCCCAAAAGTTAAATCAAAATCTCCTCATAACTTTCTGTGTTATCGTGTTATACAATTAAGAAAAAACTAATTAACTAACAGACACAAGACAAAACAGAACCTTACTGGTAGAGATAATAAAGTAAGTAGTTTAATAACCAGGGAAATGGTCATGCTTGGCTTTTATCAAGAGTAACATTCATCCAGGTCCCAATGGAAAAGGTTTGATTTGCAGAGATATGATTGCTTTCTATTACCTCTGCTTCTCTTGAAACTGGGGGGCAGTTAATGAGAGGGTCGTCCAGGACTTAAGTAAAAAAAAAAACAAAAAAAAAAAACACAGGAATACAACATGGAGGTTTTAGGCCTTTGTCAAGTGGACATTGCCAGAGATTGAAAATACAGTGGTGGGTAACTTTGCCTCTAGTTTTATACTCCACAAATTTAAATATCACCGTCAAGTCAAAGTGGAAATTCTTGCAAAGTTTGACAGAAATGATAAAGGCCTTTGCTAAAAAAATATGATACAGCAATACATTGTCTTGTACTCCTTGCAGATACATTTATTGATACGGATTTTGAAGAATCAACACTGCCTGAAATTTATGCAGCAATTGTAAAATACACTAGTGATGCATCAAATGCCGATAACAATGTTTCAGATAATAACTTTGGCTGATGCTGATGCAGGTAACGATGTTTTTATAATTACCTCTGTTGATGTAGTTCTCCCATATTAACAATTACTTTGTGTGTGTGTGTGTGTGTGTGTGTGCAGCACTGACCTAAATGTCCTGACCAGGTTGTTCAAGTCAGTGGAGACGTCACTCATGGTGAGATGCAGCGAGCCGACAATGTTTCTGAGACTGAGCGACACAGAGAGAGACAAACAATGAGGGAGAGAAAAAAGAACAAAACAACTCTCAAACCTGATTCAAATGTATTCATGTAGTGAAAAACACACACAGGAAAAAAACAGACAACTGCATGGATCAAAGTCAGGGTTGCAGAGTTACATTTATTTTAATTTCATTTCTTTTTATTTTCACATCTTTTATTTTACCTATCCATTCCTTTATTTGTGCCTATTCTTCAGCTCTTTCAATAAACTAATATACAAAAAATCCTCATACCATTTAATTTCACATTCCTTCACAGATCTTTTTGGCTCTGCTTCCTCATTACAAGAATGATACGGGTATTGCCCAAAAGCTTAAATGACTCTTTGCCTCTTCATTAAAGTTTGAGTTTACATATTTTCCCAGCCCAGCACAGTGACTGGTACACACTAGCATGTGGCCTTGAGGTAAAGAATATGTAAATCATCCACTAGTTTGTGGATGTGGTAAACAATGCATATGAAGTTTATTAAAACAATTGAAAATCCATAGTTAGTAAACTCTGTCAGTAACTTGAGTTTGATGTGACAACTTTTTACAATGGAAAAAACAACTCTATACTCAGGTAATGTCCATGCAGTGATAAAGATAAAAACAAACACTAACCAGCTGTTCAGCTTCTCCACTGTGATCTTTTTCTGGATGAGGTGCTGAGCCTGAGAGTCGATGAGCGGCAAAGGAGGCTTCTGTACGCTCTGATCCTGAACTTTTACCTGAGGAGAGAGTTTCGATCAAGACTGTAATAATATCATATTTTCAATATCTTTTTTTGTTTGTCTGTATTGACTTGATGTTTTAAATCTAGTTTTTGCATTAAATGATTTATGATGGTTTCTTAGTTTAGCTGAGTTTTTATTTTGATTACATTCTTAGTAAAATTTTACTTTTATTTTTACTTTTAGTATTTTCTTTAGTTATTGGTGCTGTCAAAACAATTAGTTCATATTGGTTAATGGCAGACATATTTACACATACAAATGAATGCAGATTAATCACACTGTGATGTCTTACATCACTGATGTAAACTGTCTACAGCAGCTTTTTTAACCTCCCTTTATTTACAATGCATTTTCAATTCCTTCCACTTATTTTTGATCAGTAGGAAATAATCATCATAAAACCTAAGCACGGGCTTTGAAAGGGAAAAAGTATTGGCAGAAATTATGTCCTCATATGATTTTACCCGGCGACACAGTGATGTATTTTCTGGGGATGTTTCTTGAAATTCCTGGAAATTTCCAGAAAGTTTCCAAGAACTCAAAAATAATGTCAATTCATAACAGTTTAAGAATTTTATTGAAACTTCTGTAACATACTAGTATCAGTAAGTGTAAGGTTATTGGTAATTTAGTGGAAAATGTATCATATTCTTTAGTAAATCAGGAAAAGTCTAACTAAAACTATCTGAACCTTTTTATTACATTAACTAAGTCCTAATGTCACTCTAAAATCGATACATCTTTTATTGCGTTTTATGCATAATGCTATTGATATGCTAAGTCACATTTTAATGAGATATAATTAAAGAAAATCTTTATTAATCAAGCATAAATAAATACACAGGTGGAACTGGCTGCATAGCATTTTACTTTAGGTAGTGTCATGCTGATGTCACACTGAGCAGTGTAATTTGCTTTTGTGACCACAAGGTGGCAGACAAACTACCAAGCAAAGAGGCAGACAGGTCAAAGTTCAGAGTAATAAATTACTATAAAGTTAAAAAAAAAAACCTGCAACGTCACAATATATGTATTTTATGCATGCAGGGTCTCAGGGGGTAAAACTTGACAGCAGACTTGTCCAAAGTTACTTTTTCATTGTTATGATTTCATTCACATAAAAGATCAAGGATTAACAAGTGAATAAATATGAAATTATTTTCAGTTTTCTCTAAATGAGGCAAAGGATGGAGTGAAATACAAAAGGGAGTACATAATCAAAACTAATTAATCACAAAACCAGTAATAAGTTGCCATTCATATTCTTGATAGACTCACAGCACCATTTTTTCTTTTTCTGGGTATAGTGCAGTGGTCCTCAACGGGTGGTTTCTGGGCCCGTAAGTGGGTCACAGAAATATTTTCAGTTGGTAACAAATTTGTGCCAGAAAAAATAGCTGAAACTAACATACCTGCGTCTCCCTGTTATGATTTGGTTTTGTGTTACTCTGTATACTTGTGTCAAATAATAAACTTGTCTGGGATCTAATTTTGTTATTTTTGTAAACACAGTGCAGTTTCAGTGAGGTACCATACGTGTGTGAAGCCTCATTTTTCATTTGTTTCACTCCATCATCTATACTACTTATCTCTTTCAGGGTCGCAATGGGGCTGGAGTCTATCCCAGCTGATATTGGGCATAAGGCAGGGTACTCCCTAAACTGGTCGTTAGCCAATTACAGGGCCACATAGAGAGACAGACAATCATTCATGGTCACACTCATACCAAAGGGCAATTTAGAGCCACTAGTTAACCTTGTAAGAATGTTTTTGATCAGTGGGAGGAAACCGGAGTGTCCAGAGAAAATCCACGTATGTACAGGGAGACCGTGCAAATTTCACACTGAAAGACCCTGGATGACAGGGAGCTGAACCAGCAACCTTCTTACCATGAGGCACTCCAACCTGCTGCACCGCCATGCTGCCCATTTTAGTTTCAGTGAACAAAGATGGTTTTTATTTTATATTTTAGTTTTCAGTATTTTGCAACTTCATCAACAGCTATCACATTAGTCTTGATTTAATTGGTCAATACATTTGATTTTCCTTCTCTCACCTCCTCTCCATTGGTCTCTCCTCCCTCCTCAGGCAGGATCCATGCCCCTTTATAAAACTCCTGGACTCTCAGCACCATCTGCTGACTCTCCTTCTTCAGCCTCTCGTAATCTGGAGCTGCAGCAGACGGTCTCTTCTGCACCCTGTTATCAGTGTCCTCTGCAGCCACATGTATCACTTCATCATCTAGGTCATCTTCATCCAGCTCCTCCTCCTCTTCTTTGTCTTTAACATCAGAGAAAGGAGCTTTCAGCGAATGATCAGCACCGTACAGAAACCTCAGGGTCTCATCAGTGCTCCACTCCTTTAATGTTCTCTTCAGGCACTCCAGGAGGTTGAGGCGGATGGTTTCAGGTTTGGCTGCAGCTGTGAGCAGATTTCGAAGGCCTGCTGCCCCTCTTTTACTCATGCCGACCTGTGTGATGTTGAGGCTGGATTGTTCTGTGACTGCAGTGGTTGGGATGTTGGTGCTGTTCAGACCTAACGGAGAGGGGTGTTTGCTTTCTGTTTGGTTTGACTGTGTACTTGCTGCAGAATCAAGATGTGGGTTCTCTGCTTGTGATGCTTTCGAGTCAACAGGCTGTGGAGCAGTCTGAGGGACAATGTCAGATAAACTGCACAGATTTAGCCTATCTGTAGCCTCCTCCACATTTGATGGTTCCTGTAAGTTTTTCTTCTCTTTCTTAGGATTTTCAGAGTCAACCTCATCCTTTATTCTTCTCTCCCTCTCTGCATCCTTTCTCTCCATCTCAGCTTTATTCTCTTTCCTCTTGTTTGTTTGCTTTTCCATCTTCCTCCTCTCTTCTTTTACATCTTCATTGTCATTACGTTTTGGCAGGTCACCCCAGTGCACCCTGGGTCCCTGCTGCTGAGAGACAACACTTGAAACAAAGTCCTGCTCCTGATCATTGTCACTGCTCTCGCTGTGATTCAGGCTGTCTGCATCAGGCTGCTGCTGAGAGCCGTGAGGGTCAGTGGGTTGACTGGCTAACGGGTTCTCGATATCATCCTCTTGCAGACGCCGCTCGGAAAGCATCACCTCCTCACCAGAACTCCCGCTGCAGAGAATAATTTGAGTTAAATACAAGTTAATGACCAATATCTTGTTTAGATGACGAGGCTTTTGCTGAGTAGAAAATGACTGTTGTTTTACATTAGATCTCCTTTGAAGGCATGATAATGTTTCTGTTCTTTCCAACACCATCAGAATAGCTGCATCTTAGCTTAATGCCAACCTCTCCCAGTAACCTCTCTCAGGCTAGTCTAGGCTAGCTCCAGTCTGGTTTCCGCCCCCCTAAAGCACAGGAACAGCCTTGATCAAGTCATAGTTTGTCAAGCATAAATCTTTAAGACCTAACCATTTTCCTGTCACAACTGGAGTTCCCCAGGGCTCAGTCCTGGGGTCCCTTCTGTTCATTATCCATCTACTTTCAGTTGTCCACATTTTTTGGAGAAAAAGCTGATTTCATTGCCATGTGGATGACACCCATCTTTATCCATCCACTAAAACAGAGGTGATACTCAATGGAAAAAAATTTGCCAAAACAAATCAGAAAGTTTTTCCCTCCCCTCTGGTTTAAAGTGGGTATCATTATCGACCAAACTTTATCCTTCTAAGCTCAGCTTGATAATGTAACCAAATCAGTATACTTATACATTAATCACCCTAAATCCCTTCTAAATACCATCTTTGTCCACTAGCACAATGGTAATCTGATTGTTTTCTATTCAGCAAACCTATCTCGTGTTTATTTACTGTTTCTTTTGTTGATCCTTTTAATATACTGATTTTTATTTTTGTTTTAACTCTACTTTGCAGAAGAACCTTAAGTCTTGTAAATGCTCCTCCAAATAAAATGTATTATTATTATTAATGTTGTGATTGCATTTATTTGTAGAGTTCTACTCATAAGTAAAGCAACTTGAAGTGCTTTACAGAATTAAAAAACAAAGATCTTTTGGTATTTAGAGCACTGAAATGCATAACAAGAAGCAAAAAAACACTAAAATATTGAAACATTCTAAGAAAAATAAATGGAAAAATTGCTAAATTTAACAAAAATATTCTAAAATATCCTCAAACTGGACAGTTAACAAAACATGTTGAAAATCATAAAATTATTATCCTGTCAAATTAATCATTTTATTTTGTAGTTAACATGCAAAATTGTGTCAGGCGCAACTAGGATATAGTGTTCAATCAACTGAAAAATTAATAACATTTTTTGTTTTAATTTAATAAAAGAGAAATCATATAAAAAGCGTATACATACCTGTCTCCTTTCTTCATCAGTTTGATCTCTGCAGGGCTAGATGCAAAGTAATATCACAGTGTTAATAATTGCAAAAAAAGAATAACATTTATTCGTCAGTTTTTCTGGACAGAGACTGAAGAAAACAAACCTCTCATGCTGCCTCAGCCAAAGAGGTGTTTTGGATATTTGTAGCTCAAACTCTTTGGATGCTTTGTAGCAGAAGTTACTACAAAAACACTGAGAAGTGTAGGGAAGCAGAAATGTGTTTATTTGTTTCCTCAGAAATTTGTTAATGAGAGTATAAAACATTTTGTGGTAATAAAAAACAGCACCTACCTTGCGCTCAGTGATGTCATAAACTTTGTTTGTCTTTGTCGAAATCTTGAACTGTTGAGTTGGGATCTAGAAAAATATAAGGAAGAAATAGAAACATGAAAACATAATATGCGATGATATTTGTTTCTTTAACAAAAATGTTCATGCTCTTACCTTGCCAAGTTTATTTGGACATATGGGATATCCACAAAGTTTAACAATGGATCTCTCCTCCACAGCATCTTTATAATTAGCAGGAGAAATGAGCCTTGCCTTGTGGAGAAAACAGAAACAGGAGGCCAACTGAGTCAGTTTGAAAAAGTGTGAAATCTAAACCACAGAAACTCCTCAAATGAGTATCTCAAGGGACTAATTTGACTGAACTAAAGTACTGAACAGATTCAAACATAGCAAATATCCTATTTCAACATTACACAATAAATACTTGTTTTTTCTGCCTATAATTCAAATGCTAAAAAAAAATCAGAAACTAGCTAGGGATTACATATATTTTTTACTCCAAACTATATTCAAAAGACAATAAAAGCTGGAAATTATACAAAATTTACATCAAGATACTCTAAGGACTTTCATCAGCAAAATCTTTTAAGTTCTGAAATGTTCAAAAGACCAGCTTTTGTGAAATTAAAGGCCAATAGAAGAGAAATACTTGACAAACTTACAAAAGCTTATCATTTTGCAAGGAATTTACATAGAGTATTAATTTGGGTGGTGGTCTTACGAATGACTTAATTAAGTCAAGGGCTGAATGGTTTGGGGAAAAAAACAACATTGAATCGCATTTCCTAGATTTAAATGGCAATTACTGTGATTTCATTGAAAATTCCATAAATTGCCCAGATCTCATTGGAAGCCTTGTCAATAAAATACAAAACTTCTTCTATCTGAATTTAAGATTTTAAATGCCTTACTCAAATGATATCAAACTGCACGTCTCCAGAGTCTTTTTGTGACCCTGTGGGTAACCTTGCAAAGCAGCTTGGATTTTACAGATTCCATCTTAAGAAGATTCCATGGATATGTGAAACAGTCCACCTGGTGTGTCAGATTAACCCATTAGATACCCAGTAGGTCTTATTTTATTATTTCAGCCCATATTTATAAATTTTAAAGGTTAGGACGTGGATACACAGTGACACATACACAATCAATCAGGAAGTCTTCCGCCACGCAGTCCTCCAGCAGACGTTCCACCACCTTCAGAGCTCTTTTCTCCAGCTCCAACTTCTCCCTTAACTTTTCCTTCACCAACTCTCTCCTGGCACAAAGTACAAATTTAAATAAGTGTTGTTACAATTTGACACAAATTGTCTGTATGGGTATGGCTGGGCAATGTATTGACTTTTCAAGATATATCAATGTGTTTCCAGATTAAATATAGGATAAAACCATGGATTATACTGATTTGCCTTAAATTATGTTATATGGTGATGGAAAGAACAGATGACAAGCCCTCTACCCCAAGAAAAGATTGTGTCCTAAGGATGGAGTTGACTGTCTCTCGACTGGAAGGACAGGGTTCACTCAGTGTGATCGATGACATGTGTTGCTATTCAGCTAAAAAGCATTTGATATTTATTCCACATTCCAAAGGCTGAAGAGAGATACAGTATCACATCAAACTCACTGCACATTGTCGTATGAATGGCTTTTCCTGACATTGCTGTGGTAAAAAAGCACTCTCATACCTTCTGGCTTCTTCCTCCGCAGTCAGTGCTTTAACCCTTTTCCCACCTGTCACAACAAAAACAAATATCGAGGCAAGGCAAGTTCAGAGTTTAACATTTATTTGAAAAGAGGCAGTGCAGTGCTGTAAAGAAAACAGTCACTAAAATGTATTTTCAATAATATAGTCATTACATAGGGGGTGTCGGTGGCACAGTCTGATTGTTAGTAATCAGAAGGTTGTAGGTTTGAGCCCAGCTCCGCCTGTCACATGGCAATGTGTCCTTGGGCAAGACACTTAAACCCAAGTTGCCCCCACTGCTGGTGTGTTTAAATGTGTAAATGGGTATGAAAGGGCAAGAATGTGTTACTTGATACTGCTGGACTATTGACATAGACACTCCATCCATCAGTGAGTAGATGTGGCAGTGAAAGGGTAGGTGTGACCTGTGGTGTGAAGCTGCTTTGAGTAGTCAAAGGACTAGAAAAGCGCTATATAAGCTCATGTCCATTTACCATTAAAAACTTAAACACATGATCTAATCAAAGCAGATATAAACAAATGAGTCTTTAACCTCAGTTTTATAGAACTGACAGATTTATTAGCAGCCCTGCAGTTTCCTGAAGGTTTGTTCCAGATGTGTGAAGCATAAAAACTGAAAGCTGCTCCTTCATGTTTGCATGGTTGATTTGGTAAGAGGGGGTCACTGTAGTATTTGGGACTTAAATCATTCAGAGCTTTATAAACTAAACTAACAGGAGTGTTTTAAAATCTATCTTCTGAGGGACAGACAGACAGTGTAAATGCGTTGTGGACAGCTGACATGACTGTCCTCCAGTCGGATTAGAGACATGAACCAGTGCACTTCTCGAACAAAACTATTTACTTAAAACCTGTTTTTAAGTCATTTCCGTTTCCTCTGGTACTTTGGGTATCCTTATAAAACCAGATATTAACATGAGAGAAAAAATGAAATGAAAACAAACCTTTTTTGGAGGTTTTGGTGGCGCCTCCGCTCCTTCCTCTGAGTTCCGTCTCCATGCTGTTTGTTTTCTACGTTTTCAACTTTGACCTGTGACGTACTTCAAACTACGGCGAGTCGGAGCGGACACTTCGCTCACACAGCCGCGAGCCCTCACTGCTGTCGGTTAGCGTGGTAGTTTTTACCGGCCTGGTTGTTTGGGAGATGCTGTTGGCGGAGGTGTGTATTCCCTTTGTGACTGTCGTGTGCCGGTTTAGTGTAGAGTAGTGTTTCAGTGCGTAGCTGGAGTCAGAGAGGTAGCAGATGCTAATTATGAGTTTGACGGCAAAGCTAAGCCTTTAATACAAACTCGCTTTAATTCCCGTTTCGTTTGTTTGTCTGAATCTGAATACCAGAGGTGTCCAGACTCACATATAAAGATGACCAAGCCACATTGATATTCCGACTTGTAGGTTATTGGAAATAATGAAATCAAGTGTTTAATCTTTAATGCCGAAAAATGCTTAAAGTAATCCGCTGCCACCACTGCAGCTTTCCATCAATGGCTCCACTTGAAAAACAGTTAATTACTGTAAGCCGTTTGAGGGGACCTTGCAGACTTAAGGGGACCCTGGTTGGCCTGGAGCCCTGGGTCAGGCTAAGAGTGACCGTCCAAGCAGCAGAGATGAAACTAAAAGCTAATTTTTACTTTCAGACACAAAACAAGAGCAAACTGCACAATACTGATAAACTTACAGGGACTTGGTTCGTGCCTCGAGATTACTTCAGTTTGTCTCTTTATATCAGTTATTCACAACATTATATGGAATTATGGGCCAATTTCTCATCAATTTTTGGAACTTGCTGTGGGACAGTGGATGTGCTCTGCTGATAAATAATGATGAAGTATAATCTGTCAGCTGAAAACTCTGTTAATGATGAACTGGTTATTTTAATCTGTTGTAATGTGCATCATTTTGACTTAGTTTGTCCTTATTGTTCTGAAAGATTTCTGTGTGAAGACAAACTCCTGAAAACAGCAGGGATGAGTCTGGAGCAGCTCAGCGATGTGGTCCAGAGATGTGTGAGTCTTTCAGGAGACTGGAGGGGGTCCAGTAAAATCCACTCCCAGTAGTCTGCATTCTGACTTTATTATTTTCATTTCATCTCCAGTAATCACTGCTTCACTGTCCAGCTTCCCAGCTAAATGTCACACAAGCACTTTGTTAACAGACAGCTTCACCATGATTTGCAGGCACATTAGTTACCACTTTGTGAAAAAGTATTAGAATCAATACATGGGTTCATTTAAAGAAATAACTACTGGAACATGCATGTCACACATATTGAATGTGTTCCCTGAAACCTCAAATGAATCAATGGACAGAAAACAAAATCACCAGATTTCCAAATCGAGGGCTGGTCAGTTTTTTTCTTTTTTCTATCTTCTGCTTCAATAACGAATTATGTTAAATATTGAAAATTATACTGATTAACTGTCTCATTTGGATTTATTAGGTTGAGCTCTAAAATGTCTGTCTCTTGCGTCTTCGTCTGTGTATCCTCTGACTGATTGTATGTACAGCAAGCCATCACAGATGACAGCTACACCTCAGAGAATCATGACGTCTTCACCATTGCGGGGCGGGCCTGCATTGAGGAGGGGCACAGTGCACAGGTCCTCAGTATTGTCCTCGATGAAAAGAATCAGGTACAAGCTTAAAACTGACATTTGGCTCATTTATGCAGTATGTATTATTCTTTGGCATAACAATCTTCTGCTTCCTCTCTCTTTAGAACATTGTAAGATGTATGGGCTGGAACCTGCTGCCACCTCTGGTCCAGGTTCTGCTGAACAAAGAGGACAAGAATCTCCCTCAGTGCCTAGCTGTCTTCAACCACCTAATACAGGTCAGTTCTTCTCATGATATAAGGAATGCATTGACCTAATACTCTTTGTTGATCATTGTCGAGATGAGTGAGTTATTTTAAAGTGTTCTTTTTCAGACCTGCAGGCCCAAAGAGCTGCTGATCGGCCTGTTAGAGCAACTGGAGCACAATGACCTTCACACTATAGCCGAGAGCCTCCACCTGCTGTTGAACCCTTTACAGAAAGGTGACATTTACTGTTTTTAAACACACACACTTCCAAACACTCAAAACACATCTAAATCAACAGCATGTAGCAGAAAAACATGAACCTGGTCTTCAGAAACTCTGCTGCCATCACACCCTAAGATGGTCACACTGCCCATTAGAAGATCTTTAACCAAAGACAGTGGAAGTTTCAGGAATTTCATAAATGATGAATCTAGATGACCTAGGTCTGCCCAAAGATTAAGGAGTCAGAAAAAAACATACTGATGAGGGCAGGTCAAGTAAAACTTTATAAAGACTGATGTACCAGTGTTTCAGACCTCTGTTGTAAAGGGAGGAATCACTTTCTCAAACAAGACATGATGTTGTGTTAGTGACAAATGGACTTAAACTTGTACAGTGTTTCCTAGCACTCTTAACTCCTCAAAGTGATTTTAACACTGCAGGTCACACCTACCCATTCACTCTACATTCACACACTAAAGGCAGTGTTTCTCAGCATGAGCTTACAACATTCATACACGTTTACAAACCACTGAGGCAGCAGTGGGAGCAATTTGTGGCAAAGAGCCTTACCTAAAGACACTAAGTTATGTGCATGCAGGAGCTAGCTGGGGATCAAATTATGACCTTCCAACAATACCAATACCAGATCCACAGTTGCCCAGTGTGAGTGGAAACCTAGACCTGAGACAATTCTCAATGAGGCATGATAGTTAAGTCTCAAATTTTGATGAGGTAGCATGAATGAAAATTACTTTAACCAATTACAGACGTAAACAATGCTTGACAAAGTTTCTTCCCTGCAACAAAAGAAGTTGCTCAGACAGTTGCTCTTTCACTTGAGGAAAGCCAATGTTCATTTTAGTTTTATTAGTCAGACAATTAATGGTGGTTAAAGACAGATTTTCCACCTGCAAAAACCTCGGGTTAGCATATGTCTAAGCACACATGATTACCAAATTTTTCCAAGTATAATTTTGAATGCTGTCTTAAACTTTTGACCTAGTCTCAGTTAAGCACATTTTACAATTTTTGATCTATGATGTAAATATTTGTCAACACATCTCAGATAAAGACATTTTCTCCTCAGTGCTGCTGTCTCTGGGTGGCCGTAAAGCGTCCTCTTTGGGCATGACTCTGTCCTCTGTGCTGGACCAAGTGGCCAAACTGCCTTTACCTCAAACTAAGGAGCAGGAGGAAGATGATGTATTCTCACTTTGTCGCTGCTGCACTGAACTGACAGAATTTGTCAGACCGTTCATCCACGAGGTCAGGCTAAATGCCCTGAACTGTAATGACAGGAAAGATACCGGGCAGGATGGACAAGACAGGGACAAAGAGGACGAGCTGCGGACAGAGCTGCTGAAGTTGTAAGTGAGATAATAGAAATGTTTCTTTAACATGGCTTGCACATTTAACAGGGTTTCTACGCACTTTTTAGAATTAAATTCAAGACTTTTTAAAGGCTATGATAAGACCCAAACCTCAGAAAAAGTCCCAACGAACTTGGTGTGGTATGTCGAGGTCTTTTAAGATGATCAAAAATGAAAGGCAAAGAAAATTCTCAGCATATGGGACGTGAACTGAATTTTCTGATCGTGCATTGTTCATGAAATGGTAAATGATGCAATGAAGAAATCAAATGATACTGGCGCCAAAAAGTATCGTCTTTCAACAAATATTACTGAGTGTAGATGTAACAGAAAAATGCCTCCAAACAGGGGACATTCTTTCATGCAGGGTGTTGTCTGTTTAGTTTATAATAATTAAACCTCACTTACAAACCAAATGGTTGATAAAAGCCAAATACAAAAATTGTTTTACTACAGAATGAGACCAATCAGGCATTCTTGTCCAAGTGATATCTAATATGGAGCTCTGTTAGGGAAAAATAAGACTTTTTAAGAGTTTTTATGGTCTTAAATAACAAAGATTTAAATAAAAGAGTATCAGTATAGTCGACTGGGTTACAATTATGCGCTTAACTTACAGGCTTTTATCTCGTGCGGACAGCCCGGGTTTATTTGCCACCTAAGGTCCATTTGCCACATGTCTACTCCTGCACCCTCACCTCTGTCTGAGTCTATCTGCTGTTTCTCTGCTGCCAATAAAAAGCAAAAAGCCCCCAAATATCTTTTAAAAAGTGTAACTTAAGACTTTTTGAGGATCTGTATGAACCCTGTAAATGATCTGCTTAAAAGGATGTTTTGTTTTCATCTACAGCTGTATGAAGACTCTGAGCTGCCCTCTGCTGGAGGTTCATCTCAAAGATCCGGACACTCTGCCTGTGTCTCCTCTCAGAAATTTTGCCACAGAGATTTTGGTACAACAAATCTATAATCTTGACACTATCCATTTAATCAATGCTCACTTTTCCGTGAAGATGTCAGATGCAACTCTTAAATCCAAAATAAATCAGTCCAAGACAAATTTGCTAATATATATTACTGTTCTCTTTCTTTTCTTGCGCTTGTTTTGTTGTTGTTGTTTACAGCAAACCCTCTGTGCTATTGGAGAGTTCCTCCCTGACCTCGTGTATAAGCCTTTGCTGAAGAGAAAGCAGATTTCAGGTTTTCTGGAGGAGGAGGTGCGTTATCCTAAAGAGTCTTTAGCCAGCCTGGCTCACCTCGTGTTCGTTCATCACCTCACTGCTGATACATTCCCCAGTGTGTTCAGGTGATACAAAACGGATCATCTTTACCTGGAAAAATGTCACCAACAAACAAACTATACTTTATAAAAGTCCTCCTTATTCCCTCTGACTCTCTGTCCTCAGTCCTGTGTTCAGTCTGCGGTCGAACATGGAGCACATCAACCTCCTCTTGTCCAGGTGAACTGTTTTTGCTCTGTAATCACTGCGCCATAAGAACAATACTTTGAGTAGTGCTGGAAAGTATATTGAAGTATTTGCATTTTTTGACCTGTTTTCAGACAGGATACAGCTTACGACAGTGTAATTGTTTTTATGTTTATTTCAAAAAATAAATTAAATTATGCTACCATATGAAAATAAAGCTATTATTATTATCATGTATTTCCATGGCATGATCATGTAGACCTTAAAAACCAAACTTTTAGGCATGTTGGCATCAAACCTTCATCAGGAAATCCAGTAAATGTTTTTTTTAAGGTCTACATGACCATGCCATGAAAATAAAGCAACAGTTCATCATTTAAACAAAGTAAAATCTTTGCTGCCAATCCAGAAAGAAAACATGTAGTATTTATTATATATGTTGGATAAATATATAAAAACAAGTCACGCCCCACCAGTAAAACCATGTGGTAGAATTGTTAGAAAAATAAAACAGTTTCTCTTTGATTAAAGTTTTTCATCAGCCAATACTGTCACATCATTTCACCAGATGTCTTTGTATCTGTTTTTCTAATCTTACCAGACGGAGTTTCATGTTTGGTGGATATTTGAGAAAATATGATCTAAACTTGTGTCTTTTTGATGTTTCACTGACAGGCCTGATGAGTTCAAGATTCAGAAGGGACTGGTAAGTCAAAAGAAGTTTGCATACATACACTTCCAAAATATTTTCTGAAGATCTCAGGCAGGCATCTGAAACCTTCAGCGTTTCCTTGCTGTGCTGAGGTCTGCACGAGGTGAGACATGATGTTAAGGGAGGACAACATGGAAACTTCATAACATGAAGCCTTTTATTTGCTCATTAACTTTTCTTTGTGCCTGCTCAGTTAAAAGGACCAAGAATGATCTGAATATCAGCTCTGTTTGTGTATTTTTTATCACATAGGAGCTGTATGAAAAGAGTCTGGTGCGGGTGGATGACGGCTCTTTACCTGCAGATCTGCTGGAGATCAAATCTTTCCTCACTGTTCCTCAGGTAAACCTGAATCATTTAAGCTGATTATAAATTGTGACACTGTAGTGGTATACATTTCATGTGACATTTAGACCTGATTTATTTTTGATTGATCTGATTTTTTTCTTTCATTTCAGAATTTGGTGAAGGTCATGACGGTGTGTCCAAAGCATGATTTGGTAAGACAACAAACACTTCTGAAGGCGTGTTGTAGCATCAGCTGTGTGACGTGTATAATGCACACATATTTCATCTGTATCTCTTTTTGTCTGGATTGAAAAAATGATCAAAGCAACACACTTACACATTTGAAACTTTGTCAACAGAGGACTAGAGGTCTGAAGGTTCTCCAGATGAGCATCGATAAGTTAGACTCTGAGGCCAAATATAACTTTTTCCAGTGAGCAACATTTTCTCCTTGAGGTCATTAGATCATTTTCTTAATGCCACCCTTCAATACACTGACCTATACTGGTTGTCCTGTTTCAGGTACATGCTGAAAACCAGTAATCACTCAGGGGTCGAAGGTTACATCATCAAAAACATCAAGAATCAGATCGACATTGCTCTGCAGGTGAGAGGACACTTTACATTGTTACAGGTGCATTATTCACTGCCAGTGTGAGTGCAGTGTGTTGTCATTATGCCTTCACTCTTCTTGAATTTAGCCAGGTAACGGTAACACCTGGTTTGAGGGAGCTCACCTGCTGCCTCTGCTGCGGAAAGTCCTCATCCTACCAGACGGCCCAGAGACCGACCTGCTGCACTATCTGGACAGGTCAGCACACCCAGAACATCAACATCAACGACAAAGCACTGCAATATACGCTAGATTTTTACAAGCAATAGCCTCGTCTGTCCAAAGTCTTTTCACTTCATCCTTGAGTCAACATTTCTGAAATGTCACACTCTCATCAGACGGAAACATGACGCCAGGTTGCCCTTGACCTTCAGAGTCTAATTAGTTAGTTTTTCAGTCATTGTTGATGATAAATCACAAAAACCAAAATGTTAATAAGCAAGAATTAAGTGTCAAAGAATTTTTTTTGCATAGAAAACAAATCACCTTAAGAAGTTAAAACATTTATTAGATATAGATTTGTCACAAAGGAGGTGTAGCCTGGAATGAAATAAAAGAAAGTATATTCTTATAGTGCAGCAGCGATGATGTATTTTTTGTAAAAGCTGATGGGGATTTTTCACAGTCTTTTGGATCAAGGCTGATAATAAGCTCTGTAGTGAACTTAAAATAATGAAATTTAGATGTTCTGCACTTTGTAAGAATCCTAACAAACAAACCTACTTTTCATGTTTTAACTTGAAATGTAATCGGTAAGAGTAAAAAGCTATTAGTAAGCTACTAGCAAAATACAACCTGAAGGATTAACTTAGACGTAACTACAATATTTCCGATAGTTAACATCTTATTGAAGCTCTTGTTTGAGAATTCCTCTAAATAATATGACCTGATCAAGGTGGTGCCCTTGGCTGTGGCAATAGTGTATGAATTATTGATTATTAAAAAATGATCAGAAATGCTTGACGTTGGGTCCCGGGGCGCATCAAATAAATTGTATTATTTCCTGTTAAACACTGATATCTCATGTGTGTCTTCATCATGAACTTTATTTTAGACATGTATCCAAAACCGATATCCTACATCCCGCATAGTTTTGAGCTTGGAAACCAGGAGGTGCTAAATGTGAACTTACTTCAGCGTTTTTGGACTCATTCCTGCACCACTCTATTGGCAAAACAAGCCCCAATCAAAACTAATAATCTTTTTTTTTTTTCTTAAGATTCAAAATAAATATTATCTGTGTCAGGATTATCAGGTCAACACATGCTAGACGTTTCTTCATTGTTTTTTTTTGTTTGTTTTTTTTAGTACTGTCTCTGAGAGCTTTTTATGTGTGTTGTCTTGAACAGAATAATGGAGTCTCTGAACCTGCTGCGTTACCTCGTCATCAGAGACAAAGTGACAGAGAATCAGGTGAGCGTCACACACAGATATGATCACTGAAATATATCACAGTGTAAATGTATTTAGCCTGAAGACAAAGTCAGTGGCTAATTTGTTTGTTTTTAATGTGATCGAGTTCTGTTTTACCCATCTGAATCTTCGTTTAAATCTTACAGACAGGGATCTGGACAGAGCTGTACAGAATAGAAGACACATTCATGAAGCCGCTGCGTGTAGGTGTGAACATGTCGAGAGCTCACTATGAGAGGGAGCTGCACAACACCATGGAAACCAAGAAGAGCAAGGCCAGAGGTCAGACAAATACTTAATCATCTGGACTGACATGAGTCTAATTCGGTTCACTCTTTCTCAAAGAAATCCATCACATTCTTGCCAAAACAGAAAAGGAAATAGTTATCCAGAAAACATTGTGCAAAGTTTGAAACAGAATTAGAAAAATAGGTTTTAACATGATATTCTAAATTTATCATTGCTGTCAGGTCGAAAACATACAGTTGGTTGCTGGTATGTGTCAGTGTTTTATTTTATTTTATTGCATTTTAATTTATTTTTTTACCATAATGAAGTTAAAATGAATGAATGAATGCTTTGTTTCAAATATGCAAAAACAAACATGGGTAGTCACCATAAACAAACACATGCATATACCAAAAACAAAAGAAAACAATCAAGGTAAACAGCTGATGGCATCCTGCATGTGTAGGAAGAAGTCTAAACTTATTTAATCCTACCCCTTTTATTACCTTGTCTTACAGTGATATTTTTATTTTTTACATACTTATAATATGTACAGCATTCAACCACCTATTTAGGAGCCAAAGTTCTTTATAATATAATGACTATAAAATGTCACATGCACAATTACAAACTTAATATTTCACCTATATATACTTTATTTCTATACATATAATACCCCCCTACTCAAACACAGAAAAGGATATTTCATAAACAAGACAATGTATCTGTTTTTTCTTAGACTCTGCCATTACCGTCCTGGGTTGAAAAATGAAAGTTGAAATGAAGTCAGGCGGTTTTTGCCAGACAAAATCAGACATAAGAGTTTTTGCAATCAGTAACTGTAACAGCCAAACAGAGTCAGTGTGTGACTGGAACTGTATTATAAACAGCTCACATCCTCTTTTTAATGATGTTTCTATTCAAACAAAAAATACAAACAATGTAGATACTTTTTGCTCAATTTTTACATCAACAATAATACTAAAAATAATTATGAAAGTCATAGTAGTTATGACAGTGTGGAAGTACATACAAGTATGATGAGAATGCAGAGAAAATATGCATAACACAAAACAGCTCACGTCCTGTTAACATCATTGTTAACCTTGCAGTGCAGCTGGAGATCCATCTTGCAAAGCTTGAGGCTGTAATGATTGGGCTCTGTCTGCAGAGGCACTGACCAATCAGTGTGCTGTAAGGAGAGAGAGGCGTGAGTTAAGAGCGTAAGGACAGCAAGAGGGGACTGCAAGCCATGGCTGCTCATGTCAGCAATATAGCTGCCTGCTCTAGCAGCAGCCTTATTAGGACTTGACATAATTTATTCATTTAATGAGGAACAAAGAGCACGGAGAACATCTCTTGATGGAAAAGATGCTTCTGTTCCTTTCCCCGACAGCTTTTGGTAAGGTTTTGATGTATTTTTTTATGGGCTGTTGACGGGCATCAAAATCCAGAAAAATGAAGCCAATGTGGAATTGCCAAAAACTGCATTTCCATCAGTGTCCACTTGAGGCTGGCTGCTGCAGACCCAGAGGATACTGTTTTTTATAATGTCTGTGGTTCAGACAGTTAAAACCAATCTGGTTCAACAAATGTGTCAATCTACATATTTAATGTATCCTTACGCTGTCACTGAACAGGGGTGATTGTTTTAGATCGTGCTTGTTTTCATTTTATTGACGTCTGGTTTGGAAAATTAGGGAAATGATTGACAGTGATACAAGTCTTCTCAGAGCATTTGATCAGACAGCTTTAAATCCTGCCCCAGCTCGCCTTGCTGTCTGCAGGCTGATCTGAGGTTGGATTAAGAGTGCATGTACAGTATAACAGCATCCAAGTATTGGCCTCAACAACGTTTCAAAGCCCCCTTAATGATCAAACAACTAACACCACATGGCTTCATCCACTTCTACAGTCATGGGCCTTTACAGTATATTGAGCTGTCAGATTACGTCATTGTAGGCGCATTTACTCTGTTTTCCCTCTAATTTAAAACTTTTGTTCAAAATGTTTTAAAGGGTTTTTTAAGCTATTTGACCTAAACAGTTGATGCATCGTTTACTGTAAGACGTGGAATTGCATGATCCACCTCCAACTATTACTTCTCATAATGCTGGAGACTTTATATTCAAAGTGTGTCCAGAGCAAAGACAACATTATACTTGAGTATTAACATTATATAAACTATGCACAAAGTTGTTTGGTAACATTTTTTTTTTTTTCATTTTTTCCACAGAGAACCCAGAAATCTCCCTGTCTGTTGGTGACGAGAGGCTGCCACAAATGACGTCAGAGTCTCAGATTCAGGTCTGCGTGATATTTCCTCACATAAAAAAAATGGTCTTTCTTGTTTACAGGTGACTTTCAGTATGCGACCCAATAAAAAAAAACGTAAAATTTCTTTTACATTTTAAAATGAGTTTTAAGGTTAATGACATGTTAAACAATCAAGTGTTTAAACTGACAGAGACTGAAAAGTATTTACCTTGGAGAGGGCCGTGTTGCCACTGGACTAAGATAAACAATATGTTAATATTCAGTTCCTCAGTTTTGTTCCTGGCTTCATGAGGCCACAGAAGGATACAGTTAGCTTAGCCAGGGGTTCCCACACCTTTTAGCCCATGATCCTCAAAATAACAATACCAGGGACTGTGGACCCCAAAACATCTTTGTGCATTTTTGTAAATGTCCAACTAAAAACTTCAGTCTATAATCAAAGCTTTTAGATAAAACACAGATTTATGTCCTTGGGGTTGGAAAGTCAACAATATTCAGGAATGATCTAAACACAAACATCGATTGATTGTGTATTTTTGCAGCACTGATCTTGTTTTCTGTTGAACTTTTCCTCTCAGGCTTTGCACTCAGCTCTGCACACGTTCGACATGATCGAGAGCGTGTTGGTGCGAATTGAAGAGCTGACTGAGGCGAAGGACGACCTGTAGACAGAGAACTCATTATCTCCAAAAACAAGAGCAAGTGTTCAAGTGTTTGAACTTTAACAATGTGCTGAGAAAATCCTCATCACTTACAGATACATTATTTCAAACTTATCGAAACGCACACTGCTGCTTTGTCTTTCTTTTTAATAGACTCATCAGCTTTGTCCTGTGTTTAGGAGCGAGTTGGACTTTTAAATGTTTGCTCAAAGTGTCTGTAAAATGTTCAGAGTATCAGAAAAGTTTGTTTTTGTTATCAGTGTTCAAACTTTTGTACAAGGGTTAAAATTGTTGACTGACTGTTTATACTTTTAACTGTTATTTTCTATGGCAATAAACTGAGATGAAGTTCTAACAATTTAATTATAAAATTTGCAGTATACTTCCAGAATGTTTATTCATCATTTATGTCACATAATAAATCTGATCTTCAAAGACACTGAGGGCTGAGTGAAGAAATGTGAAATGACCTGTTTCCCATCATTTTAATAAATCTACACACCTCTGATTCAGCAGACTCTTTATCGAGCTGTTGAGTTAAAGAGGGAGTTAAGCAGAAAGGCAATGACCGAAAGAATGAGACGATGGATAGGAGCGGTCTGATTGACCATGGAGGAGCTGGGAAATGTTGCGTGGGGAGTAAACTCTGTGCTGACCTGCTTCACCTGCTGCCTCCGTGACCTTGCCTGGGAGAGGTGATGGGAGAGCAATATTTCAGCACTGCAGCATTTCTTTAGTTGTTGGTTGTTTGTTTGCTTATGACCTTCCTGAAATTTTCAGGAGATGTAGGGAATGGTCCAATGTAGAAATGATTAGATTTTAGTGGTGATCCAGGTAACTGCTATTAGCGAAGGATTGTTTTTGCTCAATAACTGTCTAACTAATAATGACATCTACATGATTCAGAGTGCTAGGTGAAGGTTTTCAGGGTCAAGGAATCATATTATGACGGTAAACTTATCATGGAACTACTGCTTATGGGTGTAACAACAATATGTGAGCTACTTTGGTGGGAGGTTGCGCTCTCCGAGTGCTTTCTAGTTCATATGTAATTCTGTTTAAAATACTAGAAATTTGTTACTTTGCAAAAAAAGAAAAATTACAACTTAACTATAATTTGTACGTTTGTGAGACAGATTTAGTGATGGGCAAACGTAACCATAGCAAGTAAGTGGCATATGACAGAACAGAAAGAACAAGTAATGATGTTAAAATGCTGATTTATAATTAATGACATTTTACTATATTTCCAGTTAAGAATGGGAGGCTATAAGATATGTTCATACCAATACCAGAGTCAGCCTGCTTTTTGATCTAATATAATCAATTACCAACAATCCTACTGGATCATTGACCTTTGGATCACTTCAGCGTCTTGCTGCATCAAAAATGATTGGATGGTTCTTTCACATAGCTACACTCACTGCATGCGGTGCCATCTGCTTCATGTGTAAACTTACTGCCTTTTGCACAAGAGGGACATCATTTTGCAAGACAGAACCAAGTGGAGAGCAGTGATAAGGGAATCATTACATGTAATGGTAAATCATTTTGATGGCTAAAACTGGTTTTTACTAGTTCTTCATTTCCATATTTATTTGCAACCCTTAAAGGGATAGTTCAGGTTTTTCTAAACATGGCTGCTGTAACTTGCCAGCTTTGTCTCTCAGGGGAGATAACCCTGCTAAATGATGAATAGCTGTCAGTGGTGCTACTGAAAGCTGTAAAAACTGACCATGTTTAGGGTAAAATCAAAAAACATCGGCTCAAGCTGATTCTACAGTAATATTCTTTACAGCGTTTCACTTTTCGACAAAGCCCACGTGTTTGGAACTTCAGTGTTGAAATGTATGATTTATGTGTCCCTTCACCATCAGTGCACTGCTTTCATCTCATCAGCTGGTCAGGTCACCAGAAGAAACAATGAACAATAACTTCACAAAAACTGAAGTAAAAATGATTTTGATTAGCCCTTTAGTGTTATTTAAATATATTTTTTTTAATCCTGTTTTTTTTATCTGCATATTTGGACTCTAAAATTAACGTACATATAAATATTGGAATTGTAATGTAAAAAAATAAATACATTTGTGCATGTAAATGTTTAGTTTACTCAAGTCTAATAACAGATTTAATTTCCTTTTGTTGGAAAACAGCAGAACATGTTGGTCATGGATTTCTCAGCATTATAATTTAATAACTGAAACACATTTATAGTCCCATACATTAAGTACATATGAAATTCATAAAATTAAAGATCTTAACACTTTAAAAGCCGTTCTCTATGAGCACAGTATTGTTTGAAGGCAGTTGTATCAACACCATGAAACACCAAAGAGTCCTGAACAGGCTTAGCTCTGACCAAAAAGAAAGAGATGATCAAATAAAAAGATTAAGTTAAACTCGAGCTTGTTTTTTTTTTTTTACCTCCAAGAAAGACCAAAGTTGACCTCCGGTATCTCTCTGCATGAAGGTCAGTCAGAGCTGAGCTGCACACAGTAGCCTGTACCTGCTGAGTCTGACGTAACATTTTAAACTTCTCTCTCCTGTTTTGGTGTTACCACTTACACTGCACGTTTACAAGCCCTATTATTATTACTCTGTGCTAAGGCTGCCATGAAAAACAAATGTTTACTTATACACACAGAGCTCTGAACAAACAGGTCAGACCTGTACTCAATGGGCAGTTACATTAAATCTAATGGAGTATTTGGTAGAGAGGGTGAGTGATGTGAAAAGAGTATCAGAGACTCTGAGACTCTGTAAGCACAGTGGTTAGCTCTATAATTACAGGGGGTGACATTAAAAAGACTTCTACTGAGAATATGCCACTGGAATTAGACTAATTATGGTCCAAGTTTCTGTCACACAAAGCAGTGGATGGTTCAGATCACATGACAGACTGTCTCAGGTGCTAACCACAATAGCTATGGTTAAACAAAAAGGCTTTGCCTAGGACTTAAATTCTGTTGCTGTGCTGTCAAAACAGGTTTCATGTATTTTCTGCAGGTGTGGTAGTAAAGTAATATTCACACATATACAAAACCCCTTGAAAATGTCCTCAAATTTACTGGAGTGAAAGGAAAAAATCAGTTTTTCACCACATGACCCTGAAGATCTCCAGAGTTCTCCCCTCCCATTCAGCTCAAATGACTGACATGACAACTACAGGACAGCCTGTAGGGACAGGTGTGAGAAACTAAGTCAGAAAACCTTCCAGGAAAGTTAAAAATCTAAAAGAATATTTCAGATTTGTTCATGTAAATTTCACAGTTGTATGTGCAAGAGAGGCTCAAGTTTAAAGCTCTATTGTCAGGACAAATTTGCTACACAGCTCTGTAGTTTCTCTCAAAGATCCTACAGAAATTGTTCTTGTAAGTGGGAAATGCTTGGCTGACTGACGTTTAACTTTGAAACTATTTCTAGTCTTTATTCTGCATTTCATTCAGTCTGAACCACAGCTTCAGAAGCTTTCTTTGGTTTCACAGGTCTTTGAACAATGGGTGCTGAAGGGCCTGAGCGGCTGTAATCCTGGTGGCAGGGTTCAGGTCCAGCAGCTGGTCCAGCAGGTCGTAAGCCTCATCAGGAACTCTGTCCCAGCCCCGCTCATCATCCCCCACCTTACAGTTTGTCTTTGAGCTCTGTCTGGAGAGGCCAGTGGTCTCTGTGCTCTTTGACCTTTCCTCAGTGTGAGGAAGAGTTTCTCCTGCTTCTTTGTGTGAGTTTAATGATCTGTCTCCAGGACGATGGGTTGGTGTATCATCTTGGATCTTGTGCCGATGTGTGGCGGTAGAGTCTGTGTTTGCTTCAGGAAGGGGTGTGACCTCGTCATCAGGAGACGGCCTTCGTCCTCTCAGTGTCTCACAAAGCGTTCTCAGGTCCTGTCGAGGCAACTCTCGACTGCACACCACTGCCTTACCTGCAACAAAACACAGGCTCATTATTCAGAGCTTTCACATCACAGAGAGGCTGAATCTAAAATTAAGGTCACACAGGTACAGAAGCTGCAGAATATTTCAACTGTTCAGCAAAGTCTGCAATGTGCAACTTTTCCATTATGTGGTATCAGCTCAGCTTTACTTGGTTGTTTTGGTTTTCCATTAGAGTTTGTACCAGAGTACCTGGTAGTTTTTTTGTATCAACTCCCACCGGTTGTCAAGCGAGCTAAGCCGAAACTAGATGTGACGTGGAGACAGTGCTGACCTCTAAATGGTCAGAGTAGTACCACAAGTGAGGGGTATCAACATAGAAATGGAACGCCCGCTTTGTCGGCTCCAGGATGCTGCATGACTTCCCAAACTCTCCTCTGCCTAACTATCATGTAGTTTTTCAGCGTGAAAACATCTTTGGGGCAAAATTGTAACTGTTACAAAAATCCACAGAAGGACCGGCAGCTCTATCACCTTCGTTCCCTGCTTTGTTACTGTGAGGATGCCAGTGTAGTTTCGCACAGCCACACGATGACAGTCCTGACTGCTTGGAAAGGTACTCATAAAGTCTATGCTGTAATGGAAAGTGGAGAGGGTCGTGTCATGCACAGTTGAGCCAAGTTGAGCATGTCGTACAAATGGAAAAGCACCATTAGTACCATCTGTTCTTTCATGTGGAGTCTGAGTCTGCTGTCTAAATCACAGGAGTTAAACTCTCAGCCTGCGGGAGCGAGAAAGAACACCCTGAATGAGTTGTGCTCCTTAGCTTGTTTTCATAAATTGAGGAACTTTGGAACCTATTAGCGCTTCACACCACTTATTCACCTCATGAAGTACCTCTTTAAATGCAGGGTAACAATAGCATAAAACTGTTCCCCTCCTGTTCTGTACAGTTGATTTTCCTTCCAGACTTTGAGCAGCGAAGCTGCTGCTCACAATAGGCTTCGTAATTAACCTAAACAAAGTTTAGTGTCAGACGATGTTTACGTAGGGTTCCCACTCTTTTCTAGAAAACATTTTCCAGGACTTTTCCAGGCAATTACACAGCTTAAAATCTATTTATTTCTAACTCTCAGCCATGAACATTTGTCTGTCAGCTATCTTTTTTAGTCTGGTTTTTAAGTAGTGTCTTACTATTATAAATTGCTTTTTTCTGTTATCTCTATTTAGTCTGCTTTTTTATAAATAGATTTTGTTGCTTTATTGTTTAAGTAGCCTAAATTTCGTTTTGCCCTTTTTTATCATTTCTTTTTGTCACCATTGTTTTGAGTTTTTATATTTTATTCCTTAACTTGCATTATTTTATCTACTCATATTTTTTGGCTCAGGTAACATTGGTTACAAGTACATTTTTACTTCATTTCCTATGTTTGGTTTTTGTTCACTAACAAGGGAGAAGGAATACAAATAATTTTCCAGGACAATTCAAGCTTTTCCAGGACATTTTAAATTTTTTCCTCATTTTCCATATGTTTTCCATGACTGGAAAATTGGTCAATCATTTTCCAGGTTTTCCAGGACGCTTGGGAACCCTGTTACTGCGTGATTATGATGATTTGCCCTTGTGGTTTTGATGGTGCATGTCTCAGTGTTTTATACTGGTACATTGGCTACATCAGTGTACAGGCTACAGCCAAAATAAAATGCATCATTTTGGGTCTTAAGATTACCAAATACACACCAAATGCCTTTGCAGCCTTGATGGTCTCTCTGGAGCCCCGTATGGTCATGATCTGAGTGAGTGCGATCAGGTCATCGCTGGCTTTAAAGAACGGGTAACGTCCACTGAGCAGAGACAGCAGGATCACACCAGCTGACCACACATCTATTGCTGCATGACAGAAACATGAGACATGGAAAAGTGCATGAGTGGATCAGTTTGTGTAACATGGGGGAAAAAAACAGAGTCCCAGCTTTTATTTCTGAAGAAGGTACGACAGGTCTCTGCATGAAAGTCATAATTTGTGTTTTTAGTACTAATATACAAGAGTCATGGTTTTAAATACCAACCTGTTCCTTGGCTGGGACACTTTGTGAGGACCTCTGGTGCTCTGAAGCCCGGGGTCCCGGCTCTGGGAGCCACCTGCTGCTTTCTTTATATCGTTACAAACCACATGAAGAACAGAAACAGTAATCGGTTAGAGCATAACAAAAAAACAAAGTTGGGGGAGTTTAATAACAACAACGACTTTCAGGTCCTGAGTGGTAAAAATATGTCTTATTTTAGGAGAACATATTTGACATTTGGAGGCCACAGAAGCATATACATACTGATTTGTTGATTTCCTTTTTTTCATTCATAAAGTAATTACATTGTCTGATGTTTGTGAATGTTGGATGGATAAAAGAGGCAAATTCAGGTAGAAGTCACTTTGGCTTAAGTGAATATCTACAAGAGTTATTCAATTTAATATTTCAATACCAAACATTACAGTCATCAGTCCCTGAAGTGATGTGCAGATGTGTCTCTAAACAAAATAAATATGATCACTTTGAAGCCCCACTGAAGAAATGATGCACATCTATTATCCTAACTTGGCTCTCAATGAGTAACTCTGTGCAGTAATTCTGTTTTTGTCTTTCAGTCACCTGGACATGCAGACGTTGCAGACTCGGTCCGTCAGGTGGCAGTTACAGGTGAGGCCCTGCTGGACGCTCCTCTGAGGCTTCTGGCTGCTGCTCTGGGTCCTGACAGGCTGTGAGCCCCGGGTGGCTGCAGAGAGCCTTTGGTTGGCTGGGTCCTCTGTTTTTGCAGACTTGTTCAGCTGAATGGAAGATTTTACAACAAAGAAAGAGTCCATTGAGAAATAAACGCCTATTGTGGACTTTGAAAGCCTGATACGATGAAATCAAACCTCACCAGATGATATAATACTTTCAGATATGTGCTATTTTGGTGATTACTCTGTCACATATTACTGTCTATCAGACTCGCAGATAGAACAAAGAAGTAGATCAGATTTTTTTTTTTTTTGCTGAGTGGTAAAACAAAAGGTATTCTTCTTATTGTTAATACAGAAATAAAATTATTGTGATATTAGAATTGTAAACTTTGAAGGGATTCTGTAGCCTGTTGCACAAACTATGTGTAAGTTCTATCTTAGGTTACAGAGTAAAGTCCACACTAAACCCTACCTTAAAACTAGTTCAGATGTGACGTCATTTGTGTCAGTGTGTTGTTGCAACACAGAGATGTAAGGTTCATCTTATATTGTTGCAGATATTATGTTTTAACTTCACTTGTCCAATCAGTGAAAAGCATTTGAAAAAAAAGAAAGTAAATAGATAGAAGAAAATGTGGAGCCTCAAAATTCTAAGTCCATGGAAAACTCTCAGTACAGACCAACGGCTAAAAATAACCGTGGTTATCTTCTGTTAATTGGTATCTAGTGACAAAAATGTGTGTAAATGATGTCAAAATACCATGATAAGAAGTGCTCTAAAGCCTGCAGCCTTTGTCGACTGACAGAATATAAAAACAGTGACCAAATTGCCAGTAAAATCGCACAATGTTAATGGTGCATTTTTGCTGAATGGCTTAAATCATCTCTGCTGATGGAAAACAAAACTGAGGGCGAGAGTGGTTCTCTGTGGCGATGTTGCCACGGAGAAGACACTGCTGACATCAAACAGTCTTTTAAAGGTGCGTTTCCACCAAGTAGGTCAGACCCTCTTCTCCGCCTCATTAAAATGATCCTAGCTTTATAAACAATACTCTATAGCTATCGTATCTCTCCGACAAGACTTTGCACCTACTAGGTGATAGGATTTATGTTTCAACTTATACCTACGTTTACACTACATCAGGTGGTGCAGCACCTCAAAGGTCAGTGGATTGTAAACCCCGTCATAAGGAAGAACTTATGTTTAAACTTACCAATGTTTGAACTTACACAACAAAAAAGACGTACCTGACATCCAGTATAGGGCATTCTTTTACTTTTAGTTATCAAAATGACAAACTCCTGTGCACTGTCTAAATTGAGCAAATACAGTCAAGGTTTCTATATACTTTTTAATCTATCTATAGGTCAGATTATTTTAGTGAAGAAATGAAAAACAGATTTCCCAAAAGACTATAACAAACTGACTGCTGCAATGAAAATATACCGGTATATCTATAAAACTTGATATATATTCCAGCCATACATGCAGATATCAATATGATTCTTTAACATCTTAAGAAAATTTTAGGTAATTATGATTCTTAAAAACAAAATGAGACATTATGTTGCCACATAAGTCAAATAGCTACCTTTACAACATGATGCTCATCAGGCAAATGCTTGAAATACAGAAACTTCTCACCTCAGTCTTACTGGCAGTTTGTTTGGTAGTGGATGGAGCTGGAGTGCAGCTGTTCAGGTTCCTCTCTCCAAACACAGGCCTTGGCACTTTACGTAGCCCTGTCAAATCCTACAAACAAACAAACATACCATCCAGAACTGAAACACAACCAACACTTCTGTAAATACAACTAAAAACAAAGAAACAAGCAGCTGAGAAAATATTTGATAGATCATTTGAGGGGATTCTTAGCCAAACTTTAGGCTTGTGTAACCAGCAAATCAACTTTAAATAATTTTAAATTACTACAAGAACATTTAAACACAAGGAAAACATGAAAAAGTCAGCTAAGAAACATGAAATGCCCATTCAACACTATATTAGAGCCAGAAGTTATACATTTTAATGGTCTTATGTTACCTGCTTAATGTTTTCTACAGGAAATCTATGAATTTATTTTGCTTTGATCATTTCTGTTTAACTTTTTATGAAGCATTACTAATTACTTAAATAAATATACTACCATCACTGGCTTATCCTCTGCTGACTGTATTAAAACGTAGCTTAATGTGAGTTTAATTCCATATTGACCTCATTATATTAAGCACTTTTAATTGCAAATGAATATAAAACAAAATGTGAATTAATATATTTAGATGTAAGCTTCTTATTTTCCACTTTCTTAAGTTTCAAGTTGTTATTGTCTTATTAAGAGTATCCAACAGTTTACAACAATGTGGCCCTCTGGGTTACCAGTGCTGCCTCTACCTGCTTTCAATTCCCCATTTGATACAAATAACATAAAACTTGAAGTCGATGCAGTAAGGATCAGACACCTTTGTGTGTTTTGTGCGAGAGGTAGAAGTGGTGACGGTGGTGACAGCGCGTGCTTTTTTAACCAGTGCCCTCCGAGAGGCTGAGGAAGAAGTGTTGGTGGAGGAAGAGGAGGGGGATGGTGGAGGTACAGTGGTCTGCTGTGCAGGTGGAGGCAGAGAGGTTGATGCTGTGATGTTGTTTATTTGAGGGTGGTTTGTTGGTGCTTTGCTATGCTGTGTGGCTTCTGGTTTGCCCGTGGACCCTCCACCACCACCTTTTTGTGAAGGTCTCTGCCTCACCACCTTCAGCAGCTCAATCTGAGTGTCTGCTGTGCCCTGAGCAAGGCCAAAGTCCACCAGGGCATACCTTCAAACACATTCACACAAGAAAATAAATAAGTTTAAGACATATCAGTACACATAAAACACTGAATTCTGAGAACATTTGCAGATATACGACATGCCGATATTTCCAAACTCATTGTCATTAGCGATGTTGATATTTTCCGTCAAGAGCCCAAAGCCTTTACTTAACTAAAATTGGTTTGTTGCTTTCAATGTGAGTCTGTATGTGTGAGGAACAGACGTAAAACAAGAAAATAAAACATTTCACTTTTGAAAAAAATCAAACTCTTGATTTAAAAATGTACGCATGCAGTAATGACAAGGTGAAACATTTAATACATTTGATTATTTTGCCATTATTAAAGCCAATACAAGGAATATATATATATATATATATATATATATATATATATATATATATACATACAAACACACACACACCCACAAACATATTCATACATAAAAAAATGTATGGCCGATACATCGGCTGCAAAAATCTACAAGAACTATCAATATCAGCTGATACCGATATTCAACTTTTTAAGCCGATATCTGCCAATACTGATGTTGCACCGATATTATTGTGCATCCCTAAATTTGATAGACTAAAACTGGCTGCTGTCCATTCTGTTGCCCTAACTCTAACATGACACTCCACCCCTCACCCAATAACAAAGTAGCCAAATTAGACAATTGTAAGTCGAGTAGAGACTTGCTGTCACCTTCAAGCACGTTCGTGATTGGCCTCTCTCTGTTAATTGCATGACTTGGTTCAACAAAAATGGCACGCCATTTGGTGTATTACTCAATGGCAAACCAAAGAATCAGTATTGTGGATAAATTTCACATAAGGGAGAAAATCTCTTAAAAGTGAGTTTACTAGTTAGTGCTTTGAGCCTTTTGAATCAAATTTTGCATCATGAACCAGGAGGTCCTCTTAGGAAAGCTTTTCGTCCTCATGTGAAATTAATTCACAAAATGGAAATGGTGGTTGGCATGTTAGTGAATACACCTTATGGAATGTTGTTTTCACTAAATATTCCTCAAATTAAACAAGAAATTATCTGTCAAAACATCCAAAAGTGACAGTGGGACAATATAATATCAATATATTTTCTAAAGTTTCTACTTGTTGTTGCTTGTATTTATTTTGGTTAAAAGCTTCCCAGCAGCAAGTTTTTACGTACACTGTACTTAATTTATAAATCACTAAAATAAAAATGAGTGAAAAAACTACAACATAAATACAAACAGTTCTATATAAAGGATTTGACTACTCACTGCCTGCTGCTCCTGTTGTAGAGAAAATTGTTTGGTTTAATGTCTCTGTGAATGATCCCAAAGTGATGGATGTGTCTCAGAGCCTTTAGCAGGTGATAGATGTACAAACGGACTTCCTCAAAGCTCAGCGAGCCGATGATTTCCTGATGAATTATTGACAATTGGATAATAGAAAAGAATTCATTTGTATTTCAGGTAATATGAACACAGATAATTACCACAAGTTTCCAAGAATACAACAATGCACATACCACAATTGGTTGATGCTCCATGTAAGGCATGACAATCACGACATGATCCTCCTTCCTGAAGCAGTACGTCACCCCAATCACATTTTCTCTGCCTCTGTAAGGTATGAGCAAGGAAAAATAAAAGAGAATGATGAATGAACAAACAAGTCAAACGTTTTCCTCTAGCACAGAATACCTTCATTTATGTGCGACAGCAGGGCCTGCTGCTGCTGAGTGTTTGTCTGTGTCTTTTCTGCAGGCTATCTTGAGCTCTGTTCTGCTACCCTGGAAAGTACCCAGTTACTCACTTAGAAATATTTTAGATTTGACATTTGACCTTGTCGTTCTTCTCTGCCCTACTTTACTTCTCCACTCTGGCACTCCTTGCAGCATCATGCTTTTGTTTAGTTATCCATTTTGTTAGTTTAATATCCCACATTCATTTATGTAAATTGTTATCATCTTTTTGTAAATTATTAAACACACTTTTCACCTTTTGGTTAAACAGTATATTTCTCTTGTTTTTTGCCTATGTGATAGAGCACTTACAAGAACAAGATGAAAAGTCCATGGTATCAGGACACTTCCCTCCCCCCACCCACCATTTATGGCACCTGCAGTCACTTAACACATCTCGTTTCCTTTGCAGGGTTCCCACTCTTTTCTAGAAATTATTTTCCAGGACTTTTCCAGGACGTCACACAGGTGTTGACAACTACTTTCAATAGAAAGTAGTTAGCTAAAAACTGCTTGAAAAGTTGCTAACCTCTTCACTGGGGCTTCTTTGGGGAAAAAAATAAGTCCTTACTGGGGTCTGAAAAGTTTTTAAATCTAGAGACACTTACAAGGTTGATAGAAGCAGAGGGGGGATAAATAATTTTCCAGGACATTTTAAATTTTTTCCTCATTTTCCATATGTTTTCCATGACTGGAAAATTGGTCAATCATTTTCGAGGTTTTCCAGGACATGTGGGAACCCAGCCTTGCCTGCCAAATAAATCTACCAGTATAACATCCTACCATTGTTATGTTGTCACTTTGAGACCATTGGCGATGGTCTGGTGGAGTTATAGCAACTGTGTATGTACCATATATTTCTAGTCTAATGTGGCAGCCCGGGTTCACGCACCTGAGGCCTGTTTACAGCACATCTTCCCCTGCTGTCTACCCCTCTTTCCAAGTCTACCTATTGCCCCTTTACTATCCATAAAAAGGCCAAACAAGCCTCCCCTAAATTTTTTTTTTAAAAATATACCCAAAAAAGGCCCAATGGCCTGCAGTATCAAGGTCATTGCAGAGTGAACTGATCAGTTACCACAGAACAGACCAGTAAACCAATCAGAGCGGACCGGTCCCACTGGGCAAGGAGGTCGAAAGAGGCAGGAGCCTTAACAGAGCATCTCAGACAGAAAAACAATACAGCACTATCTAAAGTACATTGTATATGTAAAACTAGATTATATGAACATTATTAATTAGTTAGTAAAGAGTACGGTTGAAGCTTGACTCAGCCATTACTCAAAATTGTGCTAAGTGGACCAGTGAATTCCAGCTGTGGCTCGATAGCGACTCTGTGTGCGCTATATGGTGTGTCCGCGTGCTCATCTGGTAGGAGGGGCTCAGGGCAGAGACGAATGAAACCTCACTCAGATGAGACTCAAAAATCAACCGTTTTCTGGCTTTCTACCTACAGTGGCTTTAATGTATCCATGTAATTTATTGTGAAGGACGGAATTACTCAGCATTTTGGCCTTTAAAACCAAAAAAGTATCTGTAACTGGGTGATGTGGACTTTATTTCTCTTGCCACTGTATCAAACAGTTATCATTACTATATCATTAACATATAATTCTACTGGGATTGTGTCAAAGTATAACATTTTTGGTACAGTGAAAATGCTTGATGACACAGCAAAAAGTTTTTTCTATTGTATTTTAATTCAATAATACTTAACCATGTTGGACATACCCAGCAATGGTGAGACACTGGAGCTCAGCAGCGATACGTGTGGGGTGGCTGGTTGGGATGAGATGCTTCAGAGCAAACATCTCTCTGCTCCCATCCCGCATCTGAGCCTCCCCTAGATACACCGAGCTGAATGTTCCTAAAGCACAAATAAACACAGGATGAAACTATTTCCCTGTCTATCACAGTAAATTTATTGATCAATGTTATATACTGTTATGTAAAAATTGTGCTTTTCTTGAGCAAAAAGTGTGCAGACTCCAAATGTGTTAGAAACTTTTTTGCAGAGTGAGTACCTTCTCCTATTTTGTCAATGATGTGGAAAACCTTAGACAGCTGAGGAACAGATTTATAAAGAGACTCAATGTCCATCTCAACATCCCCTGAAGGAAAACAGAAGAAAATCCACATATTAGAGAAACATCAAACACTTCAAAAACCTAAAATCACATTTCCTAAGCATTGCAGGTTGTTGGATAATCAGAGTTGCTAATGAAGAACGTTACATTTGAAAAAAACAAAAAGGTTTTGGGCCCACTCCACTTTCACATCTATAAAAATCAGTCTAAGATGTGTTACCATTATTATAAATGTTGATATGACATTAATGCTGCTTGACAACTGCTTAAATTAATATCAGCTTTGCCATTTACTCCATATGGTTATTAAAGTTCATATTGTACTCTGTAGTTCACCAATACACTTAATTTTACTACTGTTACTGGCATTTTTGCCATAAATCGTTTTTATTATCTCTCTCCCTGTTTTTGAGATGACATCAGAAGAATGATTAACACACGTTTTTGGTAGCTTAACATACTTAAGTCTGTGAACTATGTATAAAACTGCACAAAACATTAAGAAACAATCTACACAATCCTTAATCTAAAAAATCCTCAAACATGGGCTAAAGATATGGTCATGGATGCTCAGGTGAAGAATTGTTATTTCTCTGTGCCATAGACACCATAACCACCACTAAATGAAGTGTGTGATCAAAGTGAATTTACTCTGTCTGTCCTTTCTTTAAGTTCAATAATAGAGGTGTTGCACCACTACGACAAACCATCTGTAAAACTACTAAATGCAATCTCCTCTTTTTAGATTGTGTTGAAAAAAATCATCTGCTCACTTCTGAGCAAAAGCAGTGAGTAATGAGAATGTTTGAGATTATACACCAGATCTTTAAGTAAAATATTTGTCTTCTAAATGTGATGAAGCTAATGTACAGCTACTCAAAAATGCATGTGATGTACAGCTGTGAATGTACAATCTACACATATTTTAAAAGGAGCATGTGTAGACTGTAGTATTTTTTTTTTTACTTGATATAGCTTATGCACCAACTGGTCAAAGGTTGAATGTTTGGAAATAAAGTAAATCAGCTGATACAGGCACACACTGTGATGAGGATTTCATCATTTAAAATTAGGGATGCACTTGGTTATTGAATTAATGTTGGTCTTAATAGATAATACCTTGACGAGTTTATTATCAGAATCAGGATATGAACATCTGTGTTACAGCCCGTACATGGAACTTATCATCTACATAGGATATGTGCCATGTAAATGTCATCATGTACACTGTAGCACAATGCTTCACCTCATCATCACTGAAATTCTACAAATAGAAAACAAGTTATTGTAATTATTGGTGATATCAAATATTACTTACATTTCTATTTCTGTTTCTTACACAAAAGGACTGCAAAATGTGTATGTGTCTGTACAACTACTGGAAATCTGCAAAAAAAAAACCAACACCAAACAACCGTGCACCCCTACCCAGAAACACCTTCTACAAACTTACTTGGGATTTTACTTCTCTTGTGAGCTTTTTCAGATTTAACAAATCCATTTGTGCTTCTGTCTTCAGTGCAAATGGAGGAAAACTCCATCTAAAAGAAATAACGCCGCATCAACAAAACTTACGGACAGCAAAACTTTTTAAAAACGATGGTACTGCAAAAGTAAACGCGATAACTATTCCATTAATTTTCGGAAGCAGTGCCATGTTAGACATTTAATAAGATAACAATTACCTTAAAATAAAAGGCAAAAGAATCGATCTAAATTTACATAACAAATTTAAATTTCCCTTAATTAAAAACGTCCTTCTCTTCTTCAAAACAACACTACAACAAAGTAGCCACACGCTACAGCCTTGTCTCCACCTGTCAGGTTAGCTAACAACAGCCTGTTGAGAGCAGAAAAAAGGAAAACCTACCTTTTAGTCGGCGGTGAAAGTTCAACAATTTTTCAAAATGACATTCACGAAGGCACCAGACAGTCGAGGATTAATTCTCCATCGGTATAAACTCGAATAAGGTTGTTGTTCGCGCGTGCATGTCGACAAAATATTTGTTGAAACTCTCAGGGTGAAGCTTTTCCGCCAACAACAAACTCCGCGCTAAAAGTGACGTCACAGGTCTCGCGATTCATGGGCACAAATCACGCGATAGCACGCCCCACACAGAAGAGGGAGAAGTCGGCTCTGGTGATTTTCAGGTCTCCTGTTTAAGGACATATTCATATTTCACATACAAATAGACACTGGTATTAGCTGAAGCAGATATAATAGGCCCAAGCCTAGACAAATTACTACTAATTTTTAACTGAAGAACAAACGGTGTGGCTTATTAAACATTGTTTATAACGTTTTTGAACCAAAAAAAGTGGTTTTTTTACTCTTAGGGAGAAAAAGAGAAGCAGACATGACAGTGTACATGCATACATATGAATGGAGAACTTGGTTTTCTTACAAGCTTTATGCCACTGCCACAAATTGTCCAGTGTTTTCCATAAGAAGGCCCTTGAAATTTCACAGATTTGATAAATCTTAAGTAACATGTTTTAAGAGCTCTTTCAATAAAAGTTAAAAACATTTTTTAAGGACCAAAGAATTGAAAACCAAATTTAAGACTATTTACAACTTACAAAGGATCATCAGGAACCTTGTAAACCTGTTTGTGTTTTCTTACATGGTTTCAGCATAGTTTCTGACATATAAATCAGCATTTTTAAGGTGATTAATGTGTAGCTGTGTTGCCACCAAAGACTACATTAACTCATTCAGTTTACACAAACTTTATTAAATAAATTAAGTTATTAATAGATAACAGTGGAAATCGTATGAATACAAATAAAACATATGTTTCGTTCTTAGTATATATAAACAGTGTATATTAGAACAAGTTAGAAACACTTAACTTCTGATGTAAAGCTGAAGATTATGAACACAAACAAGGAGAACAATTCCTCAATCAAACTGTGATGACATGTTGATTTTATAGAGGTCACTCCTAAAATATGCCATCAAATATTCCAATAAATACTTCATCTTCGTTGCTGCTGCTGCTGAAATGCATAAAGGAAAAAGAAATCAGTGTTCATGCTGTAGATCTGATGTTAGCTAAGTTTTCTTGATGTAATTGTGGTCAAAGGAAAAAAGTTTAATAAAAATAATAAGAAGGCTTGTTATTGTATTTCCTCTACCTTCCATGGACAGATGAGCTCTTGTCAGCTGGGTTACTCATGGACGAGAAGAAGTCAAACTTTGTGAGAGGGGCCACACAGGTCCTGCTCTGTTTGGGGAGATTTTCTGGTGTTTTCACGCTGAACGCCTCACTGTGGATGTTTTGTTTCTGCACAGGGGGAAAAGGGAAAGCATCACATGTTTGTTCTATCTCAGAAGCTCCAAATTTAGATTTTAAAAAGCTTTTTTCAGGGATTTTTTTTTTATCAAGTTCAAGCAGATTTAGAGAGAATTTCGCTGATTATAAACTAAAAAAATATCCATGGTTGTTGAAATAATGTATTTTTTTGATATCCAAACATGTCCTCAAAGTTATTAGACACCAAAAACGTTCCGATTTTTACAGGCTACGAAAAGAAAATCTGAAGTTTATTTTAATTCTTTGGGACTGTAATTTTTAACCAGTTTCAATGCAAAACATTTATTCAAGACAAGTTGAAGGTGAAATATTAATTCATTTCTCTTATTATCTATTGAGTGCCTTAAAAATCAATGTACAAATAGGGGTGCACAAATACTACTGACATAATATCTATATTATAATATTTTGGAATTTTCCCAGTGGGACTAATAAAGAAATATCTAATCTAATATCAGAATTAGCAAATAATAGCTTGAAAAAATGATAATCTGTACAAACAGAAATTAATATTTCTGCCAAATTACACTGTTTGATTTGATACATTTTATTCTGAACAAAGATGAATAAATGATCATAGAAAACAAAAAAATACAACTAACAATAGCTTTTGTTAACATTCCATCTGACAAGGAAGTAGGCATGTTTTACATGTTTGAAAAAGACCTGGATGAAGTTTGCACTTATTTCATTAAACTCTTTATTGACATTTTAAGAGCAAATATTTGTGAACATCTACCCTGCATCAATACCAAAAAAATATGCAAGTCGTCATATTGCACTGTATTATACTCTTGCAGTATCTTTATAACCATAAAAATAAAACTTTGTACAATATTGTCAGTGTCCGAACTATTCATATCAGCTGTAATGTTGGCAGAACACACAAATCAGATCAGTTTCATTTATAACAGAATCAAATGTAGTTTCTCTTGTTTCAAATCTGTAAAAAATACAAACTACTGAATAGAGAGGAAAAAGTTAATCCCAGTATGGTAGAGACCTGGTATTTCGTATTTACAAAAGTGTAACTGTATTGGTTAGTGTATCAACTTAAACTATTTTGAAATATCACATTTGGCAAAGATTTCATATTGTGTTTCTATAACACTAAACAAACTCTTAAAGCTGCAGTAGGCAACACTGTTTTAGTATAACTGAGTAAAAATTCTATAATATCCTCCAAGCATCATGTAAGTCAAGTGATCTGAGACAAGCAATAGGTTCTGCACCTCACCATGGCTCTGTGTTCAGCCTCTAAAGAATCAGTAGCGGGACGATGCCTATCAACCAATCAAAGGTCAGCTCAGACCACTGCGTTCCTATTGGCTGTTCTACTGCATATGTGCATTCCCGTGCCGCCGGCAGAAGAGAGAGCAAGCGGCAATGGCGGACATTGCACCAGGTAAAATAGCTATTCCAGCATTGGCTACAACTGCCTACACGCCCGCCGACAGGGGGGGACAAACGGGTCTGTTGTTCCTGGCCCAGGATGGGGGGGGAGGGCCCGCTGCCCCAGAGCAGAGGGACAAGCCAGGCTTCCGGTGAGAGAGAAGAGGGAGAGAGACAGAGCCACGGTGAAGTGGGAGGGGCCTGCTGCCCCCAGAGTGAAGGGACAGACTCAGACAGAGCCAGGCTACCGGTGAGAGAGAAGAGGGAGAGAGAGAGAGAGAGAGTGCCACGGTGGAGCCGGAGCGGAGGGACAGACTTGATATCAGTGAGAGAGCAGAGTGGAAGAGAGAGTCAAAGCCTTGGAGTGGAGGGATAGACTCAGACAGAGCCAGGCTACCAGTAAGTTGAATGCTGCTAACAGTTTAGCGGTCTGCTAACCATTAGTAAAGAGTACGATTGAAGTTTGACTTGGACATTACTCAAAATTGTGCTAAGTGGACCGGTGAATTCCAGCAGCGGCTCGATAGTGACTCTGTCAAAAAAATGCTGTGTGCGCATGCTCATCTGGCAGGAGGGGCTCAGGGCAGAGACGAACAAAACCTAACTCAGATGAGACTCAAAAATCAACCGTTTCTGGCTTTCTACCTACTGCAGCTTTAAGTTCCAGCCATGAGAGTGTACAAGCACTGTCTGAGTGCAGCTAACACTTATCTTTACCTTCTTGTTCCAGTCCAGTGCGATCCTGTTCTGTTGTCTCACTGTGGCTGCTTGTGAGGGTTCAGGTCTTCTGATTTCAGGACTTACAGTGGGTGACATTGTCCTCAAAAAGAACAGTTAGATTCATTTTTGGATCATTTTGACTTTGACAAAGTATGAAATCATAGCACTGAACTAGACTCATGATTCTGGGCCCTTACCACAAAGGTGTTCTGGCAGAGTAGGCTGTGTGTTGTTTGGCTTGTGAATGATGGAGGTTATCTGGTGTTGATGCAGCATTGAAGCCTAAACATAAAAATATAGTTTATGCTTATCAAGACTTAACTGGTGAGGCATGGACCCTTACAATCATGCATAAGACAATTCATAGCTTGTATTTGTATTTCTCTCACAAAGTTAACCATGGTGTTAATTTCACTCTACCTGATGTGTTATGGTCAATAGATTTCTGGACTTGAGGTTTAGCACTGGCAGCATTCAAGTCTATGGATGTCCCACTGGCATGCACCAAGCTGTCGTCATCAAAGTCACCCCAGTCGTCCCATTCATTTCCAAGGTCAAAGTTCACCTTGGGTATGTGTGAGTATGATGTGTCTTTATAGTGAGCTCCCTGGATTGATTGGGCAGATGAGTGAGATGAGGTTGTCATGCTTATCAGGTTCACAGGGGGTTTGTGGTTCTTTGGTTCTTGCCTCATCCATGTTAAGGCAGCTGAAAACAAATCAATGAAATAAAAGTGATTTTGAAATTCTTTTAACTGTTTTAAAGCTTTACATCCTCTTGATTCTTTATTACAGATCTCTGTTAATGTTCCTTCCAGATCTCTTGGGTTCTCTAATGGTCCCCCTAAAAATGTCTCTCATTTAAAGAGTTTGTTGTTTCATGCCCAAAAACTTTTGATTTTACCATCCCTACAAATTAAGTTACAAGCTCTCTCTGTGTTCTCAAGGGAACATTTGAGACCAACTTTTAAATAAGTAATGATTTATGCCCTCTGTTAATATTTTTCCGTAATTTTTACTTTAGATTTACATCTGGTCCTGTTTTTACTGTTCTTATTTAATTTCCTTTGCTTTATCTATTTACTTGACCATTTTATACCCATTTCAGCCCTCTTGTTTTTTATAGTCTCTAACAATTTTATCTACCACAGAACATTTCTAACTGTCTCTCCCATCTGTTTTTCGGTGAAGCACTATTGGCTGAATGTTTTTATGTGTCTAGATTAAGTTTAACTGAACTGAGTGGAGTTAGATGTTTCACATTACTTTGATGGTGAGAGTGGGCTGCAGCAGGTGTTTGGAAAGGTTCCTCCATCTCGTCAATGTCTGCCAAGTATTCTTGGTAATCTGACCAAAAAATATAAATCAAATGACGTGAAATAAAAATACAGATAATATACAAGATATGTAACATACACCCTGCATGTTCGGAGTTGTTGTGTCATCTCATATTTACCACCATCATCATCATCGTCCAGATAAATTGTGTCTGGCAGCTGACTGAAGTCTCCTGTCAGGTCCACAATCTCAGCGTGAGGAGTAAATGAAGCTTTCTGCAGGCTGACTCCATAACTTTATTCAAAGAAATATGACATAAATGTCTCAGCATGGGGAAGTCACACTGCAAAAACTCTAAAACCACATCTAACCAAGTGTATCTGACTTGTTTATACTTAAAAGTATCTCATTCCACTTTTATTAACCCACAATTCTCTTGACATATTCAGACAAACATTTTATAAACAGATGTATTAACCATAACATGAGGCCTTAATTACTGTTAATAAGTAATAAACATCAACCAATGAAAAAAGCAAATTTTAGCTTTTCAATGTCTAAAAATCTGATGTACTATCTAAATAATTATAGTTTAGCACAACACAACTGTTGAGCCAGAGTTAGCTATAAAGTTAATTTACAACATCTGCTGTCCCTGGGCAAGAAGTCTGAGACATACAGTATATTACAAACAACTAAAAAAGTGCGTGAACAGGCCAAACAATATACACTTAACAAACACCAGGCCACATAAAATAGCACACAACATATTTTATTTACTTTGCAAACAATTAAACATCAAGTCAAGAACCTTTAAGCTAAATTTTATTTGATTTATAAATATAATTTTTACAAGCATTTCAGGTCTTATTTTTTATTTAAATATCTTGAAATAAGATTTATAATTGGACATGTTACATGAATGTCAATCAATCAATCAATTGTTATTTGTTTAATATGAATGAAAATAAGTGTATGAAGTTATTTTTGTCTAAAACTAAACTAACACTCCTTCAGATCTAGGTTATTGCAGTGCAGACAAGTTATTCAAACATATTTTACACTCCTTCAATGTAATAACCTTATTTGCTGCTGTGGTTAAGAATTATCTTGGTAATTTGATACATACAGAAAATTAAACCAGGAATTTCCCCCACAATACCTGGGAGCAGCAGGCAGTCTCTCTTTGGGTTTGTAGGAAAACTTCTGCATGTTAGGAGCCGCAGACTCCTGGCTCATTTTCATCTAAAAACAGTAAAAGCAGTAGAAACACAGTTGGTCAGCTTAATTTTTAATAAGGAAAAATATTCAAAAAATAGACATGGATTAAGTATTGTCTATCTAGCTACTAGTAAATGGATTAAACATACTTATTATAAAAAGCAAAACAATTCACATGAAGCTTTTGTAGAGATGCAGCAAATCTATACTGAGAGATTTCTGACTTTTAGTAGAAAAATGCACTGAAAACACACATACTGTCTCAAACATGGCGTAATCTCTCTGGTAAACCGCGATTTTTAAAAACTGCATATCTATATGCCAAAATGTTTTTCAAATACATTTTAAGAATAAACATACAACTAGTTCACACATGGACAAAAATGGCTTGTTGAAAAGAGGTGGACTTCCTAAACAAGCCTGGTGTGATGTCCTTAAGAAATACAAATAACTATGTAATAACACACCTGAGGCTCACATTTAACAATCTTGTAAAGAAAGGTCACCATCTCACTTCTTCAATTACGCTACATCACCCATACTTGGTAAGATATTCCTCTTCATATTGGTAATATATGTATTATGCATTTATGTTGAGTTCCAAATTTTTGATGCAGTTGCATTTGTAAAACAGAGAAAAAGTTCATGCATTGTGCTAACAAATAGTTAATATTGCCCTCATATCTAATTCATAATTGTATTTACCCAGGTCTGTTTCGTGTTTGGTATAAAATAAGGTATCAATGGAACAGTCGAATAGATCAAAATGAAAGGAAAGAATGTGATTTGAGAACAGTGAGGTATTGCCACATTCAATGACCATATGTTTCAAGTTGGAGTCAATGAACATTAATACTATGGGCTCTAATTTCGTAGACCAGGCGCAGGCGGGGCGCACCTGCCCTGTGCCACGCCTGTGCCACGCCAACAGGGTGTGTCCAGGGCATTTTGCAAGTTTCATGCATGGCGCAGTCTGGCGCAGGCAGGCGCACCCACGCCTCCATCTCTCCTACCGGCACACGTAGCAGAGAGGGAGGAGAGGAGGCATGAGTGGGTTTAACACAGCCAAGTGTAATCTTCACCAATCAAATGAACGCCTCTCCTCGCCTTTAAATGCGCTGCAGGCGAAGCGCAGTGGCATTTCACCTCGCTGGAGAAGAAGGTCAGAGCCACTGTCACTTTTACAGCAACTGGGAGAGCGCAGAGGCCACCGGGCTGCGCATCGGAGGCCACGATGCACGTCACCGTGTGGACCACCTTGCGGGACAGATGTAACCTGTCCCTGTCTCATAAATATGAGTACAAAATTAAGTGATAATTACATTTAAACACAGCAGCAGGCTAATCCATTCATCATGCTCGTGATCCACCTGTATTCCTGGTCTGTCATCGCCAAATAGCAGAACCTTAGGTAAATAAATATATCTCCTCCTCATCCCCCTTGCAGTAATGTACTCCATCTTTTTAGATCACGTTACGAATAAAGATTAAAAGAGAGAAATATGGGCAATCAGGTAAATCCTTAAGACACCGAGTAACTTACATTTATTCAGTGAGCGTCTCTCTTTTTTCTTTTCTTTTGAATTTCATGAGATGAGAGAAGCTGGATACTCCGTATCGGATGATGTGGCTGTTTGTGGTTGGCTTGAGAGATATGAACTTGTTAGTTATGACAAACGTCTCTGATCTGACATCAGATGTGACGGGACAATTAATAGAGATACAAATGTACATGCTGGTTCAGACGGTTACATTAAATAGTGGTTGCTGTGATTGTTTATTGCATTGAAATGTTCCTGACACTCCGGATACCTGCCTGTGAGGTTTTGGTGATGTGTGCGCACTGTGCGCCTGTCAGCCAAACTACCACTGCCCAGGGTGCGCCTCTCCTGCGCCGAGAATAGACCAGGTTGGAGCTGGCGAGCTTTCAGCGCACCTTCCGCGCGTTTTTTGGCACGAAATTGTCACTGCGCCAAGCTGAATCTTTCAACACCTCCTCCTGGTGCACCGTCACACCCATCTGGGTGACAGCCGGTCTACCAAATTGCCAAATTGGCTGCGCATGGCGGTGCGCCGGACAAAATTACCACTGCGCGGGGTGCGCCAGGCTGCGCCACCCTGAGTTGCGCCAGGAAATTAGAGCCCTATATGTTCTGCCCTCATTGGTGAAAGTAAGTCCTCTGATGAGGAATATTTAAAGAGACTATACTCTGCTTGTTAAGTTGCAAATGTCTTTTATGGTGTTTTACATGTCTTGTCTGCATAAGAGATTACTTCTATAAACAAGACAACAAAGTGTACAGCATCTGGACTTCTTACTCTTCTCTTGTAAACACAGCCAGTAGCTGCCTTTAACAGAGAAGTCCCTTTGCCCCCTGGATAGAAGTACCACAGTGATGTCCTACCACTGTTCTGTCAATTGTCAAAGCCAGATGGCTTAGAGTGGCAAGTCCATTGCAAAGCATAGACTGTAGAAAGAATGTAGAGCCACTGAAAATTGTGCTGAACAACCATGAAATTGAGTAATTATCACAGGGTAGTCTGGTCAGCTAACCAGAACAGACGGTGCTCAAGTGAGCTCACATCCGACAGAGCATCCAAGACAGTGAGAATAGAGGTGGATCAGGGTGTACTCAATTTGTGGAAAAAATGCATTTTTTCCAGCATTAGGGGTTGTGAATAAAATCTAGCAGCCATTAAATTGAATATATGAACCTGAGTCAAGGCAAAATATGACTGCTTAAAATCTGACCATTCTAACAGTCTACGTCAGTCCAGTTCTGATTTGAAATGTAATGTCTTATCAATAACCTGTGCAGTATTGTAAATAAGACAACTGGAGAGGTATACCCAAATTTAACACATTACTATATCTAAAAATCCTACCAGATGTTACAAGTTTACTACACTAGGTATAAAAATAAGAGTCAGTATTTCTATCAGAAGGTTTTGACTTAAACATGTTTCCTTGCTGTCTGGGATGTCAAATATTCAGCTGTCAGCCAATATTTTTATGTGGTTTAATTCAGTCGTCAAGATTGTGGCCTTTCTATCAAATTTAAAAGTCAGTATTGCCCCCCGGGGAAAAATGTTGCCCATCCATGTAGTAGTCAGTGTATACAGTGAAGTATCTAAAAACAGAACTTAAGTAGAGCTTGCATCTGTAAGACACGTTGTTGTTCCCCTAATCTCGTCTTTGTGATATAACTGGCAAATGCATGTCCTTTTCTATTCATGCAGTAATTCAGCCCTCTACTGCTGACATTTCTTTCATCTGATCTTAACCAGTTTTGACTTGGCAGTGACTCATCTGCTTGCTCTGCAGACTTGACATGAAGGAAAGGCCGGGCAGGTGTTTTTTTAATTTTTATTTTAGGAGAAAAATATTGCATGAGTGCATTTTGAATAATGTGCCACTGTGTTGGGTCTGATTTGAACCTTTAGTTTTAATGTCATTAGTATGAAAGAGATGGTTATTGTAACATGCCACACCTGTACAAAACTTTAGTTCTCTTTTGTTGTATAATGGCAGCAGATATAAAAAATAAAAAATGCAGGCTTGGACAGACTCAGAAATCATACCTGTTCTCTGCCTCACCTTGAGTCTTTTGACAGGAGTTGATGCAAGTGCGTCGTTCCTGCTTTTCAGGTCATTCAAATAGGACGAGAAACTGGATTCTTGATTTGCTGATCTCTTCCGTGCTACAGTTACACCTACTTTGCCTTTAGAGGGCAACACACATACACAAGAACAGGAAAGGACCTCTATAATCTTAACTAGCATAAAAATGATAGCACAAGCTGTTACATGAAAAGACACACAGATTAAAAACTGAGTGTACTCACAGCAGTCGTGGGCACAGAGGTCTTTATTCTTGCATAAATGGTTGCACTGTCTTTTAGTGCCCAAATCTAAAAGGTTAATTTGTTGAATTTGAAAGAGAAAATGACAATAAAAGATGAACCAGAGGGCAAATAGGAAATGGACAGACTGTGTGGCAAAGCAGGACATAATCTGCATATCACTTTTGAACATGGATGGACACCTGGCTAGCTCTTTCTCAGCTAAAGGTGTCCCAATTTGACCTTACTGTTGTTTTTGCTATTTTATGTTGTTTGTTCTGCCTTGTAAATGTAAAAATTCACGAAATTAAAAAAAAAACAGACACATCTGACATTATTTAAAAACTTTCAAACACTTAAGTCAGTTATACATTTAGTATAAACAAATTCATCACTGATAAAGCTGCAGTGTGGTACCTGGGTCTGTGGCAGGTGTGGTACTTTCCCTCTGAGCTGGAGGCTGGGGTTTGAGCGCAGACTGTTGTGGTCCCTGTTTAGTAGCATTACATAAAATGCGTGGATTATCTGTTTCAAAGATCCTGGCCTTGGAGTAGTAAACACTGATCTTCTGGTGGATGTCCAGGCCCACTGTGGAGGAGGAAACAGATTCAATGTACAGTTAATGCACCTGGAGGTGATAGGTATATAAGTGATGACAGAACCATATTGAGAAATATCACATTTATACATGGAGGGAAATGTAGGCACCCCAAAGACGGTTAAACATGGAGTATAAGTATAAAGATATGATGAAGCAATATGTAAATCTCAATCATCAAATAAAAGCCATGTTTAAGATAAGATATTCCTTTATTAGGCCCACGGGGGGAAATTCCAAGAAACTAGCGTAAAGCCTGTGGCCATATGACTCTGGAAGGAACAAAATTTAAGAGATAGGGTTGGGGTGTTTTTTGTGGTAGTGTTGAGGATACAGTCTTATTCTTGTAATGATAATGATGCATGTTTTGTAGCACAATTTGGATAACAAGGAAAGCCTGGTGTATGGAGACTGAATTGATGCATCAAACAAGCATTATTTTTTATGCAGTTTGAAGTCCCCATCTATGCAGCTTGTCCCATGAAGGGTTTCAAGGGGCTAGAGCCAATCCTAGTTGCCACTGAGTGAGGGAAGGGGCACACCCTGAATCACAGGGCTGACACACAGAGACCATCAACCACCTATGGACAGCTTAAGAGTCACCAGTTTACCCCACAAGCATGTCTTTGGTCTGTGGGATGAATCCAGAGTACTTAAAGGTGCAGTGTGTAGAATTTGGCAGCATTTTACCAAACAGAAACGGTGAATATAGGATATATTGTTTCTATTTGTATGTAAAGTCCGTCAAAATAGGAGTACAATCATCCCCATAAAACGTTTGTTTTATTTTTAATTAGTTAGAAAAGCTTAAAAAAATGTACATTACCGCGGGCCGCGTTCATGTAGGCCGACATAATGACCCGCCATGTTGTCTACAGGTGGATTTTAGGGACGAAAAGAACAAAACGCGAATCTGTCCGCCAGTTCTGAAATCTACCTGGAATGCAGGCGGAGAAGAGGAGAGAGGACGGCGTTGGATGTAGAGACAGTTGTTACTCTGCACTAGGGATTTAAATTGTGTGTATTTTACAGTTAAAGCTTTTGGTCCCTGGCCCTTTTGGTCTTCACAGGCTTCCGTTGCTCAGCGATGTGACGTTTTGGTTACGGTTGGGCTCATTCTAGAATATGAACGATAGATGTCGCTCAAATGCCAAATTCTACACACTGCACCTTTAAAGGGAGGCAACACATGCACAGGGAGATGATACATACATCTCACTGAAAGGCCCTGTCTGACGGGAGACTCAAAACCGAGAAGAAGAATTAAAAACCAGGAAGATCCATGTTTGAGTGTTAAATGGCCATTCTTGTTTACGGTAATTTTGGAGTTATCAATAGGTCCTGGTGGATCATCGTCTTCTCCTTTGACAAAGCCCTCCCACTCACAAAACCACTGCATGCTGATCTAGTATATGACCACTGGACACTCCAGGAGCCACTTTGCTGAGAGGTAAAGAGCACTACTCATGAAATATGTTTATTAAATATTTTACACATTCATCAAGGTAATAGGGCTGGGTTTTCCCATCATCCTCATAATATGATAACTATCCTGATACTGGGGACACAATAAACTACATATCGTGATACACGGAAAATGTGCACACTGACTACGTCTTTAACAGAATTCCAGATACTTTTGTTCTTCAATGATCTTAGAAGTAATTCAAAGTTCTAACGAGGGCTGCATAAAGTGGTTTGACTTTTACATACATCTTTTGACCTGCACCATTGATAACGTTCCCCAAAGTGTATTTAACAACTGCTTTTTGAGCACAGGGTAGCATTAATTTTGTAGGGTAATTGGAGAAACATTCTGCCAATTACATCATAAACATGAAAAAGTAACAGGTGCTGTTACAGAGGAGTACCTGTGGGTGAATCAAGCTTGGGCCAGGAGATGAGCAAAAGCATCTTTTCCATCAAGAAACCCTTCCAGTGTTGTTATCTGCTCTTCTTTTAATGAGGAAGTGTTGTCAGGTGCTGATAAAATTGTTGTGATTGCTACAGCCAGGCTAATGCTTTCACGATCAGCCATTATTTACAGGCTTCCAGTCGCTTCTAGCTCTTGTTCTGAGCATATATGTAGCTGCCACTTTTTTCTCCTAAGAGGACTCTGATTGGTCTGTTCTTCTTCTGAGTGGGAACAAGTATATCAGCTTGGGACTTTGTAAGATGGATCTGTCTGATGAAAGACATAAAAACTGGCCAACTGCTTTTAAAGGTCTGTCCACAAAGTCAAATCAGTCCATCTTCACACCAAACAGGTTTGTGCCAAATTTGATGAACATCCTTAAAGCTGTAGTAGGGAACATTGTTTTAGTATAAATGAGTAAAAATTTTATAATATCCTCCAAGCATAATGTAAGTCAAGTGGTCTGAGACAAGCAATAGGTTTCTGCACCTCACCATGGCTCTGTGTGCAGCCTCTAAACAATCAGTATCGTGCCAATGTGCATCAACCAATCAAAGGTCAGCTCAGACCACTGCGTTCCTATTGGCTGTTCTACTGCATATGCGTGTTCCTGTGCCCCTGGCAGAAGGAGAGAGCAAGTGGCAATGGCGAGAGGGAAAGTGTTTGAGTTTTTGAGATATAGGGTTCACAAGCAAGGGATGAAAATGATGTCTGATGGTCCTGACTCTTTTAATCTCCAAAATCCAACCTTTTGATCCTTGAGTTTGTGTGAATCTTAGCATAAAGTTTGAAGAAAATCTCTTATAGTGTTCTTGATCGATCACGATTACAAGAATCAGGCCCTGATGGAAAGACAGATAGACGGATAGACGAGCCAAAAGCATAATGTTGCCATAGCTATGGTTGGGGCAGATATACAATAAACAGGAGTATTAAGTAAATTATCATTAAGAGCAATTAATAATCACAATAATGTGTGCGATGATAGATTATTAATATATGTGTATCCAAACAACAAGTATGTGAGCTGAGTGAATTAAAAAATAGCATTGTGTACAGATTTTTACCATATTCTGAGCTGATGAGATTGACGCTGATCTCCTCTCCTTTAGACGCCTTAGTCACTGCAATCTTTTTCGACCAACTGCCACACTTCAACAGCAGCAAGTCCCTGAAACAAGATGATGCCTGATTACATCAATACAATTTTGGCTCTAAAAACAGTTTTAACAAGATGCTGTCTGTGTCTTGAGTGAGTAACACAACACTGGTGAGCGCCTGTTTCATCTTCTCACGTGAGTTTCTGCATGTAGACCACAACGTTGTCTGAGTTTCCAATGATCAGAGTGAGGTAGTGATGGTCAGGAGCTGTTCTTTTGATCAGGAGCTGAGCATGGTTTTTTAGGTCCACCTTCACCACAATCTCTGCTGTGGCACTGCTATACCGTGGAAGCTGAAAAATACAACAAAGACATTCAAGAAAATAATTAATTTTAAGTGACAGTAACATCATTAAAGCAAAAAACAAAAAACATATTTACAGGAATAATTGAGCTATCACTTAGAAATCCTAATAAAGTTATAGCTTACCTGCTCTACTGTGACTTCATACTTTGGGAGATGCATAACAGACTCTCTGATCTGGTTGCCAAATGGGGGATGTCTGTTGAGGACCTAAATAAATTAAATAATGGAACGTGAAATTACTGAATGACAGAACTTAAATTTCTGTGGCATTTTGTAACAGCTGTGGCATCATAGACTTAAATAATAGGTTCCAACCTCCTATAATTCAATTAATTATTTCAATATTAAGTAATAAAATAAGCAATTATTTGACTGACCAACTCAAGCTCTCTTGGATTCATTTCCTCTATTTTGTTGAAAGTTGTGAGGCCAGCATTCACCATTGCAGTGGATAGTGTCTGGCCTAAAAGAAACAGTTTATTATTTCAAAATATTAACATTTATGGTCATACACTCATATATATATATATATATATATATATATATATATATATATATATATATATATATATATACATATATATGTATAAGTAAAAAACACAATTTCCTTCAACACCAATCTAAATTTGAATAATGAAATCCAAATTAATCTATGGGTAAGATGTAGACTGTGTGCAAAATCTATTGTTAACAGTAAAAGAAAACTGATCCATCTTTTTGGGATCTTTAAGCAGAGTGGCACAGAAAGTGAGCTCTCCCCTTTTTAAGGAGGTTTATTCCTGATTGAAAATAACTCTCAATGAGCAACTGGTTTGGACTTATCCAAAACCCAGCAAATGAATGCTCACTTTAAAAGATAAAGCATCATGGTGCTTTGGTAGACTTTGCTGATATGCTTGGCCGATCAATGCGCTGTAAATATTAGCAGAAATGTACTTGTCTACTTGTTCAGGTTATTAGATTTATAAACTTCTATCTAACAGACATTGATATTATGCCAAAAAAGTGTGCATCCCTGTTCAAAAACTACGGATAGGGCAAGAAACAAGGAATCACTTGAAGTACTGTATTTATAAACAGTATGTCGTTTAGTAAGAATATGGCCCATGCTTTGCAATTAAAATACATAAACAGCATATGGACTTTGCAGCATATTCACCAATCTTGTCGAGCTGTTTGGACACATAGGGTGAGTTGTCCCAAAGTTTGGCTCTGAAGCATTTTGCCAGGATCAGGGCGTTGAGCACAGCAGAAAAAGCTGTCTTGTTTGTCTGACTCAGAAACTCTGACAGGCCTGGTTTGGATCAAAATAAAATCAAGTGGCAACATTCGATCAGGAAAAAAACAGAGTTTATTGCTTTGACTGAGTAACCCAATCTACATTTGCTGATGCGCATCCCATTCCTGAAGATCTTTGCCATGTCCTGTGTGAGTCCAAACTCTGGGATTGAGATGGAGCCCAGCTGAGCCTGAATCAAGCTGAGGACAAAGTGAAAAACATATATAACCAATCACTCTATAATACATCTATCATATAGATTTATAAACTAATTTTATTGTTCTTTCTATTCAATAATGCTCCTCCTAATGAGGCACATTGAGCTAATAGACCCACCAGTTCACTTTCATCTCACTAGTTCTGATCTTTCCCTCCAAAGGAAATCTGAAGAAATACATAAAACAATATTGTACTTAAATAATTTCAGAAAACTGTGTAATAATTTATGTTTCATCTCCTTCTTCCTACTTAAAATGTTTCTGACCTGATGGTGATCCTGTTCCTGTCCCTGTTTAAAGTGTTCAAAGGCCTCTTCTCAGTCACTCTTAACTGAATGTCGCTGAACTCTTGGCTCTTTGACACCAAGTCAATCTGCACAAAAAGGCACATCAAATGAGTTCCTTTTGCAACACCTTCATGTTTTCTCTTTCCCAGAAATACCAACTAAAGTCCAGTTCAAACCAAAGATATGCAGTGAGACAAGATCAAACTGGAACTGCAAAGGGCTGCTATGAAACATTCTGAAAGCTGTAAGTTCAAACAATAGCATTAGACACAACTCTGTGATTTCATTTTCACTTCTGCTTTTCATGCTCGTCTTATAGCAGCACATTAGATGTTGCGTTTGCTGTCATTGAGGACAGTGATGGTGAGGTACTTTCTATGGTTGCAGTTTTGTTTTGGTCAAAAAAAGCAAACATAAAAAAACAAGAGGGTTAAGACAATGAAACCATTTGTAGGGGCTTCAATGTCAGATCCAGATGGCTTTCACCAATTTATACCATGAGACAGAGGCTGTAATCACATCCCATGTCAATTTCTCCCAGTTATTCCCAGAGCAGTTTCGTACCAAAAGAAAAGGAGTATTATGTATATATATATATTATGTAAATACTTGTTTGATTTAATGCCTCTGAGAGATAATAATTTTTAAAGTTTGCCTTAAAGTAATTAATATTATGTGTTTATTAGGAAACATAGTACACTGTATGTTTACTTTCAATGATTCATCACAATAATTATTACAACTTATTAATAGACTAGAAAAGCACTCAGAGAGCGCAGACCTCCGCCAAGCAGCTTCGGTCCACTTTGGCAAAAATGGTCCTATCTGGCAATGTTAAAGAATCCTTTAAAAAATTCCTGGATCCAGACGGTGATCTGGATCACCCCCAGAATTTAATAAGTTCTTCCATATCCCATTCCCGACAATTACTGAAAATTTCATCCAAATCTGTTCAAAACTTTTCAAGTTATTTTGAACACAAACAAACAAACAGACAAACAGACAGACAGACAGATAAACGCCAGCAAAAACATAACCTCCTTGGCGGAGGTAATAATAGATTACTAAACTTACATGCATATTAAATTATTTATTATGTAGCTGTTAAACTTAACTGGTAATCACAACAATCACACTTTTGTGATTTTCTTCCTATGAGTGGCACTGTAAGAGCTCTAGCTGGCACCAGTGGTGGTAGAGGTGTGGTCAGTCCCTAAACATAAACTTTGACCCCATTCAGATCAAAGATTAAGAGAAAGTAGTATATCCTAAAGTGTAACTCACATGTTAAATGTGTTAATTTCTGTGCTGATGTAAGTATGATGATTTGCAATACATAAAAATTGAAATTCAAATTGCTATTTATCTCAGGCTCTGTGTTGGTAACTTGCCATTTTAAATATCTCTGTGGGCACCTCAAAGGCTGTCTCTGGTGCTCGTTGGCTCCATTTTGGCTACCCATGGTTAGAAGCTCTGGTGTTGCCTTTAACAAGCTGAATAAACACTAAGTACAGAGACTGTTTTTACTAGGGGAACAGCTGATAATAACCCTGTGCGTCTTGGTGACCGACAAACTACAACCATCGTCTGACAAGCTGCAACAGCTCAGTTAACACAGAACCGTCATGTGCAATACCTTCAGACCATCTTTCAGAAGAAACAGTGGGGCTTCTCACCCTACTTTACCTTGAGATTGGTGCACTGGTGCAGGGCAAGACAAAACATTTTGTTGTATCAGCAATAACACAAAAAAGTTTTGCAACCCAACATTTTGACCCAAGGTTTTCTCCAGGCAGTAATTTCTGAACAATAAGGGTCATACTCATACAAATAACTCTGGACACCAACAGGCTAACAAGCACCAAAGCTGTAGGAAACACCATCAGCCAAGGTGCAATGACTCAGTTTAGTAAGCTGCAGCTGTCTCCTTTAATATTCTAAAGCCAAGTTCACAGTGCCTTCATGCAAAAGCACTTGATGTAAAAGCGCTTCCACATTTACATCAAGAGAAATTGACATTAATTTCGTGAGGGTGCAATATCTGCATCAAGTCATGCTGCAATACCGCTTGAATGCGTGCAACACAGTGGGTGCTCACTCGCAGCGCTCCTGTGTCCACTGATTCCACATGCCTACATCTCTCCAATACCACGCCTCCGTTACTACCTCTGGAGACAGAACAAGAGGGGGTCAACTCGTTTTCCCCATTCTGTCTCCACGACGTTGACAGTGGAGGCAAAACGTCACAGAAGGGTAAATATTATGCCTTATAACAGCAGTATGAATTGGGCTTAAGACTGTCTTTCTGCCCATCTTTGGTCCAAATTGGGCTGATCATCACACACTGTCACTGTATCAGCAACTTAAATCAAAAGCATTGATACAGCGCAAGCTTATCAGTCAGCCTACCAGGTCAGACAGGTTCTCAGTGCCAGACAGTTTGCTGAACTGTTTCATTGTGTCAAAGGCAACACAGTACCTCGCCATCAACTTGCCAACCTCTGCAAGAAAAAAAACAGGTCAATTACCATATTTGGCGGCGATGGAAAAGAGGAGTTAGGCCTCAAACTTATTGTCTCTCTTACCTGTTGGTTTGATGTTGATATCCTCATCCATCTCAATCAGATTGAGGGAAGACAGAGAGTTAAGATTCCTCAGACAAAGCTCTGTGATATGACACAAAAAACAATCTCCTTAGACTTCCAAATGACCAAAAAGTCAAACGTCATCAGGAACTTAACAGTCTGTATGTTTCCATGCAGTTGACAAAAGTTAGAGTTTTGTTAGTCCTTCAAAAACTGTACTCTTAAAATGCATCTTAGCATGTTGGTCAGACTGAAATCTTACTCAAATTTCTCAAACATGGGCTAATCCATGCTGATAAGGCCGTTGGAGACTGAGATATCTTTGCATAAGTACAACTCAATCAGACCATACTGGACCAAGAGTTCTGATCATGACCTAAAGCCTCCTCGCCAGGCTTTGAGTTGCTACTCAAAGAGTGTAAATGCTAACTTTTGCAGAACTTTGCTGTCTGCCTGGGGATATCACCAAAAGCTACAGATGTAGTGTTCATATTATTTTGCTTGTTAGCAAGCTCAACAGGAAGGGCCATGAAGACAAGCTGAAATCTCCATCTACCTGTACAGAGTCTGATCTGCCCATCATAAATAAATCAAATGCCCCTGAGTGCATGTATACTGGGAAAGGGAAACTAGGATGTTAAGGTACGAACATTATTTAGAAACACGTTTTTGTCCCACCTTGTAATTTTGCTTCAATCCCATATCTGTCTAAGTTAGCAGAGAAACCTGAAATTGGAGATAAGACACACTGTCCTGACTTTGGAGAAGACAAAATTTTGAGACACCGATTTCACTACAATACATTATCTGTGTGTGTTTGTTTTGAGTTCTGACCGTAGTGTGTGGGGTTCTTCAGGGCTCTGATGTAGAGCAGGGTGGAGCGTATCCAGTCCAGAGCCATGTTAACATCACTGATGGTTTGGAGAACGATCTCAGCATTCAGGTGCTCCACCAGGTGACGGTGTAAGCTGGACAAGAGAAGGATTCAGTTGCCCAGAGGGTAATGTATAAACACTCTCCCATGAGAAACAATAAAATATAATGAGAGAGGGAGAAAGAAAGATGAAGGGCAATGCACAGTGACTGAGCTGTATTACCTGCTCTCAATGATTTCCATCCCATTCATCAGTTTCATGTATTTGTCTTTGGTTTGCATCTTGGTCATGATTACTGCTGTTGCTGAGGTGTCAAACTAGTGGAGCAATATACAAAATTATAACATTACTGAATCTAAAACAATTCTTTTTTCTACAGCACTCTTAAATACCTTGAAGTCTGTTTAACAGTTTAGAGAGGACTTCCAGGTAAACAGAGGATAATAACTAGAAAGCACTCGGAAAGCGCAAACCTCCATCAAGGTAGCTCACATATTTCTGTTACATCTATAAGCAATAGCTCCATGATAAAGTTATCAGAATCAGAATCAGAATCAGAATCATCTTTATTGGCCAAGTATGTTTGTGACATACAAGGAATTCGGTTTCAGCAGGTGGTATCACTCACGGAATAACAGCAGCAAAAATAAACATAAACATACTAGAAAAATATATGTATATATATGTATATATATACACACCTAATTTGAATAGAGAAGAATATGTACACTCAGTAAAATAAGAGAAAAATATGTGTATATGCTATATGTATGCACACTTGTGCAGAGAAATAAATATATGTACAATTGGTGCAGAGTACACATTGTAGTGCAATTGGATCAGTGGCCAGTGAAGGTGAATATATGACCATTTAGCACTGCAATAGGTCCAACATTCAGCTATTTAGAAGAGTTATGGCAGTAGGGAAGAAACTGTTTTTGTGTCTAGAGGTCCTTGTGCGCGGGGCTCTGTATCGCCTGCCAGAGGGGAGGAGGGAGAACAGGTTATGTCCAGGGTGAGTGGGGTCTCTGATGATCTTCCCTGCCCTCTTGCTGGTTCTGGAGAAGTACAGTTCCTGGATGGAGGGCAGGGGGGCTCCAGTGATTTTTTCAGCAGTCCTAACTGTGCGCTGTAGTCTGCGTCTATCCTGCTGTGTGGCCGCTCCGAACCACACGGTGATGGAGGTGCACAGGACGGACTCGATGACAGCAGTGTAGAACTGGATGAGCAGCTCCTGAGGCTGGCCGTGTCTCTTCAGCTGTCGAAGGAAGTACATCCTCTGCTGAGCCTTTTTCAGGACGCAGTAGATGTTCATCTCCCACTTCAGGTCCTGAGAGATCGTAGTTCCCAGGAACTTGAAGGACTCGACGGATGACACAGGGCTGTTGCTGATGGTGAGGGGGAGTAGTGCCGAAGGCTGTCTCCTGAAGTCCAGAGTCCACTCCACAGTTTTGAGCGTGTTCAGCTCCAAGTTGTTCTGGCTGCACCAAAACACCATCCGCTCAACCTCCAGCCGGTATGCAGATTCGTCTCCATCCTGGATCAGGCCGATGACTGTAGTGTCGTCTGCAAACTTCAGGAGTTTAACAGCTGGGTGCTTGGAGGTGCACCCAGGTGGAGGTTATCGTTATAATATGATTCATTGATCCTGAAAACCCACACCTAGCTCCCGGAATCATGTTGATATTATTATTAGTAAGACAGCTATTGAGTAAAAAAGGTCGTTTGCTATGGCGGTTATCTGGATCACCTCCAAAACCTTATCATTTCTAAGTTGGGCCATTACCAACATCTTCTGTAAATTTCGGCAAAATCCATCCAGTAGTTTTTGCATAATCTCGCAAATAAACAACCAGACAAACAAACAAACATATGCTGGCAAAAAAAAATCCTCTTTGGCGGGGATAATAACACTGAAAATGCTATGCTGTATTATTTTGCAGATAATGTCAGAGATAAGTTCTGCAAATACAGGAACTTTAAATGGTGTTGCTGACAATATCTTCAGTGTATTTTAATTAAGTAGAAGCCCATAAGATGTGATAAATAATGGAAACTCTTTGCAGCCATTCACTATCTAGACGACATCATCTGTAAAAATGCAAAGGAGGTTTCAAATAACCGAATGACCCTGTAGAGCCCTAAAGCATTTGGTAAGAAATGCTAAAACCTTTTCCTTGTTTGAGGCACTAAACATTTAAAGAGTTATTCTGTCATTACTTGTGGTCGTCCAGCCCTTCCTATCATCTGTAGCAGGTCAGCCTCACTGTACTCCTCACAAGAGCCGGACACGTACTGCACGGTAGACTTGATCACCACGAGATGAGCTGGTAGGTTCACACCCATGGCCAGAGTCCTGGTGGTAACTGAGATGAAAACAGTAGTCCAAAAGCAGGAATGAATAGGTTAAATAAAATAAAATACAAAATCTATATCAAACTAGCATGTAGTTGAGGTATGCGCTTTTATATGATGTTTTTTTTTTTCTTGAATTTGTGGGTATATTTTTTCTAATTTCATCGTGTCTCTTATTGATTGAACACTCTCACTGCTGATGTTTTATGTCAGATTATTATGTATGAGTGGGAAATAATTCATGTTGCTTTTTGTGGGTTTCTACAGTTAACTTGCTATTTGCATACATTTTTGAACTTGGGCTGAACTTCATATCAGGGAAACATAATCAGAGCCCTTCATTTTAAGCTGTGACACCTGTCTTTCCTGTTTGCAGTGTTACAAACAAAATAAAAACACAGATCATGTTGCATGCTCATACTCTAACATATCAATTTACAGCACTAGATACAGTTGTGTTTGTGATTAAATCTCACAGAGGACAGGCAGGTCTCCCACAGTGAAGGCCTTTTCTATCACCTTCCTATCAGACACCTCGACTCCTGCATGGTGAAAACCCACACCTAACATCACCAGATCTGTACAAGAGATGAAATACAAAAAACAGTTAATGGCTACAACCACAATCAAATGAAAATCAAGAAGAAAACTGATTTGAATGTGTCACCTCTCAGTTTAGAGTCCAGTAGAGAGTTTGCATATTTCAACAGTCTAAAAAGATCGCAGAGAGGAAACATAAAAACAGTTACGGAGGATTATTTTTTTGGCAAGTTGTGAGATGAATGAGAACAGGTAAGCATAAATAAATAATAAACAGACCTTTGCTTGTGTTCAATACTCATAATGAAGCGAGCGTCTTTAGCCAGAACTGTAGCAGACTGCTGGGCTCCTTTCCTTGTAGAGCAAAACTACAAGGGAAGGTAAATGTTAGACGTTAAAGTCGTCTGACTCCACCATAGAAATAACTGTAAGACAAAAGCAGAATAAAAAAAATCCATTTTTTCTGACCCACCACAAGTGTAGGCTTCTGGTCAGAGTATGTTTGAATGACATTGGCCATCTTGTAGTTGAGCGACAGGTCAAACTTGAACTCTGTTTGGTTTTGCCCACAGGGGAATCCCAGCACCACCTTCCTCAGTTTCACCGGGCGATAGCTCTCATCCATGTCCAGATATGTAGCTGGATCACTCTCAGTAGAAAGCCATTCTGCAATCTATAAGGCACACACATTAATGATCTAACATGGTTCCTTATCTTCAACAGGGAGAAAAAACTGACAAGAAAAACTTAATTTAATCTTACAACTTTTATGTTTTCTCCCCTACAGTAATCACCTAACAGATGTCCCCACTAAAAATATTCCTTGAGACAAATATTTGTCTACAGGTGGACTGAGACACAAAAGTTGGTTGCAGAGCTGTTTTCAGTAGGTCACAATTTTGTGCCTGAAAAAAACTGTGGTGGCAACAAGTCAATGACATGGGGAGGCCAGAAGGAGACATACATTCATGTATTTTTTTCCTCCATTTTACTGTTATAATAAGTAAACTGGGTTATTTTTGAAAGATTTTAACATAGTAGTAATCTTTTCTTTGAATAAAAAAGCTGGTTTTTCCACCATAACATTGCCATAACAAATAATGTTTTATTGGCAGCTTACATCACAAACATTGGGTATGGTGGCTGACGCAGCCACAAACCTCATAGAGAGGTCTGTGCCTGGGTTCTGTGCTTTCCTGTAAGCATGTACAGCCTTCATCCTGCTCACCACAACCTCCAGAGTGGCTCCACGGGTTGCATCCTTCACCACATGAACCTGGAACAACAAAATAGACTATTATACGCTAAGCTTGACAAACTACAGAGATGTACAGATTTACAGAGGCAGAGTTAGACAGGTGAGTACAGCCTCACATACAAAGATCTAGAACATGGCATACTCTTTTAATGGATTACCTTGATTAAAATTCATTGCCTAGAGCAGAGAATAAATATTCCATCATGACGTGGTATAATTAAGCACAATTTAGAAATTACATACACTGTTATAGAAGGCATCTACCATAATGCAGGCCATTAAACACTATGAAGTGAAAAAGGGGGATGTGAAAAAACATTTTAGAGGTCTTTTTAAGATGCTTCTATTATTAATTTCAGGTTATGGCCCACCAACCAAACACAACCTTCCACCAGTACAAAAGAAAGAAACAATGTAGTATCTATGTAATTTGTGTGCACTCATTCTATTTGAACAGAACATGAGCATTGTTTTAACATTTCACTGTCAGCCTCTGTTTGGGCCAGCACTCCCATATACCCAGCTACCACCCTAAACAGAAGATCTTGAGGTGAACTCTGACAAACACTGATTTTTTTTTTCAGTTACAGTTGAGACTGAGTCCAAATTTTTCCTGCTTTGCCTCATAACATATGCACCTCACTCTTTTGCTGTCAGATGGGGGAGGAGCTCTTGTAAGGCAGGACAAATATGTAAAGGAGGGCACAGTTAACTTTATGGTGAAGAACCATAAAGCAGAAAAAAAATGAAAAGGCTTCTTTAAATGCATAACAGAGCCAGTATGCATGCTAAAAACATAATTATTCCCATCCTACTTCTTTGTGGTAAATTTTCCCATATATTTCTGCTGTGCTCTCACATTGGTTCACTCCCAGTTCTTGTTTGATTTTATTTTAATTCTGGCATGAACTGCCTTTTGCAGAGCACAGATGCCCTCGTGCACCATGCGTAAGTTCTATTGTCCAGCATCTAGGCTCCTTATCTACATGTCAATCCCCACTCTTTCTTCTTATGTTTTAACAATGTCCCAGTCCTGTTTTCTCTAAATAAAAGTTGTAATGACCGGCTAAAAATTTAGCAAACAACACCATTTGTGTCCAAACATGCAAAATATACTAACTAGAAGTGTCCAGAGAGCACAAACCTCTGCCAAGGCATTTTTTTTGGTCAAAGCCTGTTTTAAACTCACAGCCGGGCAGACTACCTGAAAAATACAAAAAGTATAACCTCCTTGACAGTGTTAACAAATCCTTTGAGAAATTCCTGGATATACATTCAGATTTGTATCACCACCAAAATCTAATCCCTTCTTCCTTGTGCCCAGCCCAACAATTCCTAAAAACTGCCTTAAATGTATTGAGAACTTTTTGAGTTTTAAGTGAAATGTGGAAAACCGCACTATCTTGAAATGTTCAAAAATCCTTAAAAAAAATCTCAATCAGCATTTGTATTCAGATCAGCACCAAAATCTTACCAAATATTCTTTGTGTTATGACCATCATTCCCTGGAAATTTTACGAAAATCCAGTGAGAACTTTTTAAGTTATCTTGCTCGCGGACATACAGACAGACAAATAAACAAACAAATGACGGCAAAAACATAACCTCCTTGGCAGAGCTAAAAAGGGAGTTTTTCAGGAGTTTTGGGTATGTGTGAAAACAATTAAAGACACTGACCTCATCAATAAGGAAGAGCCTGACCAGCTGTAACAGACAGTTGTCCCTCCATTTTCTCGTCATACTGTCCCATTTTTCCTGGGGAAAAAAAGCAAAACGCGCTGTGCATTAGAGTAAAATGTACAATTATACTGACGCTTTTTTAACTGCAGTGTGTGTAGTGTCACGCACAGGGGTCGTTAAAATGATGTGGGAGTCCTGGATCTCAAAGAAATCATCGATCTCTGTGTCGCCTGTCAGCTCCTTACAGCTCAGCCCCAGAGGGCCGAACTTCTTCTTCCAGGTCTCAAAGCACTGACTGCACAGAGCTTTGATTGGGGCCACTGGCAACAACACAAAGTGAGTGTTTCTATAAGACAGTTATTTTGAAACTATTTTTACATTTCATTCTATATTTGTTTTGGAAACGTAATTTGCTTAAGGCAAAAATTTTCTCAAGCTAGGGCTTTGTTGCCATCACAATGTACAATAAACAGCATACTGTAGACAGCTTTGACATCTCTCCAAGGCTCAGAGGTCTCCATTAACAGACGAATGATGGCCAGCTCGAACAGCACAGTTTTACCAGATCCAGTCGGAGCACATGCCACAAAATTCTTACCTGTGTAAAGAACCTGTGTATGAAATGACAATAAAAATGATTAAGTCATGCTCAATTCTTACCATTTTAAATTTCTTAATGAACCTTTGCTTTGAATTTCTACTCACATCATCCAGTGCTTTGGACTGAACGTAGTTGAAATAGGGGAAGTCACTGAAGACAGATCTGAATTTAGCTGCTGTGGAAGCTTGGCTTCGGAAATCAAACCTCATCACATGGAGACTTCAATGCACATTGCTCAATACTTTACATTTTTGTGGAAAAAAGGATACGTATTTCAGATACTGGCCGCAAAACTCCAGTCTCGACTAACCCTGCTATGAGCACAAATGGAAAAAAATAACATACTTCAACATTTGAGTCACACGTATCGTGCTTTAATTCAATATGTTAAAGCTGATGTAGGTTCTTTGACAGGAGTTTGTTATAAATGTGTGATAAAACAAAAACTGGACACATTAATTTGGTCACAAAGTTTCATAGTTTCTTCTACTTCTACTGTTCATAATCCACCACCCAGTGACTGGCCCTTTTCTTTACAATGAGGCAGTCAATGGGGGGAGCTCACCTCGTTTCACCTCATCACACCCAAACACATTGTGGCAGCTGCCGCCATAGCCAGACCCGTGTCTGCTACTTAGTGGCAACGCCATATAAAAGCTACATGGGTGTTATTTTGTAAACCAGTTGTAGGCTGTAAGGACGCTGCCTATCTGTGACTGTGTCTGTGTCTGTGACTGTGCAGCAACCTTGTATGCAGAGCGGCTGAGGCGTCATGGGCAGAACGACGGCTCTCTTTGTGCCCTTGTCCTGCATCTCAGCATGTGCTGCCTGCAGCGGGGGTCGGCCACTTGCAGCAGATGAGTCCAAAGGAGGGGACAAGGGGGGGGGCTGGGGGTAGGCAGGAGGAGCTTCTTGGCTAACTGTCGCCTGTGGCAGCCAAAGAGCGGGAGGGGGGGGGAGGAGGAGGAGGAGGAGGAGGAGGAGGTGCAGTCGCCATGGTAACCTGACTGAGAAAAGTTTGAGGTCTGGATGCTGTCTGGCTGCTGCTGGTGCTACTGAGGTCATCTGTGCTGGACGAGTCACCTCCACTGTTTAACACCTGAATTTTGAACAAGCTGTTGTGGGAGGGAAGAGAAGATATGCAGCGATACAGAATCAATAAAGCAGTGAGGCAGAATGAGAGGCAGAGAACTACTGTCAGGCTAACAGATTCATTTAGACATTGTTTTTTTAACAAGTCCTAAACCAGGATGGGCAGTTTGGGTTAACGAGTGGCCATGTTCATTTTATCCTCACTGCCAGAGGGCCAAATAGTTACAGATTGTATAATACTCTTAATAGATTAGCATCATTATTTAAAAATTAACAAATGGAACAAATATAAAGCCATCATCAAAAATTATTATACTAGTCTATAAGTTTAAATGAAACATAAAAATATGTCTAATTTAATGTGCCTAAAGAAAAAAATAGCTACTTTTTCAATATACCTAATACATATACACCTAGTGATGGGAATTGAAATGCAATTTGAGTTGGGAATCAAACACAGACCCCTCATTAGTTTTTTTGCATAAATATTCCCTTATCAATTCCTTCCACTTTGTTTCTGCAGGCCTTGTAAATCAAGAATGTCAAGCTCTCATTAGGGGCAGTCATCAGAAATTATTAAAAATAAGCCTAAGATGTAATCAAGGCAGACAGGGGGCAGAAGTGGTCAAAAATGTGTCTTAATTTTTGACAAAAAGACATTTTTTAGTGGGTGGAACACCAGCAAATGCAGAGGCATTCATTTATGCAGCAGGGCACTGAATATCATGAGTGGCATGTGCTTGAAAATGTTGACACTAAAAAAGCTGTGTTGACCAATGTTTGTCTACACAGTTAATCAACTGGAACAATTAAGTGAATCATTAAAGAATTGTATTGGTAAGCAGAATTGATTATGTTGTTGGTAACAATAAAATCTTATCAATTTCCATCCCTATAAACACAGAACCAGACTCATGTTGAACAGCCTTCTGACTGTGTTGGGCTGTGAGAGGGTTGAAGAAGATGCAGAGAGAGAAACTGATAGACAAACACAGAGACAACAATAAATAAGATAAATATATGACTACAATGACATATATTTATAATATTTTATTATTATTAACATTGACAACATAAATTATAATGAAATGAGGAGGACTGAGATTGGTAATTATAGCAGTTGGAGATTACCAGCGCTTGGTTTCACTTCAGTGGTTATAATGATAAAAGCTGTCAGGATGATATTGATAGTTGTAGCAAGTGGAGTCAAGCCAGTCCACAGAAGCAGGTCTTACATGCCAGTACCAGTAACAATATGTGTGATATCATTAGTACAGATGCACCAATCACTCCTCCTCCAGCCAATTCCAAGTTCTATTTTATTCCTGTCTTGACTTGGCATAACAATTTTGGTGATACCAATTTCTCTTTCCAAAAGCAGTAATTGGCAGCAAAATATGTATATTTTTTTACATTGTCTATAATGAATAAATAACTTGATGTTTATGTTTTTATCAGAGCAGTGAGCAATGACCACTTCTTACAGAAACTGAAGCTTATTTCCTTCAGATTATTTTGAGTCTTTAAACTTATTTCCATAATTCTTTCTTGATTTTATGCCATTATCTTTGATTGAAGATTTTTTTCTTAAGTAAAATTTGAAAAAAAAAAAGCCTTCTCCACTCCATAACATATTACATTTAATTTGTGTACGAAGTTCAATTGACTGACACAACCACCCAGAACAATGTTTTACACTGTTTTTTTTTAAATAATATTAGTAATTAATGGATTAAATCATATCACAATCTATTGCTGCACCCTTTAGCTTCATTTTTTCTGATTCTGATGAAGACAATTATAATGAAATAATTGACTCCAGTCACTGCTTCACTAAAATATTGTTTCAAAAACTGTGCCTGCTCTCCTTCCTGTCTTCCTCAGTGATCAGTTCTGGGGATGTGAAGAGTTTTTATCATGTTTTATATTAAGCACATATCAACAGGCTAATTACTCTATTTCCTGTCCAGTCTGACTGCTGCTCAGTCTCTTTAACTATACACTGGCACTGCGGTTTTGTCACACACACGTGTGCCATCTAAACCAAGGTATGAAACCAGAGAATCAATTAAATATATTAAAGAAATGCTCTCTGTGGGCAGCAGGTAGCGCACATGCCTCACAGCAAGAAGGTTGCTGGTTTGATACCTGGGTCGGGCCTTTCTGTGTGAAGTTTGCATGTTCTTCCCGTGCATGTGTGGGTTCCCCCAGGCACTCCAGCTTCCTCCCACAGACCAAAAACAGGCTCATTAGGTTATTGGTGACTCCAAATTGCTTTTAGGTATGGGTGTGAGCGTTGTCTCTCTCTCTACATGGTCCTGTGATTGACTGGTGATCAGTTCAGGGTGTACCCTGCCTCTCGATAGGCTCCAGCCTTCTGCAACCCCAAAAGGGGTAAGTAGTATAGAAAATAAATGAATGAATGAAATGCTCTCTGTGGGCATTCAGAACAGGGAGAGAGAGAGAGTGAGAGAGGGAAGTCGAGCAACTGTGTGGACAGAGCTAGGGACCATGCTGCTGTTTGGATCAGAGAAGTGCAGAGAAGTGCTCTATTTCTTCTCTTAAGAACACTTCTTTCATCCAAAATACCAACATGTTAGTTTTTGGGGTTAGCTTGTGTGGATGTCTGACTGTATGTGTGTGTTGGTAGTGAGGGCAGCAGTGCTGTGTTTACTATTGACAGCAGCTTTAACAGCTGTTTTGGCGTTTATTTTGCTCCAAGTGTGGCATGAAAGGGCTTTTGTGTGTGTGTCTAGGATCGGTAGGATGACCAGTTTTGTGAGTGAGGACCAGCTGGTCACCAGTCAGGGCATGGCATGCCAAAAACTGGTAAATGCCGGTCCCAACCGATCAAATCGGTGCACCTTAAATTAGCAGCAACAATGTATGATAAAAGACTAATAACTCTAATAGTATACAGAAATAATGACACTGAATGTGTAGTAGAAACAGGCATATTTAATAACCGACTGATCACTCTGATATTTAAATTAGAAACTATGATGATGACGAAATAGTAATGTGATTGTAACATTAAAGCAGTTCAGCCTGGCTTGCTAAGTCAATGACACTTGCCTTCTGCGTAGAGGTAGGTCAAAAGTGAAACATCTCCGGCCTCCCACTGCTTGACCAGAGTCTTGTGGTGTTTCGTCTCCACCTCTGCCCCTTTGACATGCACCCTGAGAGCAATCCTTGAACTCTTCACCCCTCCAAAGACTATCTCGTCCTCTGGTGATATTAACAGCCTGACTTTCAATCTCTTTTTCGTCATCCGTGTAACCAAATGGACTGTTTATTTCTGAAGGTAAGACCCTCAGGGCAGCTGATTCATTAAAAGGAGGCTGGAATTTCTCGGGTTTCTGTGAGAAATCTGCAAGAGCAAGATTATATTTTTATCAAACAGTTAATGATGAAATAGATTTTAGAAATGTGACTCATAAAAGAATGGGTAGTGTTACAATGTTTAGAAAGCTGTTTATGATTACAAGCATGGATGTAACCATAACCGTTAAATTCCAATGAGAATCTATCATAAGACCCAGATCCAAATTTATTATCAAAATCCCCAGAGTGGGAACATTTTTAAGCCTTTTCATGCTATGGTGTCCGTGAGTCATACAGTTAAATTTAGCAGAGCTCCAATAGGCCAGATTCTGAGCAGTTCACTCAAGTCAAGTGAAAAGGAATTCACCCTCGTCTAGAGCACCACATACTGTATAGAGAAGGGAGAGACTCTGCCTCCTGCTGCAGTTTCTGGGTGGCTGGAATCTGAGAGAGCGATGGAGGTGCTTCAAGTTGCCATGGACTGGTCTCCTGGTGCAGTGGATTTCTGTCAAATGGGGTCAAAGTGGGAAAAGAATTAATTTAAGTGACATGGAGGGAGAGAGAAGGGGGATATTGGAACATATCTTTGTACTCACGCTTTGTAGACAACAGATTTCTCAAAAAACAGATTGTCCAAAGAAAACACACAGTCTTCAGAGTCAAACATTTCAGCAGGTCAGGAGAGTGCTCAGACACTCAGAATCAATGTAGGACTGCTTCAAAAAATCATTGTGGGTTTGGGTTGAGGACTTCTGACTGAAAGAAAAACAAGAACCAGAGAAACAACCAAAGCCATACACTGTTGGTTATTTCTTGACAAAAAGTGGTTGACACTGTCACCGCAAGCTGGAAGACATTTGTACAAGACTTGTTCTGGTCTGTGGCTGACACTAAATGAAGGATTGTTTAAATGTTCTTTTATGACATATTCGGAAAAAAGACAAGACACACCTCCTTCTGTTGTACAAAAAGTCATATTATATTGTGTGTCATTTTAAACTATTTGCAGAAATCAACGAGAAAATGTTATTTTAGACACAAAAAGTCGAAATTTGTGCCAATAGAATTACAAAAGCCCCTCCCCTGAGCCACCACCTCATCACGGTGGAGGGGTGTGCATGTCCCAATGATCCCATGAGCTTTGTTGCAGGGGGCTTTATGCCCCTGGTCGTGTTAAACAAGGCTTCCCTCCTGGGGAAGGGGCCAGACAAAGTGTGGCACAAAGACCAAAATGGAGAGAAATATCAATGGTTTTCAGTTTCCCTCACCCGGACCCAGGTCACCTGGGTACCTAAATGGAGCCAGGACTGGAGGTGGGGCTTGTTGGCGAGCACCTGGTGGCAAGGCATACGCCCATGGAGTCTGGCTGGGCACAGCCCGAAAAGGCAATGTGGGACCCTCCTCCCATGGGCTCACCACCCATGGGAAGGGCCAAAGTGGTTGGGTGCATTGTGAGCTGGGTGGCAGCCAAAAGTGGAGACCTGGTGGTCCGATCCCCAGTTGCAGAAGCTAGCTCTAGGGACGTGGAACATCACCTCTCTGGTGGGGAAGGAGCCTGAGCTTGTGCGCAAAGGTTGAGAGGTTCCGACTATATATAGTCGGACTCACCTCGACACATAGCTTGGGCTCTAGAACCAGTCCTCTCGAGAGGGGTTGGACTCTCCTCCACTCTGAAGTTGCCGATGGTAAGAGGCATCAGGCAGAGGTGGCAGTACTTGTTGCCCCTAGGCTCAATGCCTGTACATTAGGGTTTTCCCTGGTAGATGTGAGGGTAGCCTCCCTCCGCCTTCGGGTGGGGGAACGGAACCTGACTGTTGTTTTTGCTTATATACCGAACAGCAGTTCAGCGTATCCACCCTTTCTGGATCTCCTAGAGGGGGTGCTGGAGAGTGCACCTTCTAGGGATTCCCTCGATCTGGTGGGGGACTTCAACGCTCACATCGGCACAGTTAGACCTGGAGGGGTGTAATTGGAAAGAATGGCCCCCCGATCTGAATCCAAGTGGTTCTTTGTTATTGGACTTCTGTGCTTGTAACAGATTGTCCATAACAAACACCATGTTCAAGCATAAGGGTGTCCATATGTGCACTTTGCACCAGGACACCCTAGACCACAGTTCGATGACTGACTATGTGGTCGTGTCGTTGAACTTGAAACCGCATGTCTTGGACACCCGGGTGAAGAGAGGGGCAGAGCTGTCAATTGATCACCACTTGGTGGTGAGTTGGCTCCAATGGTGGGGGAGGCTGCCAATCAGACCTGGCAGACCCAAGGGTGTTGTGCGGGTCTGCTGGGAACGTCTGGCAGAGTCTCCTGTCAGAAAGAGCTTCAACTCCTACCTCCGGGTGAGCTTCGACCATGTCCTGGGGGAGGCGGGGACATTGAGTCCGTGTGGGCCTTGTTCTGTGCCTCCATTGTTGAGGTGGCCAATGCCTGTTGTGGTGGCAACACCTAAACCCACTGGTGGACACCGGCAGCGAAAGATGCCGTCAAGCTGAAGAAGGAGTCCTACCGGGCCTTTGTGGCCAGTGGGAGTCCGGAGGCAGCAGACAGGTACCAGGAGGCCAAGCGGAATGCTGCTTCGGTGGTTGCCAAGGCAAAAACCCAGGAATGGGAGGAGTTTGGTGAGGCCAAGGAGAACGTCTTCCAGATGGCTTTGAAGAGATTCCAGACTACCATCCGGCATCTCAGGAGGGGAAAGCAGTGCGCTGTCAGAACTGTTTATGGTGGGGATGGTGCGCTGCTGACCTCAACTCAATCCGCCAAGGCTGCCCTTTGTCATTGTTTCTGTTCATAACTTTTATGAACAGAATTTCTGGGCGCAGCCAGGGTGTTGAGGGGATCTGGTTTGGTGACCTCAGGATCGGGTCACTGCTTTTTGCAGATGATGTGGTCCTGTTGGCTTCACCGGACCGTAACCTGCAGCTCTTGCTGCCAAGTGTGAAGCGGCTGGGATGAGAATCAGCACCTCCAAATCTGAGTCCATGGTCCTTGACCAGAAAAGGGTGGAGTGCCCTCTCCGGGTTGGGGATGAGATTCTGCCCTAAGTGGAGGAGTTCAAGTACGTCAGGGTCTTGTTCACTAGCAAGGGAAGGACGGAGCATGAGATCATCAGGTGAATTGGTGCGGCATCCACAGTGATGCTGACCCTGCACAGATCTGTCGTGGTAAAGAGGGAGCTGAGCCAAAAGGTGAAGCTCTCAATTTACTGGTCGATCTTTGTTCCTACCCTCACCTATGGTCACGAGGGTAACGACCGAAAAAACAAGTTTTACTCCACAGGGTGTCTGGGCACTCCCTTAGAGATAGGGTGAGAAGCTCTGTCATTCGGGAGTAGAGCCGCTGCTCCTCCACGTTGAGAGGAGCCAGATGAGGTGGCTCGGGCATCTAATTAGGATGCCCCCCGGACGCCTTCCTGGTGAGGTGTTCAGGGCACATCCCACCGGTAGGAAACCTCGGGGAAGACCCAGGACAAGCTGGAGGGACTATGTCTCTCAGCTGGCCTGGGAACGCCTCGGGATCCCCTGGGAAGAGCTGGATGAAGTGGCCGGGGAGAGGGAAATCTAGGCTTCCGGCTTAGGCTGCTGCTCCTGCGACTCGACCACGGATAAGCGGAAGAAGATGGATGGATGGATGGATGGACGGAGAATTACAAAAGGAGTTGCAATAATTCACCCAATGCATAAGGCATATTGAGATTCTGGGTTTGTGACATTAATATATCCACCCTTTTAATAAAATGAGATTGAGGTCAATTTTGAGCTGAATAAGATTCTCTTCCTACCACTACTGGTTGTTAAAAAAAAAAAAAACAAGATCCCTTTTTTTCAATTATAATGTACGGTGCGTTAGGTTCAAACCTGAATTTTGTCTGAATCTCACACATAATTCCCTACTCTCTGTTTGTGACTAGTGGCTTCATTATTTGTAATATTTTATTGTGATAATGTTATTGTTAAGCTAACAGAGTGAGGGATTACAGTTCTAAAAATAAATATTACAGTTACTCATCAAATTAATGCTCACCTACCTATGCAATAACATTTACCTGTAAGTGCAATGACTAGCTAAAAAGTCTAATGCAGCAAGGTGATTAAGAGGAAAAGTGTGAGCTGTTATTTTTTTAACTCAAAGTGTGATGAATATTTTGAGTTTGTGTCTGTAAAGACACAAAAGACATTTTGTCAGTAGTTAACTTTGTTTTAGAAATGTTGTAAATCACTTTCATAGAGGGGAAAATGGCAAGTTAAATAAAAGTCTTTAGTTACTTTAGGTAAAAATTAATAATCAAATTGATTAATAACTTATTAAGGAGTAAGAATAAGTAAGTAATTTATCACAATTTTCAAGGAACTTTCCCAACACTATCCCACTTTCTGCTATTCCCCTGTCAACATGATAAAGTCATTAAATGCCCAGAACCAATTCTTTAAACAGAATATGAATAAATAAAGTAATATTAGTTATACTTGTGATTTTATGGGAGGAAGCTTACTGATTAAATGCTAATTTTTGTTTTTAAACAATACTTAATATACCAGTACAAAGGGCTGAAGATTTTCTTTGCAAATAAACATTGCAGTGTATTTCTAATATTGATTTTATTTTTTCCTTTTAGTATCAACCTTTTTTTTTTTTTTTTTTTAAATCACAATATAATGTTAAAAAAAAAGTCAAACTAACATTAAACAAACCCATCAATGCACTCACATGCTTCTCTTTTTCTAAAATTGTGGACTTTATTATTGCATTTAGTCCAACCTAAAGCAAAACGAAAAATTAAATTAAATACACCTGACAAATATAATAACCTTATTAAAGTGCACAACACTGATCAAATTAGGTTATTTTAATTAGGCTAGATAAACGGACCTTGGCTTGACGTGCTAGCTTGTGCTAGCAACATCAAAATATGTTAGCTTTAACTACCGGTTTAGCTCTTATGTAGCGTTTCTGACGGACTTCAGACTATATATAATATATCTAAACTCATGTTACATTCTGTGACTGAAAGTTACCAACCTTATTGAAGTAAACAATCTCACTCTTTAAATCATTTAAACTCGGTATGACATTAGAGCATCTTACTGAACTTACATAGCATCTTTTAGCTAGCTAGTGGTTCAAATGCATAAACTTTATTAGTTAGCATCCATCAAACAAACAGTGCAAAGGCTTATATAAATCTATCTATCTATCTATCTATCTATCTATATATATATATATATATATATATATATATATATATATATATATATTTTTTTTTTTTTTTTTTTTTTTTTTTTTTCTTCCCCTAAGATTTCATTTATATGAAAAACAAGAGACCCCTTTAGAAAGTTCCATACAGTACATAATTGCATTCCCATTTGTTTCAAAATTTCAGGTGAGGGGTGTGTTCTTCACTCTTTCTGGCTTCTTTGTGTCTTTTGACAGAATAATTTGGTAGTAATCATTATAAGTAGTCCATTAAAAATATATCTATTCATAAGTATGTATTACTTTGCTTTACAGATGCTTGGTTTGAGAAACTGTGCAGGGCTGGTTTGTTGTGGGGCCCAAAAATTCAGGCAGCACCCATGATTACAGTTGTTTTTCATTAGGCTTGTGATTATAAAACATACATGGACAACATACTAGTAACATGATAAAAGAAGGTAATTTGACCTTAAATGAATATGAGTGCCTTAGACTTTATTTTAGGTGCGTCTTGGGCATAAATCTTTGAAAACTGGTACATCATGCATACTGATTTTAACTATGACCAAATATTCTGTTGACACTCACCATTAGGGCACATTATCTCACGTCTTCTAACCTTTTTCTTTTTTATTTTGTTGTTCATGTCATTTTTGTTGTAACTTCCAAAATCTACATGAGAAATGTTTTTTTACTCAACTGGTACAGTATGTTTGTGAAACTATGCATGTACCATTGCCTGTATCTTGTAACAAAATATCATTGAAAATATTACGATTAAATATTGAAAAAAATGTTCATGTCGTGTGTATTATCATAAGTTCTGAAGCAGAAAAGTCTTTAATTTAAGGTTATGTGGCTGAGAATAAATGAACCGCCTAATCACCTGCTACAAAGGCAACAAAGCCCGGCATGATGACAACCACACCATGGGGGGATAATGGTTCAATCTCTCCTGTGTTGATGTTCAACTGTTTTATGGCTTGTGCTTCAAAGATAAGTTTACAATTCTGACCAAAATGTTGTATCACAAAAACAAACCTGTCAGCTGAAGGCAGCGTTTATTCTATCAATTAATTCAATGATTAACCGCCATCACCCTAAAAAAATCTGCTACCCAAAGGAGATGGTCATTAACTCAGGGTTTTTATGCCTCCCATCTGGAATGAACCATCTCAGACCTTTCGGGGGAACATGGCGCCGACGCCAAACGTAACATGCGGAAATCATACCAGGCAGCGACTGAATTAACAACCGAAAAATAGTTATCATGATAAAATGCTGCTTTATATGTCGTTAGTATTTGAGCATTTCTGTTTTCTGTTAAGATAAACCCGAGTAAATGCACAATGACCCATACTAAGGAAATGATCTGTCCCACACCAGACCACCACGGAAAATGGCGACTGTGAAATAGATGGAAGACGAAAGTAAGAAATTATTCAATGCAGCGTTTAAATTCTGCTCTGGTCTCATCTGCACCACTCGGAGGTAATGCGTGTTTGATTGTTATCATATTCTCGACGTGTGTATGTTATACAGCCAGGATTAATTGTCAAAAGCGATAGTTTAGCCGGAGGAATAGGTTTTGGTATGGAACAACCTTAATGGACTGGTCTGCAGCTCCTGCAAGCAGCATCCAACAACACAACGTGATATAAACGTCACGGAAATGCAACAAAACATCCACGGAACCAAGTGTAAATAATCAAATTAATATTGTTGTTCCTTGTATTTGGTAACCCATTACAATTACTGCTGGCTGGCAGATAACTGAACTACTATGCTGAAAGTTTCAGCCCCACACAGATCCACAACCGCTCATCTAATGCCATGTACGGGGTCCATCCTCCTGCAGATTCGGTGTTTGTATTTTTAGCTAAAAGACACACATCACTGCCATCGCAGTATTCACTGCGATGACACTTTTATTGCCCTTCAACCCAGGACCTCTCACTCCGGCGACCTTGTAATGTTAAAAATAGCTTCAATTAGTCGTTTCATCAAAGTGAGAGGTATAAATCATGCTAACCTATATTTAACCATGACTGTAAATGTAGACAAAGCGAGGAGGCAACTCAGGTGACACTGTAAGTTACTTAACAATCAACTTTTCATATCAGGATCTGTGTAGCAAACAGGAACTACCTGTTTCAAAATGAAGAGCACAAAACTCTAATTGTGTTCAATATTTGACATGTGAAAGCCTTAATAGGTTCTTGTCACGGTTTGTCTTTTGACACTTAACATGCTAAAAGCTGCAAGTTTTCATCATCGCAGCTACACAGCTAAGCCATATTAACCTTTCCTGAAGCTACGGATGGGCAATACCAAACCTTTTCAAATGGATACAATTCAGATACTTTTTGCTGCATTTTTTTTTTAGATCATCTCCAACAATAAGTGCATAATGTTTCTGAATTTGAGGTTTTCAGTTGACTGAAAGCACAAAAAGGACACATGCAGTCTAGCGTGTAGACCACCACACCATAAGGTGAGTTTAGTCGGAAGTCTTTGGCCAAATAAAATACACCATTTAAGACTTCCGTCACCTTTATTTAGTTGTTTAAATTAATATTTATTCCATGGACAGAAATACACATGAAACAACCACCTAGTACCTAAGACATGTGGGCCCACATTGCACTCGTTGAAACATTTTTTTAAAAAACTAAATATAATCAAATCTAATATGTTTATTAAGTGACTTTAATATTTTGTGGAGAGTAACAATGTATAGCTTGTTTTCTTTCGGTCATTCCTTCTTAACTTTGTTACAGAACTGTGTTATGTTTCTTTGTGTAAGCTTATTGCTGAAGTAGAGTACTGCGTATCCCTGATTGGTCTCCACAGTCATATGTCACTTAAAGTGGCACTGCCTTGTCTTGGAGAAAGACAAAAAGACTGAAAACAGTCTGTAGAACTTCAAATGAAGTTACATTTCTAAGGGTCCATCCCAATTCTACCCCTTAGCCCTTGTCTTACCCCTTACCCTTTGGTTTTGCGCATTCACGTCTAGTGAAGGGGTGTCCCAATTCTCCGTAGGGCTAAGGGGAGGGGCTAAGACGAAGGGCTACACAGCCCTTGAAACGAAGACAGACCGGGACCTCACTTGAGAGGAAGGGGTATGAGAATTTCCCATAATACACCGCGCCCGCTGACAAGAAGGCAGAGCAGGGACCGAAGGAAGCGCAAAATTATAAGTAATTATTAAATCATCAAGTAAATAGTAATCTTGGTTTGAATTGTTGGTCGTATTTTAAAATTTCTCGTTATAACGAGCTAGCTTTCGCAGCTGTAGCTACGGCTGTTGTTGCATCTGCCTACAACACAGCCAGCGAGCGGCTCTGGGTGATGACGTAGCGGGATTTGTGTGGCGTCACGTTTCTCAGGAGCGTGTTTTCACCCCTTGCCCTTCGCCCTCAACACAGAGGACAGACAAAGGGTAGACGAAGGGGTAAGGGGAAGGGCTAAGGGGAACAATTGGGATTCACGGTAACTCTCCTGTGTGCATTTAGATCTGGCCACAATGGTCAGCGGCCAATTTTTTTAAACTTAAATGCAACCAACGAGTGTGAAAATCCATTATTAAGCTACTATGGAACTACAACATGGCGGTTCGACTTGCAATGACAATATTTCCAGTGTATGGCATCTTGTCATAACCTTTTGTTTGAGGATTTCTTCTTTATCTAATGTCCTGATCAAGTTGGTCCTCATGGCTATGGCAATAGTGTATGAGTTATTGTTTATTAAAAAACTATTAAGAATCCTTATTTCAGTTTCAATATTTCCAAAACTGGTATTCTAAATCCCATATACTTCTGGCCTTGAGAACCAGGAACTGCTAAATGCTAGCTCACTTCCACTTTTTTGGACACATTCCTGCACCACTTTAGTCCATGCACCAAGTCGTGATCAGACGAAGTATGTCTTTACTTGCTTTAACAATGTGGCAGTGTGCAAATAATTATGTTTGACCGAGCAGCAAACCTATGTTGTTAAAAATCAAAGCTAAAGTGCAGTCCCTGAAGTGTCCACTTGGGCTGACTGTAGAAGTTCATGAAATCCCATACACACTACATAAAAAAATGCCTTTTTACATGATAGAAAAAACATGTCAACTTCCGAGAGCAAATTTCTTTAGTCAGAATAGTTAATGTTCTCTGAGGTGCATATCGTTTGTGGGATAAATGTGTTATATTTATTTATTTATTCATTAGCACATGTGCTTAAGCATTCCCTTAAAGCACAAAGAGAACTGACTGGATCCAATTTACCTGCTAAAAACAAAAATATTGACAGAGATATGCCCCACTATGTTGTGTGGAGGCAGAGGGCCTCTGCAAGCTGTTTGTGAGAGTGAAGTATACCGTCACTGTCACAGCTACTATGTCCGAGCTTAATGTGTCAACAATGTTGCACAACCACTGTCCACATTGCAGCCGTCAAATATCATTAGCCTTTGTTAACAATATATCAAGTGCCTTTGTTGTACGGTTGGAGAAAGAGATGTGGTGCTTGGTATTGAAAAGGAGTGGACTCAAAATCTTACTGGTACACAACTTTCTTTGAGCCAATTTAAGGTCACTTTCACAGCTCACATATGAAGTCTGGACCAAATGAACTCTTTTTTACTGTCTGGGGAAAGTTGGGGTGAATCCCAATTCTACCCTTAGCCCTTCCCCTTCGTTTTACCCCTTTCCCTACTCCTTCCCCTTGGCAGTCTGTTTTGAGGGCCAAGGAGAAGGGGTGAAAACACGCTCCTGAGAAACAAGACGCCACTCAATTCCTGCTACGTCATCAACCAGAGCTGCTCGCTGGCTGTGACGTAGGCAGATGTGACAATAACTGTAGCTACAGCTGCGAAAGCTAGCTTGTTATAATGAGAAATTTTAAAATGCGACCAACAATTCAAATAATGATAAATATTTACTTCTTTTAATGATTACTTATAATTTTGCGCTTGCTTATTCGCTTCTCATACCCGTTCCTTTCAAGTGAGGTCCTGATCTGTCTTCATTTCAAGGACTGTGTAGCACCTTCGTCTTAGCCCTTCCCCTTAGCCCTACGGAGAATTGGGACACCCCTTCACTAGACGTGAACGTGCAAAACCAAGGGGTAAGGGGTAAGACAAGGGCTAAGGGGTAGAATTGGGATTCACCCTGAGGCTGATATAAGATGGTGTAGTTGATATGAACTCTGGAACGAACCAAACTCTGGTACGGCTGAAAACAGGGAGTCTTGGTTTGCTTCCCGGCAGCCCAGAGTTCAGTTTGTGGGTGTGAAAGCCATTTAAACCAAACAAGAACCAAAAGGAGAAGCAAACCAAAAAGCTCTGAAATGTGGCTTTAATTTGGTCCAATATTACAGCAGAAAGCAAGCTAACATATTGTTAGCGCACTGCATTGCTAAGTTATGACAGTTACATATGACTCAATGTAACAAGCCGGATTTTGTTGCCACCGCTCGTACGCATAACATTAAGTCAGGACACAGTGTAGCAATAGCTAGAGGATGTGAAAAGATGTTTAAGCAGCATGCAGCAGAACTGAAGGGGGTTTGGCAACATTTCAGTGAAGTGGTTGTTGCAGTAGAGCCCCATAGCATATATCAGGCCTAAGTGTTCAGCAAATGAAAGGCCAGAACTGGGAGGTCCAAGTTAAACACGTTTTTGTGTATTTTGACAAGTTTAGAAAAATATGCTGCAAAAAATAACCACAATGAAATGAAATTACTAGAGTATTAAAACTATGAAAAAGGCTCATTCTTTGACCAAGTTATAGCAGCTTCAAGTAATTGTAGTAATTGCCAAAACCTTGGGGCACATGAGCAAAGGACAAATGTGCAGTCTAAAATCAGACTTGTTTTTCTGAAGTGAGGTGATGCCATATATGTTAGCTCGTGATGATGAACGAAAGTATGTAAAACTTGGGTGGGTTATCTTGGAAATATAGGCTGCTCTGCCTGTAGCATGATAGCTGTACCATGTTCACAGGGCATATGTGGGCAACAGTTGATGGGTTTAGCTAAGTCAAGCTACAGTAGTAGCTCATGAATGCAGTTTACCTGGACTTCTGTCCTTGCACCAGAATACAAGCGCATGAGGTTAGCATCGATGTATGGACCAAAGCATGTACTCCTCTGCTACAGTAGCTGGCATATTCCCCTTCTTGCAAGTTACAAAAGGCTTTACAGTGCCTTTTCAGACTGCAGTGTTTGTGCCCCTGTAACCTTTTGCCCTATCTGTGAATGTCAGGAAGGCGTAAGGGAGACGAGCTGACTCCAAAAAATCAGATTGTGGTAGTATCTGATTTTATCAGAGGTGTAATCTGGCTGAGAGGGGAGCATGCAGACTTGGGAGTTAGTAGCACTGTATGTGTGTGTCTACCTGTGTGTAATCGAAACATGAGCCATGTCACACTCACTTGTGCTTCTTCAAGACCATGTAGCATTGAGAGTTTGCCAGATAGTTTAGTCTTGGGGCATTAATGTGAATGAAGGCAGAGTTTCAATGAAGAGCATTTGCGTAATTTCACTTTGAATCTGGCACAGTGCAATGCTCTCTTGCACATTCCCAAAGCCATTTCATACAATAAATTGAAACCAATATCACAGTTTTCCCTTTTCAAGTACCCAAAATGCTGTTGTCATGTAAACCAACAACCAAAATGCAACAAAAGTTGACTTTTTGGTCAGGAATATTTTTATAGTAACAAAGGCATCACTCCGCATGAGTCTATCCTCTGTGTACTTTGATTCATTTAAGTATTCTTCTGTATCCGCAGTAAACGGCAAGTCATGGTGCTTTTTTACTATGTGACATCAACTTCACTCACCTCTACTTGGGAAAATTTTGTTCTAGGCTTGTTTTCCCCACATTACCACCAGCAAGGTTCCAGGTGAACCAATCCAATACCAAAATATAATGTTATGATGTGATATTGGGGAGTGCAGCACTATCTCAGAAGCTGAACTGTTTCCAATTTATAGGCTGGAAGCACTACCACTCCTGGCACTGCCAGTGCAAAATTTACTCTGTGATCACAGGCACTTAATGTACTCTTTAGAATACTTTCAGTTGCATTATTAAACATTGGAGTCACCAAGTGACTTTCTTGAAACTGTACATTTGACTTGATATGGTCCAAGCTTTGATTGCTGTGAAGTATCTTTCTGTCATGACAGAGAAGACTTATACCAAGGAATGGCTAGGGGGACAAAAGAGATTTTTATCCTGTCCGTGGAGCAGGAAAGTGAGAGCAGTCAACAGTCAACCACTGAACACTCCTCTGCTTGGTGAAGGCGCTGTGCAGAGGGTGGTGGATGTTGTCCAGTATGTAGAGTAGTTCATCAGAGGTCCATCTCTCTGCCACAGTCACCAGAGAGTCCAGCTCTGTGCCAACCACAGAGCCAGCCTTCCTCACCAGTCTGTCCAGCGGTGCTGTGTCTTTCTCCCTGGTGCTTCCATCCCAGCACATGACACCATAGAGGATGACACTGAACCCAACAGACTGGTCAAACATCTGCTGCAGCCTTTTGCTGACATTGAAGAATCCCAGTCTTCTCAGGAAGTACAGGCAGATCTGCCCCTTCCTGTGAAGAGTATCTGTATTTGCTGTCCTGTCCAGCCTGTCACCCAGCTACAACCCAAGGGACTTGTAGGAGCTGACCACCACAGCACAGCCCCCCTCAGTGGTGACAGGTTGTGGATGTGGCTCCTTCCTCTGGAAGTCCACCACCATCCCCTTGGTTTTGGAGATGTTTAGCTGCAGCTCAACCAGGCTCCTGTTTTTCCTCCCTTGTACCTCCTGAACTGAGCCAAGTTGAACCACTGTGACACATGAAGGGGCTTAGTTTTGTTTCCTCTCTGGAAGCCCACAAACTCAAACAGATGTTTAGAACTTGAAGTGCCAAGAATTTTCTCAATGGAACATATATTTACTCCAACATCATTTCAAGCAGGTGCTTTCTCTAAGCACTTTGTTAAAGTTTATGACCGTCTAGTGGCTACTGAAGGCCTCTGTGTTCAACTGCATTGTTGTAGAACACACACCATTGTCACCTCTTCCTCACAGAAAACATGCATTTGTTTACCTGCAGGGGGTCATGAAGCTGGTCAGGGAAGAGTGGGTGAGAAACCAGTGAACCGTTAGACAGATTAGCGTCAGTATCAGCATTTTAAATGCAAAAATATGGCTTTTTTTGTGTCGATAGCCAAGTTTTTGCGAACAGTTTGCATGTAAAGAGGTGCAAGCTTTAGGCAAGATGAACACAGCTTGCTCCATAGTGCTATGTGCAGACAACAGGGGTTCTGGAGTGGGACACATACGATTCCTCAAATGAAATTTCTCCTACTTCTAGATTTGAAACCACTATTTAAAGGTAGAAAATGACACATTTTAAAAATGGGTAAATTACATGGTCCAAATAACCCCATCTGCAAAGATGTATACCCAGCTTCCATGCCTACACCCTGGCCTGTCTCTCCTCAAAGGGTTATGCTGATCAGCATTTCCTGTGGTTAACATACATAATATCAAGAAGTGCCTCATAGAATTGCATTTTGAAAATACCAAGCTGTCCCTCAAATAGTACCCCAAAGAAATGAAAATACTCCAGTAGTACGATCAGTTGTCACCAGAGAAACACGTGCCTTATGCAAAAAAAGTTTATGCTTTACCTTTGGTCTGATGCAGTTTTAATGGTTTTAAATAAACACAATCTTGGATAATCATAGAAGGCTGTACTTTTCTTTTTCAGGTCATGGCAGCTGAAATGTCATGTCTGACAGGTGTCGATGAAGATGACAAAGATGCCGAACCTGAAATTAATGCCTTCACACTCCTGCAAGAGCCAGTGAGGATGGCACAGGAGGAAGCCTCTTGCAACAATTCTTTCAGCGAGCCTTCCTCAAAACAAAACAGTGTCCTAGATGTTCTGTCGAACACCGACATGTTGTCCTCAGTCGGCCTAGGAAATGGACCTTCTTCGCATCAGGCTACACAAGCCCATGAACTTAACAGTTTCTCCTCAGAGAGGGAAGAGACAAAAAGCATCACACCATTGAAAACTGTGCAGGAAATTGACACTGCAGGGATTTGGGGATTCGATGAAGACTCACCTGAGAACTCAATGGATAATTTCAGTGGTGCCAGTGACCTTCATTGGGGCCCTCACAAAGATATTATGCAGTTTCTGTGGGACAACCATGGTGATTCCCCTGGAGAGGAGTCCAAAGAAGAAGTCTCTTCTGCCAATAATCGACAGAGGAGGAAACGGAAAATGGACATGGTTGTCATGGTGGATCCTTCAGAGGACCTTTATCCTGAACTGAGCCCAAAGTCATCTGAGGAATTATCTGACACTGAAAGCCAAGAGCACACCATTCCTGTCAGCAAAGTCCAAAAGCCAAGGATGTCGTCCAAGTCACAGTTGACAGCAACAGCAAAGGTTTCCAAGTATCCGAATGGAACTGTCAAGACCATCAAAGACAGACTGTACAATGGACCTACCAGAAATTCACATGAGAACAGTTTAAGTCATGAGATCTCACCACTGAAGAAAAGTCTAAACGTTAATTCACATTCAGAAGAGAAGCCGACATGTTACCCTTGCTCGAAGTGTAAGCTCATTTTTAAGAAAGACCATCATTTGCAGCGTCATATGAAGTCTCATGTTCGTGTTGACCCTCCTGACCTCTCATCAAAGCCTTTTATATGCCGCGAATGTGGACAGTCCTTCAGACAAAGTGGTTCACTCATTGAGCACATGTCTGTCCACCAGGAGAAGAGAGAGAGGCTCACTGAGGAGATTAAAAGCATAAACAATAAAAGGAAAGAGGAAAGAAAAAAGCTCTTCTGCCCGCAATGCACATTCGTAACTCAGTGCCCGAATACGTTTGTCCAACATGCAAAGACACACGAGAAGGACAAAAGAAAGTTCAGATGTGACAAATGTAGCTTCAGGTTTCTGAGTGAAAATGAGCTGAGGAGACACAGCATTATGCAGCACACTGTGATCACAGTGAAGAAGCAGATTGAGAAGGAAGTATCTCGAATGTTCTCCTGTAACACTTGTTCTTACAGAGCAACTAGCAAAACTGTCTTTAAGAATCACCTTCTACTGCGCCATGAACAAACTTTTGAGGATTACGAAGCAGAGCTACAAAGTGAGAAAAAGGTATCACCATTAAAGAAGCAGCTTGAACCTACTCATAAAACTCCTGTTGAAGATGCAGAGATTACATCTAAAATCTTAATTAAAGATCAAATCGCTCCTAATGGAGCTTCTTCACCCAGTGAGTCGAGTGACATTTCAGACTTGTTCAAAAATAACAAGATAAAAGCGGGCCCTAAGTCCAACTTAACAGAATCAAAGCTTGACAAGTCTATCAACGTTCTCCTGTCACGACAAAGACATGGAAAGAAGACAACAGAGCAGAAGAAGGAAAGCAATAATTGCAGCACATCAGTTCAGGATTACAAAAGTAACAAAGAAAGCTCAGATCATTTGCCAGGAACATGCGAAGAAGTTGAAGAGTCGTCTTTAATCCAAAACCGCAATAAAGAGCCATCAAGCCCGACAAAAAATGATCTTAACTGCAGAAATGTTCCCAATTTAGACAATGACCATTCACCGGTCAAAAAGTCACCGTCTAAAAGGAAGATGTCAACTCCATATCGTAACACCTCTGACCAGGACTCATGCTTCATCTTACCAAAGCCAAGCCCCAAGAAAACAAACCAAGAAGAAGAAGAAGAAGAAGAAGAAGAAGAAGAAGAAGAAGATGGGTCAGACCTTGAAGACGGAGAAGTTTTCAAATATAAGGACACAGATGTCATTCCTAACCGATTTGAAAAAGACATTAAGAAAGAAAAACATATTATTTATACATATAGCAGAAGAATGTCCATGAGAGGTGCTCTGCAAGCATCTAAAAAACTGTTTGAGAAAATCAAGACTGAAGAGCAAGAACAGGGTCCAGATGTCACAGAAATCAAAGAAGAATCCATAGAAACAGACATAATTCAAGAAAACTTTGAGCCTCACCAAATACCATTGGACGAATCTTTCTCAGAGGATGTGTTGGACTTGGACATAGAAATGAAGACCTGTCCATACTGTCCTGCAGTCTTTGAGTCAGGTGTTGGATTGTCCAACCATATCCGAGGGCATCTTCATAGAGCCGGAGTGAGCTACAACGAACGCCATGCTGTGCCTCCTGAGGAGGTAGCCTCTCATGACAAAAAGCCACGAATTAGACGGAAGATGTCTGCATTACGGAGATTGAAAAAAGGTATTTATGTGCATATTGCATGCTCTTTAAGTGTAGAGTAACTGCGTTGTAAGACCTTAAATTTCAGTGGTCCAGGATCTTGCAACCTCTTTTTCTATTAAGTCACTTCTGAGATCTCATTTGCTCTTTTCAAACAATGCATTAACATGTCTTAACACCTGTTGGGGGAATGAATCGGACCACATATGGAGCTGAACTAAGATGCCTACATTCTGCTTGGGTTGGGATGGAAAGGAAAGGGAAGGAAATCAAAAAAACAATTCTAGTTGAGAACAGTTGAAAGAATTTATATTAGTATGTCATTTTGCATAAAAATTCACTTAGTAATTCCTTCCACCAAGTTATGGGTGCCTTGCAAATCATGAAGGTCACACTTTCGCCGGAGGCAGTCAGCACAAACCATAGATAAGTCAAAGAAGTAATGGTGAAGCTGAAGTGTGTCTTCATTTTACACATAACAAAGCTAACTGCACCACATTTAGTATCTTTGTCTGTGTGAGCTCAAGCAATGGTTGGATTACTAAAACACTGCTGAAGCTCCATCTGCCCCCACAAAACATTTAATATTGAAAGTGCCATGTGTTAAATGTTAATGACCTTAAAAATGTGCATACACCTTCAGGAGTCAATTGACAGGCAGAATTGATATTGACTTTGATATCAATAGATTCTTATCAGTTATCATCCATATTCAGGAATCAAGTTGACTGCATGCAAATGTGCACCGCATTACCAATATGTCTTAAGTGAAAACCTGCAATTGAAGCTTAATACCTGTCTCTATAGGTATAATATGTGCTGTGAAGTCAAATAAGTGGTTGAATGGTCTTGAGCAGGCTGGCAGCACTCTTTAACAGCTTTTCTCCTTAATTTTGTAAATAAACATGCTGTGAAATGCAACAGGGATTTATGAATTGGCAAGTAAACCTTGGGGAGTGCTAGCTTCTGTGGATAGAAATTACAGTATAATCCAAGACAAACAGTGACATGCAAGTACTGCTGCGTCATTTGAGATTGAAAGTCCTTAAAATGGCTGAGATTCCCATTACCTTGAACAAGGCTGGATAGACTCAAGTAAACCATACCTTGTGCACAATTTTTTTTTCTAACTGAGGGCCACTGCAGATTGTATCAACTGATGAAGCAGCATGTCCCAGAATAACTCAAACCCACACAACCAGTCCACATACTGGAAGGCTAAGCTAAGACTAAGACTAAGACTACAGGCTAAGCAGTAAACATTATCACATGGTATCAGAACGGTCAAAACAGGTGTCAATGCATTGTGTGAAAAGGGCTGTTGACGTTCACTGCACTGCACTTGGCACATCAGCTGAAATAAAAATGAAGATTTTAGTTTTTGTTTTGTAAATTTACTTTGATGTGATAAAGTCTGTCAGATTGTAATTGCACCTTACAGTACTCTGGCATTATACTTACTTTTTGTCATTTTTACAGCATTACAGAACGACTCAGAGTCCGACACTGTGCAGAGCATCCACTCCTGTCCATTATGTGGAGACTCGTTTGATAACAGGACTGGACAGTCAAACCACATTCGAGGCCACCTCAAAAAGCTTGGTAAAAACTTTTCTAAGAAGAGCAGGTCCCCTTTATTTGTACTGCGGGAGTTGATGCGTGACAAGAAGGAGTACCAGCGGGCAATTCAAATTCTTGGAAGGAGACGGAACCATTTTCAATATGGTGCTTCAAAGCTGTCCGGCTTTGGTTTTTACAGGCCCATGGGATTCCCAAGAAAGAATTCTATACACAGCGTTAACACTGAAGTAGGACAACAGACTCACACCTTTTCTTTAGCTGACATGGAATCTGATAAAAGGCAACCAGAAACTAAGCTGGATGATAAAAATTCACTCTCTGGCACAAATGCCCTGATAGGACTTCTTAAGAAGAGGAAGTGTCAGGAAGAAGCCAGACTGAAGGGGTCCTCTCAGATGTCAAAAGGTACTTGTGCGTTTTCTTCAAGTGACGAGCACTGTCCAGGACAAAGAACTGTTTCCTCACTGCCAAAGTCATCATGTGGTAAGTAACTTTCTTATCCTTGTAAATAGATAGGTTTGAGTGAAAGTTAAATCATTCAGTAGTTACTCAGTTTTATGCCATTTGGTTACAGGCTGTAGTGATGCCACACTATCTTAAAGAGGACATGTCATGACACTTTGTGTTTTTGCGCACGTATTTTGTTATCTTGAGTGTTTCCTGAACCACAAAATATGAAATATGCCAACCCAGTCCGTCACTGGTGTTTGAAATCCAATGGTCTGTTTGAAATCTGTGGTAATTTTGACTTCACATCAAGTCATTATAGTAATACCCAACTCTCACCAGGTATCTACACCCATACATCTCCTCAAAGAGCCACAGAAGCTCACATTATTTTATTGTTTATTCTTTTATTTAGCACAGACATACAGCTACATTGGTGCTATAGCATTGACAATATACATGTCCCAAATGCACTGTTTCAAGTGCATTTGTGGGGTGAAGTCAGATGGGAGCTGCATCCAAAGACATATGAGGTATGACTATTAAAAAATGAAACTGCGTTATGTGGAGAAAACAACGTGGCTCCCAGTCCCACTGAGTGTTATATATCAAGGTTGGGTATTGATACACAACTGCTGCAAGTTTCCAATAAGTGGTGTCTTTCGGTCACTGCTAGCTACTGAGTGAAGTGAACATGTTTTTGCTAGGGTGTTAGAAAACACATCAACTCAAAATTTTGGTGAAATTGAACAAAACAACTGCAGAATCTATCTGGTCTTTTAACTGAGGTGTATAGGGGACACTGTTTGTCACATGCAAGTGTGTTTGAATGGCACAACACATTTCGCGAAGGCAGAGAGGATATCCAAGATGATGAACATCCTGGCCGTGCACTCATGCACATCAAAAACGTCTGAAAACATGCAGAAAATTCAATAAATCATTCAAAAGGATCAATGACTCAGCATAGAAATGATAGAAAAATGATCTCCATTGAGAAAGAGACAGTTCAGCAAATTTTGCATTAAAGTTTGAACATGACAAAAGTGTGTGCCAAAGTTGTCCCACAACAATTCACAATCACTCCTTCCAACAAGATTTGGCTTTTCTTCGGTTTGTTGTAAAATGTCTCCACAAATTTACTTACATTTGACAAGTCAGACATTTTCTCACACAATTTTCAAATAATTTTCCAACACCTTAGCAAAAACAGGGCAACTTCACTCAGTAGCTAGTGGTGAACTAAAGATATCACTTGTTGGAAATTTACAGCAGTTGTGCCTGAATACCCAACCTCTGCTATATAACACTGGTGTGACTGTGAACTATATGGTTTTATCCTCATTGGCACAGTCTCATTATTAAATAGCCATACCACGTACACCAAAGCTGATCATTTTTTAAAGGGCTAATCGGTCTTGGTTTATTCAGAGTCAAAATTTGCCCTGTTGATAGATCAGTTTTATCCTTAACCAAAGCATGGCACAGATGTTTCATTTAGACCACAGGTATCAGTTTACAAAAGGTGGGAAAAGATCATGACAAGTCTTCTTTAAAGTTAACTTAGTGTTTCACTTTCTTTTTAAATACATTGGAAGGATGTCATACTCGCCTAATGTACCATGTAAAACACATCACACTAACCACTGCTAAAAGAAGTTGTAATCAACTAAATGCTAAAAAATTATTTTAAAAAAGTAAACAGTAATTACAAGGAATCATATTAATAAATGCCAATAAAGTAAGAGCTTAATGTTGACAATTAGTCATCATTACATCTGGTCATTAGTTAGCCAGTAGTATCTTGGTTATGTATTGATCTTAAAATGTTCCTATCATTAAATTAAATGTTTAAATAAAATTAATAAACAGCTGCTTCAAGCAATTAAAAGATTTTATTTGTTGATAGTGTGGTGTCATCTGCATAAAGGTGTAATTGACATCTTGGCATTTCACTTAGATTAGAGCCTTAAAACATATAAGCCTTTTACACCAAATGATGCAGAGTATTGTAATATTTCCCCTGTATTGATTACCCAGATTGTATTGAGTGTGGATTTAAAGAATTCATCCATAAACATATACAGTGCCCAGCATAAATAAGTACACTCCCTATTAAAGGTAATGTATTAATCAATATCTAAATGAACAAAGAACAGTTTCCAAAGTTTTGACAAAGCTGAGTTTAACATAACGTTTTTTTTACCATAAGATGAAAATAAGGGAAATATGATATCTAAATTAGCTTTGCTCCCACCCCTTTGATTGGGGTGTACTCATTTTTGCATCCTGATCTTAAATTGAGAAAAATGCTTTTTTGAAGGCATTTAAAAAATCTTGTTTGCAATCAGTGGGCCACATGTGGGGAGTATTTTGTGGTATAATATGCCATAGGAAATGTTGATTTTGAAAGGAAACTAAAGGTTTTCTGACAAATCTGAAGGGGTGTACTCATTTATGCTGAGCACTTTAAGGAAGTTGAACAGGTTCGTCTTCTCAGTCAGGCTATTGTATTTTGGTGTTACAGCATAAAGAATGTTTTGTTGAACCACAACTACAGTCCTTGGACTTTTTAGTGATTTCAAAGTATTGCAGCCCTTTTTATCACAAAGTCTGTTCATTCTTGTCAGTTTAACAACAAAATCCGGCTTAGTTTGTTGCACACTCTTCATTAACCCCTACATTTATCAAACAAATACCCATATCACAGGTGTAAATTCCTAGGTCGAGATGAGTCGTAAAATTTGTATTGTATGATTAACTAAAGACTTGAGCTCTGACATCAATGGCTGGCCTAAAAGCAGTGTGAAAAAACATTAACCCCAGCTCTACAATACCTAAACACGACAAAAATGAAACAATCAACAAACACTGATTTTTGGTCATTGGTTTTCTTTGTGTGTTTTTTTTTTTCCTCCCACAGAAAAAGGTGAATCCAACAAAGTGTGTGTCCACTGCAATGCAACTTTCCATAGTGGAGTTAGTTTGTCTAATCACCTTCGAGCTTATGCAAAACGGAAAAAGACTGGCATAGTGGATGGAACAGGTAAGTGCCCTTACCTGCAGCTTTAGTTAGACACAATAGGAAGTCTATTACTCCAAGTCTGTAGCTGCTTTGTAATCTTAATTATCATAAAAACACACTTTAATCAATAATAATAATTTATCTGCAAAATCCCATTTATGTTTGGAACAAATACTGTATTATAAACACTTACATCACGCGATATTTTTTTTGGAATCATATAGTCAATTAAAAAATCAAATGTGAAAGTTTTAATCTTCCATAAGGTATCTTGTACTGAGTATTTTGATTTAAAAGGAGCTATCTTAAAGCTTTAAATAGTTGACTGGATAAGACTGATCCAACAACAAATTAGCACATAATAAAAGATTATGTAAGTTTCATAATTTGGGTGGATGGCCCTTGATGTAGCAGTTTGAAAGCCTTCTACAATCCTTGTCCTGGAAGAGATTTAACAACTGTAGGGGTGTAAGAATATGTCAGTCTACAACATTTTGCTTCAAAATCCTTTACAATTTACAGAACTACAGCTCATTGTATTGTGTTGTGGTCCAGCCTTTGGCCACTAGTTGGCAGCAGACATTAAGTCACTTGACTTTTCATTTTTCTGTTGCTTTCATTGTTTTTATATCCGCCATTGGAACACAAACAAAGATTTAAAAAAAAAACCCCATCAGAAATAGACTTTTTAGATAGAACAATACAATATGCTCTGGCCAATTGCCCTGCTTATTGTATTGTAATATCATGATACGTTAAGTAGCATCACTCCTGTATCACGATATGCTATGCCATTTTCTTGCCAATACACACCTCTAAAAATTCCTTACTCTGAAGTTTAAAATCAATAGTGATGAATAATTTAAAATGGTTTTATAAAGAATAACTAGTTCCTTTTTTTTAATCAACAAAATGCCCAACCTGCTTTTTTCCTGTCTTTCAAACATCTGCAGCTGAAGGTAAGCATTTTTTTAACATCACATCCAAATACAGAAAATTACACATTGGTTTGTAGTCTCTATGCAACCTCAAAATAAAAGAGTATTACTTATATGTATTCAGAAAAACAAGAGTAAGGGAAATGGGTCTTTGTTTTGTCTCAAAATTTAAATAGTTGTTTATAAACTGATGTACTGTCTAAACCCACTCAAACCTGATGTAACATTTGTGCCTGAAGGAGGGGGTTGATGATTTGATTTGACTGATAGAAAAATTTTTTTTTAATAAATTTTAGGGCAAAGTCAGTGTTTACAGTTGAAACCAAGGGTTTAAACTTCTATTTCTCTTGTAATTTTATCTCCATCTGCTGAAGAGGCTAAGGAATTAACATTTTAGAAAACATTGAAATTCTTTGCAGTTTTTCAGAAAAGAAAAACTTCAAGGTTGTGCTAAACAGTTTTCAAACAATATTCAGGTTTTCTGGTTCTAGCGGATGTCTTTTAGGCATAAGTTAAAAGAGACTGCTATGTTTGGGGAAAAATCAGATAAGATTGTAAAATGAAATCAGAGTCATGAAGATATTAAAAAAGATGAGAAGTTTGTGATTTGTATAAGGTGAACATAACATTAAAAGTGAATAACTACTGAAGTGGTACTACCACCATATAAGGGCCACGCTAACCAGAGCTAATACTGATATAATAATGTACAATAACCGTCTAACTTTTTAACAACTCTTAAATATACTCCTACTGTATATTTTGATCATGTAGAATTCAGTCCTAAAAAAAGCACTTAATATTTCAAATAAACAGCAGGTGTGCTTTCATTTAGCACACAAATAAGCAACTACTTTGTGAGAATTTCAACCTTGAAAGAAACTGTTACCATTTTTTGGCAGAACAACTTCTCCAGCAAGCACATATCCTCAGTGTTAGACCTTGACTCTTAAACTCTCTAGATTTGCCACTAGTTGAACACAAACATAAATAATACAAGGCCAAAACACGTTTGAATTACACAAGACAGGATGAAGTCAAGGATTCTTGACTGAGTTACTAACTGTACAGTTTTTGTTTTCTCATTGAAATATTTCTGAAAGACATTTTTAGCCCATTTAAGTTGAGAAAGGTTTTCTCTATTCTCCAAGGAAAAGCATAAATAAGCATTTTTATGTCTTTCAGCTACAGAGTGTAAAATAAGGAGACAACGCTCAAGACCAGGTCCAAAAAAGAAGACGCAGCCCTTACCACAAACTCCAGAGGAAATGTACCGACTGACCTGCAGGTAAAGGGCAGTAGGAGAGTCTTAGAGTATTAGGAAAGAATGCATCAAAGTGAACGTAGAGGTGGAGAGACAGTCCACTTTCTTACACTTGCTGCTGATTTCATTTATTGACACCAAAAGTCCCTTTGTATTGATGCATGTCAAAATAATTTAATAAAGTATTATCAGGTATTCCTCATAACAAACCTGATGTAAAAAGAGTTCCTGATGTCTGGGGAGCAGAGTGGCTGAAAGTAGCTATATAAATATTTACCACACAGGAGGGTGTTGGAAAAGCTTGCAAATGTGCCTGGAAAGTCCTTGATAAGTGTTTTCACAGTTTGATCTTTGGAAAGGTGCATGATCCCAGACAAATGGGTCAAATCAATTTAAAATACATCTTGTGCTCAGCCATGAAACCATGTAAATCAATCAATCCTAGTGTTCATCCAGATAAAACCTCAAACTTTTGTTGTTTGAAAGTTTTGAGAAAGAAAATGATTTTTTTTTTTTTTAAAATAAGGCCTATCTCATTTCTGTAGTGCTGCATTCAGACTGAATTTCAAGGAAAAAAAAATACAACCCTTCAGAGTTTATATGTTTAGACGTTTTTTATAAAATATTTAACTATTCGATGCTGTTCTGATTTATTGACAAAGTTATGAGGGAAAAAAAGAATTGTGATGAAATACATGATTTTACCTATGAAATGTTTCGCCAAATAGCATGAATATTGAACATTTATATTCGGTTTGAAGTAGCAGAGAGGATCTTTCAGGTTGTTTTTTCTTATTGCAGCCTTCGTGGATTATGTGTGTAGTGGGAAATCCCCTCAAAAGTGCTGCTTATCCTGATTTGGTAATCCCTTAAAGTCTGTACCAAGATCAGGCTGATCTTTTCAGTTTTTATAATATAAAAAGTATCAACAGCACTATCAATATGTGTTGTTTGACCTACTAAAGAGTTTGAAAACATTTCAGCCCTGTAATCCGACCTGAAATTAGCCCTTTACAGAGATCTGGACATTCGAACTATTTTGCTTGAAAGTTTTTTCCAATTAAACTGAAAGTTTGAAACATTACAAACTGGAGGTTTTACGTGAATAAACTTGATTACAAAGTCGTACTCAAGTTCATAATCCTTTTCTTAAATGCAACCAAATTTCAAGCAAAAAACAGTGAATAAAGGTGGACAACGTGCCGCAGACTCCTCCTGTTGTTTAAAGCTGAAGCCAAAATACCACCATAACAGAGTCTAATATATGTCTATCTTGACACCAGTCTGCACAGCAGGGATTGGCTGGTAGAGCCACAATATTTATGGGATGCCTTTTCCTTAGAATTGTATAAAAGTAAAACACTTTTAACCCACTGGTAGAGGGGCCAAGATACCTCAGTTTGATGCAGTCCACAGCAGTACAGACTTGTGCAGATTTGAAGCAGACACTCAGTAATGTCATTTCAGTGGCTTGTGCAAAGAGTTAAGATTTTTCCTCTCACTGCTTCCTCTTCCCTTTACTTATCAGGTGTACACGACACTGTTTGAGACACACTGGTAATTTGCCACTTTTTTAAAGCATCAAATAACAAATTCTCAAGGCAGTCCTCAAAATAAAGAGAATATGAACACAAATGTGTGCAAAAAATGTCCAGTCACTAAAATAAAATCCATTTGAGAGAAATCAACCTGACAGGAGTGGTTTATTATCAGTACTGCAGCATGACTGTAGGGGAGCTCCAAACCTTATTGCCTCACCTTTTTTGTACTGCTTAGAGCAATCCATCTGGGTACTTAGTACAGATAATGTGGGCCCCACCTCTTCTTAGCAAAATAATTCAGTGTAGATCAGGGGTGAGTTATATGTATGCCGCATATTGCAGCCTGCGAAACATTTTCAGATATAAAAAAATCTGTAAGCATGAAGGACACTTGTTAAGAAATTACCTGAAAAACACAAGCATTTTGATAATTATTATATCTTTGCAAGACATTAGAAAGTAAAAAATGGTAAATAAAAAAAGTCTTTTAAAAAGCATTTTAACTTTGTTGGAAAAAAATATAAATTAAAAATACTTAAGCAGTGTAAACATTCTGTTTCATTGTGAAAGTGGCTTAAAATTGGCAATGACAGTGTTAACCTTATAAAATGATATACCAATTTTTTTCACTTAAGCGTAGCCAGACACTGAAATTATTTGAAGTCATGATTCCACTCACAGTGAATGGGAATTTTTTTTCTATTGTTGATGAGTTTTTCGTCCAACTCTTGACATTGAAGTCTGATGTGTTAAAGCTCTTCATATTGTCAAAGAAATATACATTGTGATTGCTCACTACAGGTTAAAACCTGGCTACTGCAATTTGATATTATTATTGGCTGCCTGAAAAACTGTCAAATCAAAATCCCTGGATAACTTTGGAATTATTAGCATACATGTTGGAAAACTGCTTTATCTCACATTGTCAGCAAATCCTGAAAGTTCTTGGATCCACTCATTCATTGAGAACTTTTTGAGTTATCAAAAGACAGAGACAGACAGACAGACAGAGAAACTCTGGCATAAACATAATCTTTTGGTGGGTATGAGAAAAGGTTGGATACTTCTCTTAAGCAATAGTTGTCATTTTTAAAGGCGGGGCTTTTATACTCCTACTTCACCTTTTTGTTGTGTTGTGCAGTCTGGATAAAGCTTTGCAGTGCATTACTTTTCACAGAATCTCTTCCATTTACTGCTTTAGGTTTGGTTGTGGTTGTATCATTTATAATGCATGGCGAAGGCAAAACTAAACATTCACTTTGAAATTCTTAATTTATCCAGATAAAGAAGCTAATACTTGGATTCTGATGTTATGGTTGTATGAGAGGTTTTGATGGCGCCAAAGACTTTTCAGGGTTTCAGACTGGGCTGTGGTAAACTGAAGATCAGGAAAGACTGCTTTATCCAATCCAAAACAAAAATGGCCTCCTTAGCCTTACTCTAAGTTGTTCCAATACAAGCCCACGTTCCCTATCTAGCTAGGTTTGTTTAAATAAATATGAACACAAAATTGATCCCTGTTTCAGTACAAACAACTGCATCAAGCTCGCCTGAAAGATGTGGTCTCAGCTCGCTTCTGATTAGTTTGCAGTGTGGACACAATTGACCCACATAGTAGTTGTATTAACAGCAGTAGTATTTATAGTAATTACATTACGGCTACCAGGCAGATGACAAAGTACAACTAAATAATAATGTTTTGGATCTCAGTCACTTTCTGTGCACACGCACAACATACATGAAAATGTCAACAGGTCAACCTGGTTCACCATCGCTACAGCAGATCATCACAGGACTGGACATCATTGACTGATTCAAAAACTTGTGTAGTTCCCAGAATGTATTCCAGCCCGTCTATGCAGGAGAATTAATCCTTTTTGAAGCTGCTCTCTACTTTTCCGCAATGCTGGCAGTTCCTCTGTGGACACTTCTATAGGTGTTACAGTGTAATAATTTACTGTTACTATCTAGTGTCCTGTGGTCCACAATAGACCCCGGTGAGAGTCCCTCCTCTTTGTGAACTGAGTTTGTTTATATTCATATAGCAAAGGGTGTCAAAGATTGATAAATATGTTAACCTTTATAATCATTCAGGAGACATCTGACCTCAATTACAGGACTCGCAACTTCCTTCCTATATTGCAGAGTGTGACTCGTACTCATAGCAAAACTGGCTGTGACAGGATTTCGTGACACCAGCTCTGGTTTTATGTCTGATCTAGCACGCTTACAATACAGCAGTGTGCAAAGGAAATGTGCGAATCTGCATCACTTTTTTTCCAACTGAATTTGAACAAAGAAACCGAGCTTAAGTTGCGAAAACTTCCTTAGAAATATTCCTAGCATGAATTTAAACCACATATTTTTCACATTTTCATGTAATTCTTCTTCTGTTTGCAGGTTCTGTGACCTCGTCTTTCAGGGCCCCCTCTCAGTGCAGGAGGACTGGGTCAAACATTTACAGAGACACATAATGAACACTAGTGTCCCTCACACTGGGCTTGGCATGGTAGAGGTCACCTCCCCGCCCAAGACCCTTAGGACTGACAAAGACAGCTCTCTGATGGCCACAAACGCTGCCTCATGAAGCCAACGGGGACCTTTTTAGATTTCACTTGACTGTATGTGTATGTACATTGGATGTTGTTTCACTTCTTTTTTTTAAGTCAAAGAAATAATGGCCAAAAGTACAACAGTGCTCAATGACGAGGATGATGTTGGACACTTGAAAAGACGATAAAGTTAATTATTTTGGATATTGTTACCTTTTTTCTGTTTTTACATGGTTCCAAATGGACGGACTGTTTATTCTTGTTTTATGCAGTAATGTAGTGTGGAATCCATTTCTAATGAAGACAACCTTTACCTCAGATTTCTCACAGCTTGAGTCAGTTTTTGTCAACACTTGGCAGCACTCCTCTTCTGTATCAATTTTCTCATTTACATGAAATAATTTACTTTTGTGTTGCATCATGTTGAAACCAGACCTACAGTCTTTTTTCAGGCCACACGGTGAGATAAATATTTCTGAGTTAAAGCATCGAAAGCTCACAATAAAGACCAAGAATCAGGAGTGAGCGAGACAAATGTCTTCAGACTTGTTATGCATAGAAAGTGTTTTATAGTTTTTCAGTTAATGCATTGTTTTTTAATACAAATACAAAATTTGAACTGAAGGTGATTTCTAACGGGCTCAATCAGTGCCGAGGACACCCTTCACACGTCACTTATATTTAAATGTTTAAACGGTTTTGAGATAATTTAATTTTAAATGTACTATATCACAGATACAATGCTTAAAACATTTGTGTTGTTCTAAATAAAAAAAAGAAACAAGTTGATTTTTGCAATCATCTTTTTCTCACAAATAAAATACATTGTCTCTGTAGACAGAATATAAAAACGGAATCTTCTTAGAGCAACAGAGGGCTGGTGACATGGATGCGCTGAAACGAACACCAGTACGTACACTGAAATGAAAACTTAAGAAATAGAAAAAAACTGAAAAGTACATTGACTTCTTTTTGCAGACAAATTATCAGGGGCAATCCGTTTCAAGTTCTGTGAAAATGGGTGTTAAATTTTGACACGAGAAGGCAGGATAAATCCATAAATCTTCTGGTGCAGAGCAGGATTTCAGGTTTCGTCCTTCTGTTTTTGTCAAGTCGAATTTTCATCATTCCAACAGGCTGCCACCCTGAAAGAAAAAGTTAAGCCATCTTATAGTTCAATCTGTAGAAAGCAATTATTGGTAAAGTCCACTTTTGAGTGACACAGACTACTGTCCCATTTTTTGTTAAAGACAAAAAATGGGACATGGTGTAGATATTTCTTCAAGGCATGTGACAATTACTGTAGAACAGTAACAGCATATCTTACTTTTGTATCTCAAAAGCTGAAACAGAATCTCTGAAATTATTTTTTTTAATACATGTCCTTTTTGAAAATCATGCCAGTAACACTTAAAACGTTGGTACACATGGGCTGTTCTGATCTCTTCTTGCTCCTGTAATGCTTCTCTTAGAGGGCTGAACAGCAAAGAGTGTCACAGCTGGCATTGACATCTGTGTGGAGCTTTGGCACAGAATTTTGAAGTTTCTACAAAAATACTCATTTTCACATCCCCTGAAAATCATAGAAAAACAGTGATATTAATGTAAAATATCATTTAAGCACTTCAGACACATGTACAGCATCCAAGACGTTGTTCAAAGGGAGCATGTAAGATTTTTAGGCCTTTATATACCCTTCAGTGTTTTACATTTACCCTGTGATTGATAGAGTAATTCTTTGTATAAGACAAAAAGTCAGTATCATTAGCACGCCCCGCCCACCTCCTGTGAGCAGCACTGGGGGCTGCTTGAAATAGCTAAGGCTGATCCCTGAATAGACCTACCACTGTGACATCCTGTTACTATTTTGTCAGTGGTTCAAGCCCATAGGCTCAGGGTAGAAAGCTCAGTGCAGAGTATAGACTACAAAGAAAGCAGAGCCTTTGAAAATGGCCTTGAGCTGGTCATTCACCACAAGGTAGACTAGTCAACCTATCAGAACAGACTGGGCCCACATGGAGAAAGGTCAGGACAGGAGCTCGAACAGAGAATCTCAGATAAAGTGAAAAACATATTCTAGACATACAAACAGAACATTACTACAGGTATGTTTATTCTTTACTGTTATTGGAGAATCATTCCCCTTACACCACTGCCAGGACGGAAATCTACAGCTATGTAAGCATTTTAGCACTTCCACATGCCTAGCCATAAAGTATATGGGATATTAGAATAGCTTTTTGGATAAATACCTGAAATACGCATGTTTTTAAAAGGATGGTTGCTAATGACATGATAACAAGGACTACAAAAGTGGCCAGGGATCCCATGCAATCATTTGATACTTTTTTAATAACAATAATGCATACACCATAGCCATAGGCAAGAGCAGCAGCTTGATCAGGTCATTTGATTAAGTGGAAATTCTAAAACAAGAGGTTACAATGTGGCGTAATATATTGGAAATGTGGACGCTACTTCTAGGTTGAACAGTCATTCAGTAGTTCCATAATAGCTTGACCTTATCATCAGCGATGACCCATGAACAGATTGAAAGATCCTATGGGTTTTTAGTCAAGGGAAATGGCATGATGCACTTCACGGTGTCTACAAAAATATGTCATCCCTGTACCACTCTATGATGTCTCATTTTTGGTCTAAAGAAGAACAACATCATAGTGAAATCTAAATTAAAAAGCCAGTATTGTTTTTTTACTGAAAGAGCTGTATTACTCTGTCCAGTTGAATGTCAGATTGTGAGAATATAAAGATGTTAATGATATCTCATCCGTTATGCCTGTTTTTGGGCAGCAGAGTTACGGATTATGGGGGATACATTAGACTATAGAATGATGACTAACCTAAATAACAAAACCTCATATTCTCTTAAAAAGGCTCATTGGTCTTGTATTAATCCAGGGCTGATTCTCTGGATTGGGGATTTCCTGTCCTGTCGTCCACAGAGGGTCAGTAATGGTGAGAGCATGTCATATGTGCACACAGTGAGCACTGGCTGCCCCCAAGGCCGTGTCCTTTCCCCTGTGATATTTTCTCAGTTTACAAAGAAATGACCAAAACTGTATTTAATGAAGTATGCTGATGATTTGGCTCTTTTACAAAAAAACATATTTCTTTTTAGGTAAAAGTGCTTGTTTGTCCAGACAAAGGCCCTGGAGACGTGGTGTTGCTCAAGCTAGTTGAAAATAAATAAAGCCAAAATAAATGGTGAGTGTACAAATCCATTGTTGAGTGTCCTAACTTACCATCTTTCTGCCTAGTAATGTCACTTGAATTGTAGGCTGAAGAGTTAATGTAATAAGATTGTTTTCATGGTCAGCAAAATAGTGGGCAAATCACAAAAACCCCTGTCTCAATTTTTTACTGACAGAACAAGGAAGAAAACAAGGAGTGTCCTAACAGATAGATCTCATCCTCTTTCTGACCAGTTTGAGCCTCTGAGCTCAGGGAGGCGCTACAGCAGGGGTGGCCAACAGGGTTCCCGTGAGCACCTGGTAGCCCTTAAGGAGCCTCTGAGGTGCCCACAGGGACATCCTCAAGAGAGCACAAGTTCACGCCACAGAGCATTTAGTTCCTATTATGTTTTAAATAAATCATACCTACATCAATACAAAACAAACTATTTAACATTAATTATATTTTAAAAGTTTTACATAAATTAAATCGTCAAAGATGCATATAAGTATAGTATTCTCGTATTATTTCTCAATCACAAGTAATAATTGTTGTTATTTACAGTATAAAGTAAACATTCAGCGTCACATGTAGCCTCCTAAATGCACAATATGAATTATTTGAGGTGAACTATGCAAATTTATATCAGTCAGAAACATCAAATCAAACAGGTAGCCCTCTGTAATACTCCTCATCTTTTGGTAGCTCTCAGGTCCGGAAAGGTTGGCGACCCCTGCACTACAGAGTCCCTCTGGCAACTAAAAATGTTTGTAAAAAGTCATTCATCCCAAGTGTGATAAACATCCTTAACCTCACTAAATGACTAATGATATCCATACCAATATGAACTACTGTGTGTGTCTGTTTTTAATGATTATATTGATATATTATGCTGATATTTGTATCTGGAGAGGCAAAGGAAAATTTGCACCTAAGATGGACAAAAAGACTTATTCTATTCTATTCAATTAAAGACATGGATACAAGTCTTGATTTTTGGTGTCCCATAGCTACCTCCGCCAAGGAGGTTATGTTTTTGCTGGCGTTTATCTGTCTGTTTGTTTGTTTGTTTGTCTGTGTTCAAAATAACTTGAAAAGTTCGGAACGGATTTGGATGAAATTTTCAGGAATTGTCGGAAATGGGATATGGAAGAACTGATTAAATTTTGGGACTGATCCGGATCACCTTGGCAGAGGTCTGCACTCTCTGAGTGCTTTTCTAGTTTTTATTTTCTTTTTCATTTTCAATGGCAGTTATCCTGTGATGTAACAAGTTACTTTTAAAATAATGCTATCTAACTACAAATTCAAGGCAAAACATAACCGGAGCAGAACTACATCACTTCGAGCTTGCAGTTTAAATAAGACTTCAGGTAATAAGGTTACCTGGCAACAGGAAAGTAACATGCCTGGGTATAAAAAGAGCAAAGACACTGACTCTTAGGAGAGCCACTGTCTGTGAAAACATTGATGCATTTGAAATGCAAGCTGGAACTCATATGCAGAAACTGTGTATGAGCCAGGTTTGTCCCATTTTTCAGGAGCAGAGCTTATTTCAGATGCAAAGATTTTATTTTTTCAAGGAACAACTTATATTGTGCAAGCTTTCGAATGCATATCCATTTTTATTTTACTAAAAAAATCTGAGCTGAGCTGAGCTGTTCCAAAGCAACCAAGAGTGAAAGTGCCAGAGCTATTCATTGTGGGAATTGATTGTAATTTGTTGAACGGCATAAAGTAGTCAGGATAAAAATACTGGATTTGCTGATATAAAGATGAGCATTGATCAGGAAAGATAATTTCTCCTTGGAGTAGTTCTGAAATATTTCCACATACCTGTAGGAAGAGTTCAAACTGTGGTTTCAGCTCTTTCATCATGCTTCCTGCTTTGTTCAGGCAAACGTGTCTCTGTCCGGCTTCAAACTCCTTCAAGAAACCAGTTTATGGATCAGTCAATATGAAATCTCTTCGGCCTTTCTCTTCACTGTTTAATGATAACGCTTTGTTTAATGCTGTTATTACCCGTGTGTTGCTGAGGTGTTCCTGAGAGGTGATATGAGCCTGGACCGAGGACGCCGATGTGGAGACAAAGACTTTACATGCCGCACAGTGGAAAAGTTCAACCTTCGTCATGTGGTCGTTTTCCTGCAGAGCTGATGGAACAACAGACCAGATCAAATTCTAGGTTTCACTGACCGGAGAAAAAGATTCTGATTCATCAGTATTTTGAACGAATGTGTCTTTTACCTTGAAGTGCACAGTCCTCTGTGGCTTGACTGCTCTTGCGGCTTTTATACAGCATGACTTCCTGTAGACAGAAAGTTATCACTGTTCTGGTGCATCAATGACTGAACATTAATTAAAGCTCCTGTGATATAATTTCTTTTTTTCCCCATCATTGACTTTGTTGCCAATCTATCCTTATCCTCCATTAACACCCTCAAATCTTTATACTAAACCTCTCTTCTTCGTTATGATCTATGAGACTTGTTTGATGCCATAATTTTGGTGCTAAGTTACCCTTCAGTTTCTTTGGGGAAATAAAAGGTTCCATATTATCCACAGGAACCCTGAGGACATACTGGGTATCACAATTCTGTTCCAAAGCCAAAAAGACTTGAACAATGTGTTAAAAAGCAAAAACTGAAGCAAACTATATTATTTGATACTACAGTGTATTAAGGCCACTCTACAGAAAGGAAAAAATATGACCCCAAAACATTTTAGAACAAATATTCTCTTTAGATTATAAAGCTGTAATTTTGCAGGAAACCAAACTCAGAGTATCCTGGCTTAAAAAGTTTCACATTTCTGCGAACCAAACTAAAGAAAATAAAGATTATTAAGTATAAAAAAAGACTATTGCATGGAGGAAAGTCAAGAACAGATTAAAATTTAAATTTGGACCGAGTTATGAGGAAATACTTATGGTTTTAGCCCAGAATCATCACATTATTATTGTCACAAATCAGGGCTATTAAGAAAAAGCACCACACTAATTTCAGACAGGGTGATCTTCTTTGTTTATGAAGAGCTACAGCCCACTGGATCATGCAAGACGAATTTTGAGATTATGAAATCAAAATTAAAAACTTCAAAAACTTAAAAAAAAAATGTCCTTGTATATTTAACGATCTGTTAACTTGTAAATTCTAAAACAGTTGACAATTCACAATTATGAACATACAGATAGCAATTTTTTTTTTACCAAAAACATGATTCTGGCTTAAGGCAAAATGGCCCACTCAAGGGCAAACAACCTCTACCAAAACGTTTCTTCAGGTATGTTGAAATACTGTCATATTGTGGAAACCTTCACCTCATACCACTGCCAGGATAAAAATCCACAGATATATGGGCATTTTTTATGGTGGTGTAGGTATATTTAGATCAATGACTTTGCTGTTTACAACAGAGGATTAGGGCCACGGTAAAAAAAAACAAAAAAACAAAAAAAAACAGTACGTTTGAAAAAAAAAAAAAAGTTACGAGAATAAAGTCATAAATCTATTTAAATTAAGCTAGAAAACAAACTGTATTCTGAAAGGTTGGACCAGAAGAGCGTACATTTCCTCTTCCAAAAAGGAGACAATTTCCTCCAAGTCGAGGTGGTTCCTTCTTCGAAAAAGCCCCAGTTTCTTGCAGTATCTTTTCAGGGTCCTAATACTTATAATAATGTGATGCTGATGTGCCAAAAGAAGAAGTATTTCCTTGTTTGTGAAACTTATACTAAAGTATAACTTCACTAGATGCTTTGACGTTCCTCATTTTTGTACAAGAGGCTGCTGCTCTTCCGATAGCCTCTACAGCCTAAAATAACGAGTTTATTCTAATAAATTTACGACTTTTTCCCCTTTGATGTCACTTTCCAGGAAGGTTGGTCATGGCACAAAGGAGAAGTGATTTGATTTTGGGTGGTGATCAAAATCTGAATATGAGTCCAGGATTTTTTTTAAGGGTTTGTTAACACTGCACAAAGATAGGGCAATTTTCCACATTTTTAAAAACAGCTCACATTGGAAATGCCTTGGGTCTTGGAGGACTTCTAGTATTTAATGCTAGGATGTTTGAAGTCTTTTATAAATCATTTTTTGGTCCTTTTGGGTCTTGTCAGGCGGTGTTAGAGAAGCAAGAAAAGCATTAAATTAGTCAGCGGGGGTGCAGAGTGCTGTGTGTGTCTGTGCATGTTTGTCTATGTGTGTATGCAGAGCCCCTCCTCTGCTCTCGTCTTACTGCAGTGCTGTCCTGCACTGAAATGACACCAAAATACCCCCGCAATATGAACGTCTTGAGGAATAATAACAGCCGAGTGTTGTTGCAGCACTTTTTCAAAACTGTACAATGAAGGGGCTTTAAACTAACTGCCATAAAAGCTGAGCTAAAACTAGATTTTCTTTTTTAAACAGACTCAAGCACTATCCCAGGATAACAGAAGTAGTTTACCTCTGAGAGCATTCAACATGATTAAGTCATAAAAACATCTGTTTTATCTCATGACAAAAATAAGTGGAGTTCAGGAGGAAAACAGTATTCATCACAGTAATGTGGAAAAAAATAAAATGATACGTCTGCCTTGGGCTTTTCTAGTATTAAATTTAGCCTTGTTTATCAAATCAGGTTGGAAAAAAATGCCCATTAGAAGACAACAACAGAGATTCAGCAATGGAACAAACTGCGGGATGGTTGCACAGTGATTATTATCTTACCTGTAAAAAGGCTATTATAATGTCGTCATAACCATTTTGTTGTTGGATATACTCCAGGGTGTCCCAGTGACTCTTGCTCTCCAGGTGATCCTCCAGCTCCTGACCATTCCCTAACCTCACATCACAGAGGTCACAAGTAATGGGGTTCCTAAAACAAACAATGAAGACAATCGGCAGTGCGAGTTATTAATACAGTATTTACGGCTTATAGACAGTTAACAGCCTTCACACCAGGTAGAACTTGTATTCCTAAAATTCTTAAGGGTTAAAAGACAATGTTGTTTTACTGGAATAAAACACAGTGTCCCTCCACTTTTCTGAATTTTCTCATTAATTGTGGGGACAGAAACGATGCGAAATTGCATTGTGGTTACGTAGCATCTTTACAAAGAGGGAGATAACAACTTTGGCTCTTACTCATCTATTACAGTGTCTTTGTTTGCAGGTCTTGTCACTTTGCTGGGGGGTGGGATTGGGTCCAGATCTTTCGAAGAAAACACAAACAGTGATTAATAATTGGGTGCACAGAAGAAACATTAAATCACTGCAAACATCGATATTTACGCTGTCAAACTTTTAATATTTAAGTACTCTTTACACCCTCACTTAAACTGAAACACTCTATAGTAATTTTAATGACAAAACCTTTAAAGATTAAAAATTACAACAAAAAAACAACTGCCATTATTTTTAACCAAACCTACCATGAGCAAAAGAGAATGATAGGTGTCCAAATGGTGCAAATATGTTGACGGTGATTCTGTTCTGAAACTTATTTATACAGTGTAAAGGACTTGTGTGTGTAGTTTTTTTGGGGGGTGAAAAACAAGAAATTACATAATATAAAGATCATGGGACTTGTTTTTTTGTTGGGATGTTATCCAAACAGTATTAATTGGTAATTGATTGGCTTTAAGTTTCAATTACAGCTTTGGCTTCAACAACCATGAAACAAATTTAAATTAAAAGATTAATGTGCTGCATGCTGGTTTTGTCATGAGAGTTAAATGTTTCAGTGTTTTTTTATGTTTTATTCTGGTTGTAACAGTACACTTCCTCAGAAAAGGACATAGCTTACTCAGTTTGATCTACTTATTATCATGATATAAACCAATCAGCCATAACATTATGGCCGCCTGCCTAATATTGTGTTGGTCCCCCTTTTGCTTCTGCGCAACAAAGTGGAAGCACTGTGTATTCTCACACCTTTCTATCAGAACCAGTATTAACTTCTTCAGCAATTTGAGCAACAGCAGCTCTTCAGGCCAGCCTTCGTTCCCCATGTGCATCAGTGAGCTTTGGCTGCCCATGTCCATGCCACTGGTTCACCTCTGTTCCTTCCTTAGACCACTTTTGATAGAAACTGGCCACTGCAGACCGGGAACACCCCACAGGAGCTGCAGTTCTGGAGATGCTCTGACCAGTCATCTGGCCATCACAATTTGGTCCTTGTCAGGCTTTCTCAAATCCTTATGCTTGTCCATTTTCCCTTCTTCTCAACTTTGCAGAGAGAAGTTCTCTTGCTGTCTGACATCCCACCCACTAACAGGTGCCATGATGAAGAGATGATCAGTGTTATTTACATCAACTGTCAGTGGTCTTCATGTTATGCCTGATCTGTGTATTTCTTGTTAAACAACATCTTTTTACAAACATGCCTATGTAATAGTTTTTTTGTGTTTAGTGCATTCAATTGTTTGGATGCTTGTGATAAAGAAATTGTGAAATTTACGAAAATTTGTGCTTAGTAACTGTAGTATAAATATCAGTTAAGATAACAAAATAACACTGATCACGCAGGCCAATCAAACAGGTACAGATACTGTATAGTTTCTTCTTGAATTGTATCAAATTCTAAAAAGTTTGTATTGATACATTATTATGTAGACACTCTTGCATCTTTTTTATGTATCAATGTTGCCCCATTTTCTCAAATGATTCAATAAAAGGGCAAGAAAGCTATTTTTTCTTTAATAAGTTGTCTACTTACCTTTTTCAATGGGTCCCAGCTGCAGGTAGTCTCTCTTTATCCTTGGAGGTGATAATCTAACCTTGGTGATCTACATGGAAGAAAATGAGACCTCAGAATGACAGTTATTCTATAAAGACAAGCTAAGGTGACTGACTTATTGAATATCAAACTTGTTAACATGCAGGCCTTGTAGCTATGCTAGAGTTGGAAAATAAAATATGCTTTAGGACATGGTCATAAATTAAAAATGAGATATATGGGAAAAGACAATATTGAGAATATTGATATTGTTGTTTTTGGTTGACAAAATGTAGATACAAGGCCTCATGCTCAGAAAAATGTTTTACAGTTAAACCACTAACATAATTGTTATTTACTCCAAGATAATCTATTTGAAATGTTTAGTTCATATGAGGGATCATCAGTTTATCTAAAATAATACTCCTAACTCCTGCACGCTGTCTAAATGGTGCAAATATGTTGACAACAATTGGAAAAGTGGGTGGAACTGTAGAGAAGCTAGTTCTACTCACTTATACATTTTCTTAAGAACATCTTTGTGCATTTAATACACTCTTTTAATTTATATAAGACGAATGATCATAAAGTTTCAACATTTTTTATATCACCAATCATTATGATAAATGAGATTTTATCATGTCAAACCACATTGTACTAAAGGGTAATTTTGACAACCTCAGGATGATACAATGTCATCATTTTTCGACCATCTGGACCAGTGGTTTTCAAACTTTTTTTATGCTCAAGACACACCAGAGCTCGCACTGAAAAATTAAGACACACCATGTTCACACCATGGAAGATAGCCTCTTTTGTTACTGTACATTTAAGTAATTTGTTCTAATAACTGACTGACAAGCGTATTATTCATGCATTATTTTTTACTGAAGAATATGTTTAAAATTTCATTTTATTTCATCAATTCTGTGTCGAACATTTAAACTAACAGATCACAACTTCAATATCGGGCACATTTATGAATGGGAGAAAAATCAAGTAATAACACTTATAAACAGCAACAATTTTATTAAATGCAGACCCCTAAAAGTTTTTGTTTTACAACAGAATTTGCAGCAGTATAACTAAATTAATTTACACAAACAACTGATGGAGTGACTCTAAACCTCATTCACGAGTTGGTGTGTGGTTGTAGTTATTGAACAAATTACCAAGGCACCCCTGGACTTGCCTGAGGGCACATCAGTGAGCCTTTACACCATTTAAGAACCACTGATCTAGACAGTGTACGGGAGTTTGAAGGCAATTTTTGACACTTTGAAATAAAAAAACATCCAATACTGTGTGTTTAGGGCTTATAGTTTTTCATAGTATCAAACCGTTATATTAATATTTTTGATTTTGTAAGAATCATGTCAAAGTTCAAGATTCGACTTTGTCAGATTAGTTTGTTATTTACAGAAATATAGTGAGCCATATATATTGAGTCTTTTTTTCAGCTAAAACAATAATAACAATAATAATAATAATAATAACAGTATTGAGATATGAGATTTGAACCTTATCACCCAGCTATTTTACACAGCTCTTCTTTTTACCTGTCTCACAGGTGATACCTCTCTCCTGTACTCCAGCCCTGATATCCTCTCCTCCCCGTTGGTCCTCTGTGCCCCATAAAAAGGGAAATGTGAGGTGGAAGGGGCAGGGATAATCCTGTCCGGGCTACAGGCTCTGGGGTCCAGGAGTCTGTTTATGGAGTCATAACTTGGTGTACTGAGTGGTTCTGTTTCTGGACTATAAGCCCTCTGATCAGGAGGTCTATGAACCGGACTCAGACTCTGACTCTTGTTGGGTATTGTTACAGTACCAAAGTCCAGCCTGCTGAGAGGTTTACTGCCAGGCCTGAGGACAGATGAATCCCAGCGGCTTTGTTCACTACTGCTTCTTTTGGGAGACAAACTCTGACTCCTCAGATCCTGATCTGGTTTGGGTTCATTTTGGTCTGTTTGCTGACTTTCCTCTGGCTCGGAGTCTGATGAAACCAGCTCATAAGGATCGTACAGCTCATCCCTGAGTGAGACAGAGCAGAGGTTAGTGTTTGTGCTAGTGTGTGGAAAGGCCGTCTGCACACTGACTCCAAAAATGGCATATTTTTCAGCAACATTTTCCCATAGTCCAAGAAGACTGCCAGTGGCTGTAAATGATCAGTTAAAATAAATCGGTCCTCTTTATAAGTTGTTGCTTCTGTATAAACCACAACAAATCAAACTGGAGCACTGATGACCATTGAAAAGCAGTCATGATAATCCTTGAGCAGGTAAAACTCCCCTTACTCTTGTCTTGTTTTCAGGAGTTGATGAATCCTGTGGTGTTTTTTGTTTGTTCCCTTTTGCAAAAAGTGGAAAAAAGTCAACTTCACTGCCTAATGACTCAGTTATGCAACATGCTGGGAATTTCTGCAAGCCATCAAAATATGAATGAATCAAGCTGAGTGCTGCAGGGTTTTGGTGCATTACATTTTCTATCAGACAGTTGGTCCAAAAACCCTTTTGCTTACATTTTTCATTTTACTGTTCAGCAGTACAGACACAATAAAACGAACCATCTAATGTTCAGATACTTGAAGTGTGTGCAGACAGTTATTAGTCCATACATCCCTTTAATCAGCACACACTGAGGCACTGCTTTATCCTGACTTGAACACCTTAACCTCAGAAGAGCAGTCTGAAAGAGTATGAACTAACTTCACCATCTGATAGATGATGGTTCAAATGTGGAGTCACCATCAGAAAAAGATAAAAGTTCAACTAAAGGATGTGAACATCTCTGAGTTACTTACTTTTTTGGACTGCTTGTCTTTTTTTCTTCAGAGGGACCATCCTCTGCATCACCAAGTGGTTTGAATGAAGACTTCCATTTAAACTCTTCAGGTCCTGAAAAGACAAAAAGCATTTAGGTCTATTAGCTTTGAAAGACTTGATGCAGAAAAATAATCCTGAGTTTGAACTAAGAAAGGATTCAGTGATATAAGCTGTATTGGTTGTATATGTTCATGTATATACATATTCTTGAATTTATGTTTACCTATACTGCCATAAATTCTAAAATTAATCTTGCAGAGATGCTGCACGATTATATTGTGGTTTCTTGCAAATGCCTTTGAAATGTGTGTTTTCTATGTTGACATTTTCAGGACCCCGCTATGTAACATGGCTGGAAATAAGTATTTATATAAGTATTGCCTCATTCAGACTGGAGGGATTCTGTGCTCAAATGATTTATGGTGTTTTATGGTGTACACCAGGGACGGGAATCAAAAACTAATTCCAGCTGAGAGTCAGCAATAACTCCCTCAAAGAAAAAATATTAATAGTCTTTTTGCTTTAAAATTCTCTTATCATTTCTCTTACCAAGGGCCTCAACGTTCTCTTCAGAGGGAGTCAGCAGAAATGATAGCACAGAAGTCAGAAATGTAATCATGGCAGACAAGTCACAGAAGTGGTCAAATTTGGGACTTCATTTTTGACAAAATAGCAGTTGCAGAATGTTTAATGGGTTGAAACCCTGAAAACTTGTGGAAGAATTCATTCATCTATGCTGCACAGCTGTGAAAATCTGGAGTGACGTGTGTTTGAAATTGTTGCCACTGAAAAGCTGTGCAGGCCGACTTTTCCAAACCCAAAATCCCCTTCAAATTGTTAAGGGAATCATTAATAACATCATTAAGCAGTGCTGGTAATAGCTTTAATATCAATAAAATCTTATCAATATGCATTCCTTGTGCTGACCATAAACTTGCTTTTTGTTATCGCAACAGCAATATCTCCCGAATTAGTGCATACAATGACAAATAAGATTTACAAAAAAACAACAAACTGGACTTTAATTTTAACTAATCATTATCAACAGAAGGCTTTTTGAGAGGAGGGCAAACCAGAATAAAAAAGTCAATGAAAACTTAATACAAAGGAAAGTTTTAAAACATTTAATAATAATAATAATAATAACAATAACAATAATAATAACAATAATAATAATAATAATAACAATAATAATAATAATAAACAATTTAAAGGCAGTTACTAGTCGTTGGTACTGATAAATACCTAGGTGTAGTGTTCAACGACAGAACATCACAGATCCAGAAAACACATTTATTTCTCCTACCTAAACGTAGATAACTTGCAGTACAGTGATTCATAATAGGAATGCACAATAGTATCAGTAGATATAAACATAACTGCTGATATTTACAGCCAATATTTTTACCATACTAATTGGCCATGAAATCCCATATATTGGCTGTAATATTGGCAAAATGTACAACGTACCACGATTGTTTAACTCATCACCATGCAATGTCCACTTTTATGAATCAAAAGTGTAATTTACTAAAGAATAACATGTTGTTTTTCCTGCTCCACATCTTTTTCTAACACAAACGGATAGTAAACATGGATGAAAGAGTTCAACTCTAATAGTAAAGTAAGCAGAGACTCTGTGATCTTGACATATATTGGTTACATTTAAGCGATGATGAGTTTAGGAATATCTGCAAAAATCCAATATTGTGTATCACATGTTTTATCTAAATAAAAAAAAAGGTATTCACTAAATGTCTCCACTTCTTACAGAACAAAGTTTTAATAGTTTGAGACTTTTTAATAATTCTATTTATATAATACATAAACTGTTCTGTTTCTAATTTCATTCAGGGTTTAATTTGTTTTTGATACCATAAATAAAAGTTTTAATCTATCTTTTACGCTAATTTGGTAGTTTCATTTTACTTTGTAAAATGCTTTGTTAATTTTTGGATAACTTTGGGGTTAGTTTTAGTTTGCATCTCAATATCTTAAACTGCTCAGTGAGACACCTCAAACCTTAAAAATACACTTGAAAGTTATAAAAAATGAGAAAATAGTTTTAATCTCTGTAGTCAGAAAACTCATCTAATGTTATTGGTGTGCTTTGTCAATGGACAACACTATCTTTGTTACACATTTCAGATTGTGTCTATTTATTAGTTTTTTGTTCATAATACTAACATTGGTTCAGACTGAGATTGTTGAAATACTATTTCAGTTGTATTTTGTGAGATGACAGAAATGTAAATGATTTTGTTTAGTTACTCAGAAATATTTTGGTGACTGGAACAAAAACCCTGAAATTAATGTTCTCCAAATCTGTTTCATACTTTGATGTAACAAAACATGACAGTAAGCACAGCAAACCTCTCATCTACACATCCAGTTAGTAAGTTAAAGGCACTGTTACTTAAAATAGCTTAAACATGACCACAAATGCCACTCTCTTACCAGGAGACTTTGTTTCTGAGTGTTTCAGATGTTTACATGATTTACCTTCAGTTTGTAGTTCAGGAACAACAGGAGCTGCTGTCTGGCTGTAAACTTCACGTTTCTTTGACACAAAGTGCATCGCCTCTTTGAAGCCAAACGGTATGCTTTAGAAAACAAAACAAAGTTAGTGAACAACTAAAACTCACATATCTCAACAAATGCTCTTAGCATTAGTGTTTAGATAACGTAGCATACATGCTACTACCTAGCCACCCGGCTAACCTTTCAATTAATCCTAGATGAAAACATTATTATCGTTAGCAAGCACTTCAACGACATACACCACCACATACAACAAAAAGACAGGGTCATGGGTCAACACTACGTGTGTAATGTTCACGTTTGAAGACGGGGGTTGCTTTAAAAGTGGTGTAAGATAACACAAACATTAGCTACGTGGAGACAGCGCGGAGACTTACCTGTCCCTCTGTCCCGGTTTCCTTTGATTTCTGGGCAACATGCTCGGTTTCCCTGCAGGTGGGAGGCGCCGATTATTGTTGTGATGCTTCGTTTGGTTCATTGTGAGGGTGTTTTATCGAGGCAAACAGGTTAGCATGTGTTCGGGGTGTAGAGGAGGATATTAGCCCTCATTCAGCACAGTGTCACTACTTTCACCTGCCGACAGGTGGCGGCATGTTATCAGACATAGGTGTGCAGCCTTGGTTTGAGCCGTGGTCTCTGTCCAGCCCTGCTTAATCTAATGAGCCTAACAAAGAGTTTCCAAGGCATTAGCGGTTTTTATGGTTTATCAAACAGTGTGTTTTATTTCTTATTACCAGAAATGCTTAATTAAAGGATTTACAGCAACAATTAGAGCCAATTATTCTCCAATTTCGTGTAGCAACCAAAACACACCAGTAATCAAACATGCCTCCATTGTCTATACCACTTAACCCCAAAAGGGTCACAGGGAGCTGGACCCTATCCCAGATGTCATCGGGCGAGAGGCAGGGTTCACCCTGAACCGGTCATCAGCTGACCGCAGGGCGACATGGAGAGACAGACAACCATTCACAAACACATTAAGGCAATTCAGAGCCACCAATTAACCTAACAAGCAAGTTTTTGTCTGTGGGAGGAAGCCGGAGTGCTTGAAGAGAACCCAATCTTGCACAGGGAGAACATGCAAACCACATACAGTATGGCCCTGACCGATAAGAGGCTTGAACCAGCAATCTTCTTGTTTTGAGGTGTGTATTTGTTCTGCTGCGCCTGTGCCGCCCAGTAATTAAACAGTATGAGAGAATTATTTATCTTATGTATGGTCTTCATGGTCATTAACATCAACTTAGGATAAAGTTTTGACAGCAGGGTTCATTAATAGTCTAAGTTTGAGTAGGGTGTGCACATGCAATCCAGGGCTGCGAGTCGTCCACTTCCAATGGTAGACCTAGCTCTTTCTCTGTTGTAACTCAGTTTCCTCACGTCTTACTGCTTTTTATTCAGTTCTTTATTTAACTGAAAATTTCATTATATGTAGTAGGTCTGATCAATAATGGCAAAAATCATAATTGTGATTATTTTGATAGATAAGGATATGAGCATAAAACAAAATCAAGCAAAAACAGAAAACACACGACATATGCAATCATCGAACTTAAATGCTCTTACCATTATTATATTGAACACTTAATAACAAGGGCAGCACAGTGGAAAAGCAGCACAGCAGGTAGGGCATGTGTCTCACAGCAGGAAGGTTGTTGGTTTGATCCCTGGATCAACAGGACTTTTATGTCTGGAGTTTGCATGCTCTCCCCATGCATGCACTGGTTCTCTCCAGCTCTTCCCCACAGACCAAAACATGATCATTAGGTTGATTGGTGACTCAAAATTGCCCTTGGGTATATATGATTGTCTGTCTCTCTATCTGGCCCTGTGATTGGCTTGCAACTGATGCAGGGTGTACCCCGCCCCTCGCCCAATGTCTGCTGGGATAGGCTCCAGGCCCCTGCAACCCCGAAGGCATAAGCAGTATAGATATTGAAAGGATGGACATTTAAAAACAAGCAATAAATGAAAATGTGAGGGATAAATACAAAAATCTAAGAATATCTATTGATGGAGAAAAGACAAAACAAGTGGAACATGGCACAGTAATCTTCTAATCTCAATTACTTAGTTTTTATTACTGTGGTAGGTAGTAATTTTAATTGACATTGAAACTCAAGTAATTGCTCAGCTAGAGACGAGAGTGTTGTGCTTAAAATTTTTTTTTTTTTTTTTGGCCAGTTGCAAGCTTAAAATCAGAGTCTTAGACTGTGAATGTTTCTGTAATATTTACTTAATTTCAATGAAAACAGTGACAGTTTATATCTGTAAACTTCTTGGGGTCTTAGGAACTTTGGGCACGACAAGAATGAATTGAGCAGCAAACTTACCTTGTTCTCTTTATTTCTGTTGTGCAAGACCTCTTTGAGGAACTCTCTACTTCACGTCATCCCCGGTGCTTTTCTCTTAGGTTGTCCAAGCAGGTCTTTTTAATAATCTCTTTTTATAGTCAAACATGTGAGTGATTGTGAATCTTTATCATGAAAAATGTAAATACATTTATAATGCTGTTTCTTTAACATGCGGTAGTAAATTTCATCAGATGCCTAACCCTGGCAACCCAGATATTGTGAATTTAAAAATGAATAGAAATATTTGTTAATGTCATTCTCGTCTCTTTTGCTTTTGTAGCTTATCAAGAGTCATCATATTTTCAAACCAGATAAAAAGTTTCACTGAAGCCTCTAAGTATGAAACTGCCCCAGTCATTATGTGTCTTAAAATACTTTCAAGTTCTTTTGTTTTGTCAATTTACTACATCTATTCAAGCAAATGTTCTAAAATAGACTGAAATATCTGGTGATATGATCAAAACTTTTAAAGCCCTTACATCATTTTCTGTCTTTGGCTTCTGAAAAATAATTCTCATTGTAGTTTAATTTCTCTGTTGAGTACACAGTTACCAGACAATAAGAGTACACTGGTGGGTCAAGCAGAGGGGCTTGGTGGTTTTAGTGGTGGTGTGATTGGTATTTATCTGAAGGTGTGGGTACATGTTTTAGAACAAGATTTGAGGTCAAAGTGATCTTTGTCCTTGAACCTTCAAATTGTGTTTGTTGTTAGCCAAAGAGTGAAACAATGAACAATCTTGAGATATCACATGACCTGATCCTTTGACTTACAGCCTTGAAAGTCTAGCCACTATAACCTTGAATCAGAGTTGACATTTGTGCAAATTTTGAAGAAAACCATTGCAAGTAACACAGTTTGTTGCTACAAGTGCAAGATAAGCCATGTATCAACAACACCCAGAAACACGACCGGCATCTCTGGTCCTGAGCTCATCTGAGACTGGGCTGAGGCAGAGTGGAAAAGTGTGCTGTGGTCTGATGAATTCATGTTTCAAATTGCTTTCTGAAATCAAGGATGTTGTGTCCTTGGGCCAAAGAGGAAAAGGACCATCCAGGTTGTTATCAACTCAAAGTTCAAAAGCCAGCGTGGTATGGTATTGTGGAGGTATGGGGATGAGTTCATGCCCATGGCATAACTTCCTCAGATTTGTTTTATTTTTTTAGACAAATTTAAAGGGATCCCCTCAAAGTGTTCACAAGCAAGGAATAAGGCAAATCACCTTGACCTCTGACCTCTAAACCATCCCAGTTTACCTTTGAGTCTTTATGGACATTTATGAAAAGTTTTTAAGAAATGCCTGAAGCATCCTTGAGATATTGCTTTCACAAGAACTGAAGACTGGATGAGCAAAACATAAAGATTAAACGTAATACTTCTGAACCTGGCTATTGTTGGTGCTGAGACTTAAAATTTCCATTGCATGTCAACCAAACATAATCAAAAAAAAAAGTTTTGGGCACCAAGCATATTTTTTAGAGTTAATCAGGTACTAGTAGCAGAAAACATCTACACCTATTGACAGTTTAATGAAGCTGGATCAATACTAAATATAAATTATTGGTTGTAGTTATTTCCTCCAAAGTAAGCAATGACCAACAGGCAGCATATTGAACTTTTTCTTCCTTAAAATTAGAGGAGATAACTGAAAGTGACCATGCTGCACATTCTCAGACAAGTTTTGGTACTCAGGGAGACACTGTTACGCCTTCAATTAGACCTCCAAACAGAGGCCCACATACATGAACAACACATGACCTCTATGACATGGCAAAGATCCACATGGAAACAGTAAATGTATTGTTCACAAATCAACAGGACTCCCTCAGATAAACAATGTTTGACGTGAACATGGGATAGACATGTTCCTGACCCCAGTGCTGCAGAGAGGGAGCTGAAAAAATATCTTCTATAGGATTACACGGATGGAGGAACACAAGACATTTATCTTTATCATATTACCATTGGACATCTGGTGACAGAGATTATGGATTATGAGGGTTAATCTTTATAAATTAGAGGAATAAGAGTACAATCGGTGAAGTGGAAGCATGCCATATGGGCTGGGTTTGTACTACTTTGAAATGTTTCAGTGTACTTTGTAGGAGAAGCCTGGATCATTAAAGTTCACGTGAATTTGCTGAGGTCACTTTAACCCCATTCATTATCTCTCTTCAGAGGACTGACAAACAAAAACTGGTTGTTAGGCCTTCATATGAAAACCCTACCAGGACAAAAACTGAATCCCACTTTAAACTGGAAACTTGCAGAGAAAGTTTCTATGATAGAAGAACTTGTAATGAAACAAATGTCAAGTATCCTGACCTATTAATCATGGGTGTTATTAAGATTGATTACTGTTGTAATGACAAGATACACTGTTAATCATTAGCTGTGCCATTGAAAGGCTGAATTGGGAGTTGAACATTCATACTTCTGTGCAGGTAAATGTGCCTGAAAAGACATAACTTCATGCATGTGAATCAGATCTTGTATATCAGAAATACCAGGATGCACAACAAATCTAAAAGGTGTTTCATTTATGATGAAAGTGTGCTTTAATGGCAGTTTTGCTCTCAGTTCATCAATAACAACATGTACACTGAGGAGTATAACTGTAGGGCAGAGGCAGTGTTTACGGTGACAAGAAAAACTGTGGGATTTTGAATTTATTGAAAATAAAGGCAAAAAAGCCATATCACATAAGGCTGAAAATATTAACCACAAATCACATTTTGCTTCATTTTCAGTGGAAGGTGATAAATGAATGATACATATCCCTGACCATGCCTCCACGCTGGAAACCGCCAATGAATTGATTAGGATTAAGAGGTCATAGTTGTAAAATGCTGTGGTCGTTCCTTGTTTGTGAATGCAATATCTCAAGAAGTGGTAGGATTTTCTTTAAATTTGGCACAAATGTCCACGCTGACTCACGGATGAAGTGATAGGTCCTGAAGGTCACAAGTAAAAATCATGGTGCCTAAAATCTATCGATTGCTTGGAAACTACAAATTTCAAGAACACTTTGAAGGACTACCTTTCAAATTTTCATCATTATTCTGTCTGAGTCAGGGATGATGCTTAAATATTTTGGAGGTCATAGGTCAGAAGTCTGAATCATGGAGCTTGTTGGTTATTCTTTACTTGTAAAAGTTGTTTTTAACAGTGTTTCAATGGGTTTGCAACAAACTTTGCACAAACTTCCACTTTATCCAAAGCATCAAGTCATTAGATTTTCAAGGTTATGGGTCAAAGGTCATGGTCATGAGACTCATGGTCATCCTTTTCTTGTAAATATAATCTTAAGAATTCCATACCACAGAAATTCAAACTTTCCATTTCCATCATGACACAGGGTTGAAACTATCAGAGATATAGGTCACAGGTCAAAGGTCCATGTCATGGAGTCTCATGGTCATCTTATGCTTGTCAGTGGGTAATTGTGAAAACCACATCCAAGGAATTTTCCTTAAACCTTGCAGAGGTGTCTACTCTAACTGGATTTTGGAGATCATGGCACAGAGATCAAGGTCATGGAGTCACCTGGTCATCCTTAAATGTCACATCTCGACAAAGCTCTCAGGGATTTCAGTCAGACTTTGTGAGTTTTCTCTGAAAAATGAACTGAAGAGATTTTGATTTTTGAAGGGAAGGCCAAACAGCCTTGACCAATTGACCAACTTGACAATGAACCAATTTGATTTGGGAGGTCCAAATGTACCGAGAGTGTTTAGTATTTTGAGGTCAAAACACCAAAGTTTTTTTATCTAATCTTCATGCTTATTCCTGTACAATTTATATGAACCATTCTACCCCAAAAACTGCCCAAGCCATTTTTCCAACCCACCACTGTGCTTTCAGTCTGGCAATAATATTCCTCCCAGAGACAGAAAACAACAGTACAGTAGCTCTCAGCTCTTCTGTATAGAAAGAAAAATGGTTGTCACAATGCCTGAAAACATCTTTGATATGACAACAACAAAAACATTAAGTTCAAGACACAAAATTTTGTTTGTTTCAATCAGACTCCTACATTCTGTCTAAATCAGGGATGGGCAATCATAGTTACCAAGAAAGCCACATTAACTCCATCCTTATTGCCAGAGGGCCAGATCTGAAGGGTAATAAAGGGACAATTACATGCTGTAAAGCTGTCATATGAAATTTGTTCACAAGATTTATACATATTTAAACTTCAATGCAAAATGCAATACTTTATCTAATAAGTTAAACAAAGCCAGTTTCAGCTACCTTTTTGATGCAAGTAGCATTGCCTACATGTTTATATCCATTTTGACAAATACATGAGAGTTTCAGAGAAATAATTGCAGAAAAGTATAGCTGTGTTTCCTTGGAAATATTGTGATTTTCAACAGTGTCATAGCATATTTTATAAGGCTTCCTCCATGTACATACATTTAAAAAATATTTTTAACTGACTCGCGGGCCGCATTAATTAAAGGATAAGTTTGTTTTTTTGACACCTGGACCTTATTTTTAGGATTAAATACGCTCGTAGATTCACCCAGACAATTTGGCGGAGCCGTTTTTGAGCAATTTAGATCCATCCGACGGCGTTTTTCTCTCATGCCGTAGTAGCAGACGGGGCCAGAAATCGTATTTTGGGGGGCATCAATACGTGTTTCCTCTGGTCTCAAGTCCCACTCTGAGCAGCAAAGGCACTCCTCCTCTGTTGTGTTTGCAGTGCAATGTCCACAACAACACCAGCAGTTAGCCCCCATTCGTGGACGTACAGTGGTTGCTTGTTCTCTGGCCAGCTGTTCGGCTCTTTCCCTCTGCATCCTCCTTTCAAATAGCTCCTCGTCGGTATATTCTGGCTCAAAACGATACGGGCATCCATTATACTCAAAGTCGTCGTCAGACACTTCTACATCGGATAAATATTCCGCCATGTTGCACAAAAATAGCGTGTAGCCGTGTAGCCTAGCAACAACAGCGGCTCTACTCATGTTCTTGTCTATGATGTCACCAAAAGTTACCCATCCTTGTAAAGCCCTGGGTGACCATAACAACAAAGTTGAGCTGACATGGTGATAACACTGGCCATTCATTTATAAATTGTAGCTGAAATGAGCGAGTTTCGCGGCAGATAATGTCTAATTTAGGGGCTTCGATTTCTGGCCCCATCTGCTACTACGGCATGAGAGAAGAATGCCATCAGATGGATCTAAATTGCTCGAAAACGGCTCGGAGCCCCGCCAAAATTGTCTGGGTGAGTCTACGAGCGTATTTAATCCTAAAAATAAGGTCCAGATGTAAAAAAAACCAAACTTATCCTTTAAGATAGCAGGAGGGGTACATGTGGCCCCCAGGTCTAAATTTTTAAATTACTTGGATAATGTTTTGGTTTCTTGAGGTTGTAAAATTGTACTCTTAAATATGATGTGTATCAGGACAATAAAATCTTGATTGTAATCAAGAGTGGAAAGAGTCCAAAATGATTTTCTCAACTAAAGAACAGTCACTTTGATAAAATTTTACTAAACTACAAGTAAAGGTGCCATTTAGGAATTGACTTAAGCACAAGTAAAAAGCATTTAATTTTGAATGTACTCAAAGTATTATTTTGAGAATACAGCTTGTATAGCTTGGTCTAGGTATCAAAGTTACATTTTTCATAAAAATATGACAATTTGATAAAAACTGTGATTAGTATAGCTCATCATTATTTTTTTGTTCAGAAACCCTGCTACATGTAATTCAGTACAATACATCCCCAAGACAGACTTAATGTAAGGCTGCTGATTAAAAAATAATTACCGACTCAACAACAGCAACTTGAGTGAATATTCTAATATTCTTGTTTTAAATGGTTTCAATGATCCTGGTATAAAAAGCACAATGACTTAATCATCTAATTTCATATTCTTTAAAACTGGTTTGAAGTACTGAGCATCACACCTAACCAGTCTTATCCACCTTCTCAAATGTTTCCAGTGTATTTGCGCCTATTGGACAGTACTTTATTGGCAATTTTCAAATACTTAAAACTCTGAATTACCCAATATTGGGTGTTTGGGACTTTAAACTTAAAAGAAATATATACCAAGACTGAATTTAAATGTGTGCAGTGATGCGCACCTGTAACAGAGGAACAATGATTACACATTCATCTAAAATCTTGTTTTATTGTGCCATAAATCAGTGGACTTTGAGCATAGGATCACAAAGGTGTTACAGCAGCTCTGGGAACACTCACTGTAAATAGGCCTACACAGAAATACATTGAAAAGAATGAAGGCAGACATGTTTGTAGTCATAACACACTTTCTGACATGTGGTAAAAAGTCCTACCTGTGACCGTCTCTGTCACAAATCTTTAAAGCATGATTAAAAAAAAGACAGTCGACAGATTTCCCTTTCTTTTATCAGCTCACGTTGTTACGAGGACATGTTATCACCAAGGACATTCATCGATCTTAAAATCATTACGTTTTGTGCATGTGCAAATGAATTACTATAGGCCTTAAAATACAATCTCTACAACAAGAAGATAAAGGTTTATTTCTGGTGCTTTGTCTCCACCTGAGCTTTACAACTCTGGACTCATTCTGTCAGCTACAAGTCACTGAGAACAAAATAAAGGGATACATTATCTCAAGAAAAAAAGTAAAACCTACCAAACAAGGAGTGGTTGCATTGTGATGTCTGTTCTAGCATATTGCTGTGAGGATAGTGTGTGTCTGTGTGGAGAACTGACATAGAAACATCAATATTCATTTTTTGGCCTTTTGCATGTGACAGCCCTCACTGTAAAAAAATAGCAGCAGTTAAGGCAAAAAGATTGTTCCCCGTGGTTACAATTATACCTGAGTACCTAAACAAGAATGAGAAATCTACATACAGTGTCATTACAGGAAACAGATTTGGTCTATCAGAATTAGAGCTAAATTTCCATTTATGTTATGTTACTAAAATCTATGAAACTAAATCACAAAAGTGGGCTGAATTAGATACTCAGTGATAAGAAAAGCATTCTGTACCAGTTTTACACATAGGCAGCTACATTTGTGTGTTAAAACAATCAAAAAACAAGATGTTCTGAAATATGTTCCTGTCTGTTCACAATATTTTAACTTCGGGATTGACTGATTTCAAGTATCCCTCCAAAACAAGTAGGAATTAGATAAAAACAAAATTGATGGAACACACCAATTGTTGAGATTTTGCTAGCTCAGACCAAGATCCTGTTTACATTTTGTACTTACTGACATTAACATCCATACTGGGTATTTGGAAACCAAGTTGACTGCACCTTAGAGCAGGGGTTAACGTCTCCAATGAAGACCTCAAAATGCAGCTCTCTGTCAACTCACCATGACTTTGTGAGATCAATTTACTGAGTTGTATGTCTCTTCTTCCTTCAGATGAATGTTTATGATAATATGAGGGAGAAGACCTGTTAAAAGTTAGCACACTAGCCTTTCAGCTCTTGATTCCTATCCCTGCATGCCTTACAAAGTGAGGCTGCTGTGAAATGTGCTGCTGTTAAATTCTGTCACATCACTTTGGGAACTCCAGATGTGGGCAGGCAAGGATTTTTGCACAGAAAAGCACAGTCAAAATGCCATTTGAAAAGTTTTGTGTTGCTTGTGGCTGCGTCAAAAGGTACAATTTGGGAAAAAAAAAATCAGTTTAAGTCCCAACAGTAGTGATAAAATAAGGACATATTTTTAAAGTTTACGGAGAAACAGCAGCAGATATGAATTAAAATCTAGTTTGAAATACAGAGGAGCAGAGTCAGACAACACTCCAGTGAGCAGTGACCAGTTTTGAGAAATGTAAGGTAACAATCATTTAGATTGCCCCGCGCATACAAGCTGAATTGCAGTGTGAATCAGCACAAATATTATGGCCTCATGAAATTAATGAGAATGTCTCAAGATGTAAATATAAAGGATCCTCTTTGTGGTGCTTTTGCGCAAAGGCACGGTGAATAGAGCTTATACCTCTGAACGAATGGATATCATTGGTAGTGTTTTATAGCAACAGCATACTTTGGCTTTACTTTGATAAAAAAATCAAAATAAACTACTGTATATGAAGACTCTGTCAGCTTAATCTTACATACAATTATTTGAACAAAGCAGCTAGTGACCATATTCAGCACAGAAATATGGCCATTGGACTAATAAGAGAACCAGGCTAGCTGTGCTGACATTTAATATTAGAATTAGCTGTCCACTTTGCAAACTTGATATTGATTACCTGTTGACTCTGTGATCCTGTGATAAATAATTATCAATTTTTAACAATTTTCTGATTGCTCTATTAACTTTAGACTTATCAGTTACACATATTTTAATCAAATCTGCCTGGGAACATCCCTAATACACAGTGAGTTGCGTTTGCACCTCACATTACCGCTTAGTTTCCAATTACCCAGATATGATGTTAACACTCAGTGTAAATGGGGTTTCTGACCACATTCTGCTAGAATTACATTGTTGTTTGTTATGTAACATGATTATCATATTTTTGGAGGCTGAGTGGTTTTTAAATCAGATCAGTGCATTTTCTGGTGTTCTCATTGATGCTTGATACTACATTTAGGCAGTATCAAAGACTGAAACCAACACCAGTTTGGAAACAATTTTAAAATGCATTCATTAAAGGATATTACCATATCAAAAAGTCAACTCTTACATCCATTATACAAACCTTTTATAATCCACCAGAGGTGCCAGCCTGTCTGGGTCATATTTTTTGTGCTATAAGCCACTTGAAAACGGGTTGGTCTCTAGGCTGATACTCTCCTTCACTTCCACAGGGAGCGCATCAAAGAGATGGTCTTCCACGATCAGCCCAGTCTTGCGCAGCATCCGACAGTTCCCCAGCTGGGCAGGCAGTCTGTCCAGGCAGTTTCCTCTGAGCTCCAGCTGAGTGAGCTGCACCAGCTGACCCACCGTCTCTGGTAGCACGGTGAGCGCATTGTTCCCCAGGCACAGCACCTTCAGCTTGTTGCATCTGAACAGTGGCTTGGGCAGCACCTCCAGCTTGTTAGAGTTTATGGCCAAGTGCTGCAGGTTGTGGAGGAGACCCACATCAGGAGGGAGGATTGTGATGGAATTGTGTCCCACATCCAGGTGCCGCAGTTTGGGCAGAGTGAACAACGCTGGAGGCAGGGACTCCAGTTTGTTGTGAGAGAGATGTAGAGCCTCCAGAGACTTGACCTGTCCAATGGATGATGGGATGGTGATGATTTTGTTGTGCCAAAGCTTCAGGCATGTCAGTCTCTTCAGGTGCTGGAAGCTGATGATCTCCTCGATGGTTCGGATGTTGTTGGATTTCAGGTCGAGCTCCTGCAGGTTAGTCAGGCTGAAAATAGCATGGGGGATCCTCTCCAGTTCGCAGGTGTGCAGCTCCAGTTCAATAAGACTTGTCATTTTTTTCAGACTGTTCAGTACCAGCAGTTTTGTACCGTCATTATGCACCACTAACTTTATCAGATGTGGGGAAAGCTCTGTGATGTTTGTGGGCATTTTTGTGAGGTTGCTCTTCAAGCACAGTGTCTTTAAATGCCTCAAATCTCGCATGGACTCCAGACCGATCATTTTATTGTTGTCAGAGCTAAGGTTTCCAATCAGGTTCAGCTCCCTTAAGCTCCTCAGTAAGTACACCCACGTTGGGATCTCAGCAACATCGGTGAACTTGACATGAAGACAGCGGAGATGATCACGTAGGAAAGCGAAGCCCGTCTGCTCCACTTTGGCTGGACAGTGACAGAGATGCAGCTCCTGCAGACTGGTCATCTGGGAGACCTTCGCTGAGAACCTCACCTCTGGGATCAGCTCCAGCTTTAACACTTCCAGGTCTGTGAGGTCAAACACAGCATTGGGGAGACCAGAGAGCATGAAAAGGTGCAGCTCCTGTTGGTCCTGTGCATTGCGGGTCACCAGCTGCCTCAGCTTTTCAAAGGTCCACTCGTGGTTGAGGCTGATCTCCCTCAGCTTGTTTTCGCTGACCTCTGACAAGAAGACACCAAAGCGTTTGGAGTAGAGTTGGTCGTATTGGTCAACCATGTGTAAGAGGAATGCAAAGTCATTTTTGACATCAGGAATGTCGCTGAAGCTGCTCTCTTCTCTGACCTTCTCAAATGAGTATTCTTTCAGGGGTCTTCTGAACACCCAGAAGAGTGAGTACAAGCAGGCCATCCCATAGATCAAAATCAACACCATGTAGCTTATGAGCAGCTTGTTCAGCATGAACGCCATGTTGTGTGTACAGAAGAACTTTCCGTATCCTGTCAGCTGTTTAATATCTGGTTCACAATCATGTTTAAAATTGATTTTAGCCAAAAAGGTTGATGTGTAGGACAAAATCAAAATAAATTTGACAGTTTTGACAACAGTCTGTGCTACATAAAGCTTGTAGATGAAATCACTGTCCTCCACATGAGCTCTGAATTTTCTTACTTTCTCAAACAGCGCTTTGGCCTGCTCCCCATCCTTCTTGTCCAGGATTGTCATGCTACTTGGGACCTCTGCGATTGGCTTATCTGCAGAGAACTTCACCCCAAGCATGGGTGTGGATGAGTTTGCATTTGTGTTTTCGTCTTTACCCTCTAAAGACACCTGCTTTGGTGCAGAGGAAGTACCGGTTAGCCTCTGTTTGTTCTCCTCCGAGTCCTCACATGCTGTTTCAGACAAAGCCTTGGTTGTCCAGGGAGACTCAAAACATCTGCCCAGAATTGAAACAAAATGCTCAATCTTTGAGCTTGTTTTTGGGTATTTGAACCAGAAGTTGCTACTAACCATGAGGACGAGAGTGTGGATGAGGGTAAGGTATGGAAAGTACTTAGAATACCAGGGCAAGGCAACGTGGTAACATATTTGGTTAATGAAGACATATTGTTGAAAGTCCAGGTTGGTCCTGACGCCCGTGGGTTGAGGTTGATTGGCGTATTTCTCTGGTAACACAGATGTGTGTTGGTGTGTGACATGGATCTCATGGACCACTTCATCTGGTAAGTCCTTAGTGATGAGGGGGGCGCTGGTCATCACGGGGGCCCCAGGGGCAGCAGATGAAGCCTGTGTGGTCTGGTGGGGGAAGGAGTTAGGTTTGACTCCTGAAACCTCCTCTGGCTCCTCCAGACAAGGAAGACAAGCCACCTGGTCCTTGGTGATCTGCATGGTCATGGCAAATATGGCCAGCATGAGCATGACCAGCCCCAGGTAGTCCATGAAGACATCCCACCATGGCTTCAGGATACGGTATGTTGGCTGGATATCATTCAGGGAAGCAACCTCGGTTAGCGTGAACATCACTGAAAAAAGAAAGGACAATATGTTAAAAAACACAACATACTTGTGCCTTAAATAACAAGTATCCTGTTTTGAGACCTAGTTGTACAGCTTGAGGTGTTTGAGACAGATGAGAAGTCAGGTAAGGAAGGATTTTACCAAAAAGAGCTCTACATTTAAGCAGCTCTGCCCTGCTTTCTATATTCACCCAATGGAAGCCAGTCTTCGGAGTGATATAGGTAACAAAGATGTGTGTGAAATCTGTCTATTATTTTATTAATTGATTAGCTGAAAGAACATCAAGCAAGCTCTTATGTTCTGATTATCAAAACTTTTTAAACCATAAATTATAATAATATAATCCATAATTTTGAAAATAACTAAAGCATTACAAAAAACTACTTTTGTCAAGCATTGCAAAGAGCAAGTTGACAGAAAATTTTGGAAATTGAAAAAGCATGTTGGCAACATATCGCCTTTATAAAGCAATATATTTTTTGCCAGCACCGTTTTGTAATCAAGACAGAGTGCAAGAGATTTCCTTTTTTATTTTTTAAAAAAAATCTGTATTTGGTGCCTTAATGTCTCTAAACATTGAGTCGATTTTTGGGATCCAAGCTCTATTGAAAATGTCACAGACACAAACCTTGAACACTAAATCTGCTGGGTACAATTTTAAATTTAATGGGGAAATTTGCATAACAGTATTAGAAAGTTATCAAGCAGCAAATATGACATGACTTTTCCACTGCTCACAGAGCCATTTCGATTCATCGGGTTTGTGCATCACAGCGTTGAGCCAAGTACTAAATAAACTTGACACAGAGAGAGAGACATGTATTTTAAATGCTTTTTTTCTTGTCTTATGTGGTTGTGAGCACATATTTTGGCCCCATCTATTATGTTCCTGTTTGAAATCCACAAAATTGGCAAAAATTACTTTTTAAAGTGAAATTTTTGGAGGGGGCACGAGAGTGATGTCTACGACTTTGTTGCTGTCTATCAAAACTGCGGCTAAGATAATTTATTTTCTACTTATTTTTGTGCTACGACAACAATAGACTGCTGGATAATGTTGTAACTGTTAATTTGAGAGGTAATTATCAAACATTCTTCTCCCAGGTAAGAAAATACATAGGGTTCACAACTACCTCTGTTCAACATCAGTGTTTCCATGAGTTTTAAAGTGTTTATCGAAAATTAAGACTGCAGCAAGGCAAGGAAATGTATTTTTAATGCAGGACTTGTCTTTGAACCAAACAAATGTCTTGCAATGTTTTCATTAAAATTAGATGACGATAAAAAATCTATACTTTCCAAATTCCACCTTGGTCATTCACACAATGAACTTCCACAGAGTTGGTTACTTGTTTTTACAATATTCTTCAAACACTTTGAGAAATCTGTTTTTAAAAAGTGCTGCAAAACAAGATTTGGCAGTACAATTATAATATAAATATAATATATCCAACAAATTCTGACAACAAACTTCTCTGAGGTTCTTCTATTGGGACCAAAAATTGGTCAAAGCTTTGTCTGTAATTTTTCAGAAAATAAAAAGGGAATTTAAAAATAGCTCAGGTTTCAGAGCACAAAGCTGCACCATCAAGTTACAGATTTTTTAAACCACAAAAGTATATGTGTTGCACATGGGTATCTTTATCCATCTCTTTGTAAATTTGTGCTAAATTCAAACCTCTTTCTGTCCTGGTCTCATTTTCCACAGTAATGTTTTAATGATGTTAAAGCACCGAGTCGGGCTTTGGCTAAGTCCAGACTTATTACAACATGTTATTACTGGAGCAGAGCAGAGCTGTTTGATGTTGGATAATAAGTCTATTAACTGCTTTGACTCACTAAGACGTTTGGCACACATGTTTCAGTTTTGTCCCACTGTGCTTTCTTGCTCAGAGGATGTGGTACTCTCTCTGTCGGGTATATCTTTTTAATGACATCATTCATCTGTCTCCTGCTCACCATTCAAACTAAATCTATTGCAAAGATTTCAAAAAAGATTTATCCATTTCCTTAAGTAAATAAATAAATGATAATCTCTCCAGGGACCTACACTGGAAAGCAATATCTCTATGACAGTTTTTGAATATTTCATGCTGCATTACTGCAGAGGACTTCCTGAGTTTGGCTGAAATCCACTCAAAAGTGAAAAAAAAAACTAATTGAGTACACAACACTGCAGACATTTTCAGGAGGTAGAGCTGGGTGATATTGACCAATTATCAAATCTTTATTTTTCAGATTAGTGGAAAAATAAAATGTCCTCAATCAATATCCTTTCTGTAAAGTCACAACAATGAACCTTTATATGATTGTAGGAATAAAAAAAAAACATTGATATGAGTTTGTATCACAACAACAAAAATAGAAATCCTAGACACCTAAACTATATTACTATCATAAAAAAAGCTGAAGAGAAAAGTCCTCCACACTGTTTGAACCAGTGGTTCTTAAATGCTGTGGAGGGTAAATAGTTCTGCTTTGGGAATTTGTTACCTCCAAAAAGTTATAACAGCAGCTTTACACTAGCTTATGAATGAGTGTTTGTCGATAAAGCACTGTTGGATACACTGTTACTTGTATTACTTGGTATATTTAAAGTTAAATATTGACACAATAATATTCACTATATCCCACATGTAAAAATGCATATATATTATTGTTTTTGAGACTGCAGGTACAACCTCAAATTGAAATGTATTCTCAATAGCTTGCACCTTAACATTTCTTTTTCCAAGTAGTTTTCCAAGTACATTTTGTATTTGTTGTCCTGTTAAATTTCATGAGCTGCTACAAGGAACCAATTTTCCTTCTAGGGATAATTTCATACTATCTAAACACCAATCACTGGATTATCTTTCTAAATCTATAAACATCTGTCAGGTTGTTACATCGACATATAAGTCAGGATGCCTGCTAAGAACAGTCTTAAATACCAGCCTGACACAGTCATTTAAACTGATTTAGTGTGTAGTTTACACACTGTTGAGTATACGGTATCTCTCCTCCCTGCAAAAGGTTTATCTTGCATCATGGGTACTTTTTTGAGTTTAGCATCAGATTTAACTTTGAGGGCTCCATATCTTCAGCTTGTTTACATTCATTTATGATTTTTATTGATAAATGTTTCAAGTTCAAACAAACTACTATAAATTGATAATTAGTAAGAGCTGTATTTAGCTATTGGCAAAGAAGCTTAAGTGGTATTTTTATGCTACTACTGTGACAAGGTTTATGGGGCTACACGAGAGGTTTGTTACAACACCAGATTATAAGACTTCTAAATGATAATGGATTAATCTGATAAAATCCATGCTTGTTTTATTAACACAGTAACAAATACAGAAGTACTTTGTGCCCAAGTTTGGGTGATTTCTTTTTTTTAATTATCAAAATTTGCAGACAAACTCCTGCCTGAGTTGCATTCACAAAAAAAAGTCTGTCAGTTTGATCATTGTTTGACATTATACTAATCCTTGAAATGACAGGTTTTTTTTTTATTTTAATATGTATACGGTTGGGGAAGTTAGACCTTTGACAACTCGCAGCTTGGTGTTTTTACTGAGCAACTGTCATGTGTAACCATTGGTGGATTTTTATTTAAAGCACCTTTCAAACAAGTAAGCTTGATAAATACCTGGCTAAACTACGCAGAAAATCCCCTGACCATCTTGTCCACACTTGGCCCTCTCGGCCGAATCCCTGCAGTTTGCATGTCAGTCAATGGAGGTGTTGGGGTGGGGAACATACCAGGGGAGCGGCACGTAAATTTCAGGATAAAATCTGGGTGAACAACTCTGCTATTTGCGTTCACACATACAGCTCAGGATGGTGATTTGAGGATAATTTTAGGTGTTTTCCACAAAGCCCTGTTCACACATGCAGCCCTGACATATTTTCTAGAAAACACCCTGGTAACCAACCCACATAATTCGCTGACCTTGTTCACACTTGTGCCCTCACAGTGAGTGGTCTCCCTGCAGTTTGCATGGCAGTCAACAGTGGAATGAGAGAGGGGAAAATTAGGGGGCAGCAGGTAAATTTCAGGGTAAAGCCTGCATTCACACACGCTGCTCACCCAGGTAATTTAAGGATAATTTCAGGGTTTTTCTGCAAGTGTTGATGTGATTCATGAAGCATAGGTAGACAGTTGCTAAAGGCCTTGTGCACTAATTAACATCAGAATATAGTTAAAGGTGTAAAACAGATCAGAGTTACTTCAAAATGTATTCCAGTCACTAATATGAGTATTAACAATGTAAATAAAGTGCCCATAGCGCACAGAATAGCACAGAACAAGAGTTTCTTGGAAAGACATTTTGACTCCCTGTGGAGTTCAAGCCTTGGAGAAAACCCTACAAAGTCTTTATACCGAGCAAAGTTTTTCGGACAAAAAAAAAAAAAATCAAATCCATAGAATAGTGAATTACTGTGTGATACAACATAAGATATAAGTTACGAAAAATATGATTTCTTGTAGTCACTTGGTGTCACACAGCACTGTTTATTTTTACCAGTTACATTTTACCTTCAGATAATAAACTACTACCGATCTAAGTCTACATCTAAGATGTAAGGACTCTCAGATCTTTGGTATTTCATATGTCATATATGACGTGATGAGCAAGTATCTTGCTTGCATTTGGGCCCGACCATAGACCCTTGTCATGCTTGCAAACTGTGTCACGTTGGGTGGGTGGGGCTTAGCTGGAGGCAAAACAATCCTTCAGACACATAAGACAGTGCTGGCTAGCAATTTGTTTCTGGATTGTTCCCGGCAGTTGCAGAGGATAATAAGGGTCCGTCTGGATATGTGTCTGGGTCCAAGAGCGTTCATTAAAAAAAAAGTTAGCATGGATGAATAGGAGCAGACTGGCTGTATAACAGCTCTAGGCCATGGCGATTACACTTTTTAACTCTGTCCATCCAGCCTCCACTTGTTGGGTATCTCTGTATGCTATGTACAGTGATGTAAATGAATGGGGGTGAATTAGCCATGAGCTAAGAGGTAAGCAGTGCTCTCCAACAGCTTTTCCCCCTAAATTTATTAAAAATCAGGCTATAAAACAGTTTGAATATAAACAACTTACCATGTGGGGTGTTGTCAGATGCAGATAAATACGTTTCAAAATTAAATCAGTGTTAGAGTTTGAAAGACCGTCTTTAATGTTGAGCTGATCCTCATTACCAAGGTTGATATAATTAGCTGGAATTCCAATCACCATGAGCCAGGCTGGAAGGGTCTTTACAGCAGACCCTATCAACTGATAGGACAGTGTTTAATGAGTGTTAATCAATCTTGATGCAAGGTGTGAACAGGGTTTGACTCTAGTGCTTCCTGCTAACCTGTGGTGGCAGTTTATCATAAAAAGTGGTTTCAGACTAGACGCATGTGGCTGTGGCGAGTGCCAGATCCAGCTTGAGAGGCTATGGCTTTCATAAAAGGCAAGTGTGTGCTATGTTGCGTCTTCATGCTGTACCAGCTCTGTTTCACCAGAAATTTCCCCCTAATAATGGGCTTTAATATAAAGTTTAGATAGAATTACAGTAAATCTTCCCTAATGTGACTTAAACACACAAACCTGGTGGATTATGGTAAATATGGCCTCTATTGATCATTTCCTGTCTGTTTTGGATGAGACAAGCATGCAGCTCATAGTAAAAAAAAAAAGCAAAGCCTCATATCCTCCAGAAATTTGGTCTGGTAAGGGCAGCATTTTGAGATCTATTCACTCTGGGACCAATTTTCAAAAATGTGCATTATTAGGCTCCCAAAACACCAGATCCATGTGGACAAAACACCAATACAATAGAAAACTTTTGCAGATACATGAAAACTGGTTTCGTGTGGGTGGCCCCTTGAACCAGTAAGGTCCACTGCTGTTGGTGGGTACAGGTATTTCACAAAATTGTGTGAGTTTTACTTAAAAACAAGCGATGAAACTGTTGGGTCGATTGAATGAAAAATTTCAGAGTACTTTATTTCTCCTCCTGGAAGTCTCTGTGTTTGGCACTATTTTATGATGTAGTTAATGGCTGTGATTCCACAAAAGTTTGTCCCTTCTCTCTTTTAGTTCTCTCTATCTCTATCTCTGAATCTCTTTCTGAAGAATTTCTTCTTCTGTATACTCTGATAACACTCTGAGCATCCACAATAAAAGGAACATCATTGTCACTAGAGTCAAAATCATTCATGTTTGGTTTAGTATTAGTTTCTTCTGCCATTGTAGTGCCTTCCTGAGACCATGGAGTGAAACAGCAGACTGGCAGTGTCAATGTGAATAGACTGAAGAGCACATAGCCCTCTGCTGCATCATAAAGTCAAACACAATCTCAAATTTTTCTCCCAATTATTCATTCATCCAAACATAGTTTCATGGCTAGTTTTTAAGTTAAACTGAAATAACTGTACCCGTCAACAGCAGTGTGCCTTACTGGTAGTCTGGGCTCGTTCTCCTTAACAGCACAGCACTGCTTGAAGCCCTTTCAGCCACTTCACTGACTATTTTCAAGTACCTGATACAATCAAATGTCAAAAATACTAAAATGTCCCTCAGTTTATATATAAAGTTTATATTCTGTACTTTTTAGCAGGAATATATATATATATATATATATATATATATATATATATATATATATATATATATATAACTTCTCTATTAAAATAGTATTTTTGGCAAAAACCCCACTGTAAGTGTATTTAGTGTATATCTGTAAGTATCTGCGATGATGTTTGATGCTGAGGGGCCTGGACATATTTCTGCTGGGGGGGGGGGCAAGCGAAAAAGTTAATAAACGACTGCATTAGAGGGAAAGAAGAGGGGCCTCGTGTTGCTCCTTACCCAGGGCCTCATAACTACCAAAACAACCCCTGTGGGGGGGGGGGGGGGGGCGTCATCTGGTGTCTTTGTGGGTCTGTTGATGGACTTCATCAACAGCTGAAAACTTTAAAAGAGGTCTCACAAATTAATCAATGTTTAACTTTTAATCTAAGACATATTTGGTGAGTATATATACACATTATTAAAAATGAAATATTTCAGGACGCATTCATTTTAACTCCACAGTTCCCGACATCTTATGTGACTCCGACAGCAGGCGCGTTGGCTGAAAGTCGCCGCTGAGCACGGTCACTCTTTGGTGACCTGTCCCCCTCCTCTGATCTGGATTAAACCTGTGTGTGGAGGAACAGGCTGCGCTCCTGAACACACAAACTGAATAAAACTGATTACACCGTGTGACTGGAGCCGCAGCATCGATTAATTCAGATAAATTGTGATTTTAAACATGGCAACCAGACAATTTAGTGTAAACTAACTACAGGAAGGTTTGCGGGTTACATCTAGGCAGACGGAGGGGAAGTAGGTCGCAGACTAGGCACAATGAAAAACGTGACATATACGTGTTTATATGAAGGCAGACGGATCCACTAACAAAGGGGAAATGAGACATTAGGGACGAAACACCAGACTTTGTGTCCTCACTTGATAGGCTCTTGCGCAGTAAGTTGTGTGTTGGTGTGGGTCAGGTGACTTGTTGAAACATGTGAAATGAGAAGCAGCATGTGTCCCGGTGTTAAACATTCACTACAGGTAACTTCTTACCTAATATACATTATCTCCTGGACCATAGAAGACAGGCTCTAGTCTAAATATTATTCTGGATTGAGTATTAAAGCGTAAATCTGACGCAGAGTCAAAAGAAATCATACTTACTGCCTGCTGTTTGGCGTTATCTCAATCCAATTATTTCTGCCACAGCCTGCATGCCACTTCTCGCTCTTCGCTCAGGTGCGCCTCTAACCTAATTTCTCAGCCCCGTTAACATGAGGAGGATGACGCCGGAGAGTCCCACACAGCTCTGAGCAGCATTTGTTTGTGACAGCAGCGCGGTCTCATCGGCCGCCTCATACTCAAGCCCGGGCAGCGGAGCCGGCTGCTTGGCCGAGCGTTAAACAACAATATGCGCAGGCGGCCGTCCAGAGCAGGGTATTTCTGAGAAGAGGCAGATCCAATATGGAGCCGCACAGACCGCTGCTGCGAGAACCACGGCCGCTCCTGATTGGACGATTTCATTACGGCAACTTCTCGAAGACACCGCCTGCTTACCGGCCGCCTGCTTATCTGATGCTGCTTTCAGGGAAGCTGGGACGAAGCGGTACATGCAGAACAAGACTGCTCACGGTTGGGCTGAGAAAAACAGAAAGTTCACTAATATGTTAGGTGACTAAATTAACCCTCAACATACTCCGCAGCTCTTTATGATAATATTTGGGAAATACTTTTTCTTTGTCTTTCTGCCCTTATCTCTCTATTTTTTTTTTTGTTTGCGTTCTCTCCTCATTCTTTACCCCTTGTTTTTTTCTTTGTCATTGTGTGTCTTTAATTTTTATTATATGTATAGAACTTTGTAAATCAACAACACAACTTGCTATGTACGTATCTCTCTCTTCACATATAGTTGTTTAAATGCACTTATTGGTGAATAAAAAAAATTAAGGGGGCAAAAAAAAAGAAACATTCAGGAAGATAGCAAAACTTTTAACAAGGCATCACAGGCCGAATATATTTGTATTTGTGTTTTATTAGGTACTTCGTTAATTAGTATCTCGTGGAAAAGGGGGAAAATTACACAAGATTATTCCCCTTTCTGCTTGTTTCCATTCGAGATCTGACTACTTATTATTTTACTTCGTTGCTTTTTCTGACCAAACAAAACAAACATTATATTACCAACATTACAAACTATTAGACTGATTAATGAACAAAAATGTAAATTCCTTATGACATAGTATCATGGGATATTAAGTCATTATTATGATAACATATTTGCAATTATGACAAAAAAAGTCATAATAACTAGATAGTAAGTCAAAGTTATGGGTTAATAGCCATTCATATGAGATAAAATGTCAGCATTATTAGATTCAAAGCCATAAGATTAAAAAGTCATAATTGTGAGGTAGTAAGTTATAATCATGAAATTAAAAAGACATCGGATGTAATGCCACAATTATGAGAATATAAGCAAGTCATAATTATCCGATGACCTTTCATCTCATAATTTTGATTTTCTATCTTATACTCATGGACATTTATCAATGATTTAGAATCTCATTATTATGACTTTATATTATGACAATCTGTCTAACAATTCTGACTAAATATCTCATTTTGACTTAGTAGCTGATAACTATTATGTATTCTATGATAATTATGACAAATGTCTTAATATCACTTGATATCTCATGAAAAGGACTTATAATGTTTGTTTTATTTCGTCCAGGTAGAGAAGTCATTTGTTGACCTTGATTAAGGTTTTCACATATCCTTTAACTGTCATAACTGATTTACATGGCTTACTTAGCGATATGCAAAGAGACTGATCTGATAAAATGAGATTAATTAGTGAAATGTTGCATTCAAAAATGGATCAAGTAGAAATTTTTAATTTCATTGCAGTCTTTATGAATGAGACAATGCTTAGATGACTACAACAGTTGTGGTATCTCAAGTTGTCTAATTTACTAAGATCACATTTATCCAACTAGCTAGACAATAAAGTTGTCAGTCTGTTTAAAGTTCATCATCACATTTACTCATAGTAGTTATTTAAAAAATGTATAGCACTTTAAAAAACAAGTAACTAGACACTTAACAAGTCTTTCGAAACCAGTAGGCAAATGTTTAAAAAATACTGTAAGATGCAAAAGGTAGTAAAACACACAATGAAACAACTGCAAAGTGCAGAATCAATCAGTCTGAAACATTAATTTCCAAAAATTGACATAAAAGATGTCAGAATGTCATTTTCCCTGACCTCCTCAGGCAGGTCATTCCACATTTTAAGGGTCTGAGCAGAAGCACAAAATATAACAGCAGTCTCTGCTGTTATATTTTGTGCTTCATATTACATCACACATTTTCAGTGGGAGACAGGTCTGGACTGCAGACAGGTCAGTCTAATACCTGCACGCTTTTACTACAAAGCCACGCTGTTGTAACACATACAGAATGTGTTTTGGCATTGTCTTGTTGAAATAAGCAGGGACGTCCCTAAAAAAAAGTAACTTGGATTGCAACATATGTTGCTCCAAACCATGTATGTACCTCTCAGCATCAATGGTGCTTTCACAGATGTGCACATTACCCACACCATGGGCACTAACAGCCCCCATACCATCACAGATGCTGGCTCTTGAACTTTGCACTGATAACAATCTGGATGGTCCTTTTCTTCTTTAGCATAGAGGACGCAATGCCCATGATTTCCAAAAACAATTTGAGAAATGTGGACTTGTCAGACCACAGCACACTTTTCACTCTGCGTCAGTCCAACACAGATGAGTTCAGGCCCAGAGAAGCCAACCGCATTTCTGGGTGTTGTTGATACGCACATGACCTTTGCAATATCTTTCACAGAATGATGCTGGTTTTTAATGCAGTGTGGCCTGAGGGATTGAAGGTCACGGGCATTCAGTGTTGGTTTTTGGCCTTGCCACTTACATAATTAGATGTCTTGGATTCTCTGAACCTTTTTGATAATATTATGGATAGATGATGAATTCCCAAATTCCATACGATTGTATGGTACTTGTGAATGGCTGAGAATTTTGAGCTCCTTTTGTACCTATACCTGTTGCAGGCATCAAATTCATTATTGGTTTGAACATTAAATACCTTGTCTTTGTTGTGTAATTATTTGAATAAGGGCCGAAAGGAATTTTCAAATCATTGTTCCCCTGTTTTTATTTATATTTACACAACGTCCCAACTTAATTGTATTGGAGTCTTTATTTCTACTTTTTACTGACTGTGCAGCACTTTGGTATGCTTGTTTTTAAATGTGCTAAATAAATATAGTAGATTTGATATGTTCATTGCACAGTTACAATATGAAACTGAACCAACAAAGTGACTAGAACTCTCCTTGTTCCCAGCCGCACCCGAACGCATCACGAGCTTCCCTCTCTTTGTTTCGGTCTCAGACAAAATGCCTCATGGAGCAAAAATGACTTTAGCTGACTAACTAGGACTTCTCACGTTTGCTGTTTGTGCCCAGGGAATGCATTTTGCTGCCATATTACACTGACAACGTATTTAAAACATTGTTATGCTATCTATCTATCTGTCTATCTATGTATATATCTGTCTATCTATCTCATGGTCTGTCATCTAATTGTTTTGACAAACTCAGCAGTCAATAGGACCCTGAGTGCTGAAGTCATGCATCATTTCCAGCTCTGTCTGGATTTGGTTGATGATGCACCGGGTGGAGGAAGTGTCTCCTCACTTGCAACCCATACAGGTTTCAACCGGTCCTGGGCTGCTGGCTGCTGGCACTCTGTTCTCGCTCACGCTACCCTTGTACTTTGAGAGGAGGAGAAAAACAGAAAGAAAAGAAAGAAAGAAAGAAAGCAGCCAGTGGGGTGTGTAGTGCGATAGTCTGCTTACAGGATCAGATGTGGAGGTGGAGCGTGATACACTCAGGCAGACTGATACTACACTGACAAAGGGTTTTATTTGAGTTCAGAGCAGGCAGTACAGTAACAGGGTTAAGACTGAAAAGGTGCAACTTGTTCAGTGTTAGCTCAGAGTTGAGTAAGACTGTCTTGTGAAAGCTAAGTATACAGTATGGTGTGCTGAAAGAGCCAAGGAACAAAACTTAAATGTATAGATGTATATGTATTTTCTTTGGTCACAAATTGTACTTTTAAAGGAACTTATTTCTCAGTGATTCCTCTCACAGTTTATAAACAGTTTCTCTTGAGGGCTTCCTCCACTTGGCCTAGATCAGGAGTGGGCAACTGGCAGTATGAGGCCCACATGCGGCTTCCCCCTCTCTGAATATGGCCCACCAGTCAATGTCAAGTTTCCAGACTTGCAATCATAAAGATTTACAAAAATGATGTATTCCAGTCTTTTATGAGACATCATTAATAATTTTAGAAAAAGAACTAAAATGAACAGAAATAAACATAAGTAACTTTGATTTGTCAAACATTTGTTTGTACTAGTTGTACTAACTGAAAAAAAGTTAAGATAAATGTTTTATTTATTTTTACTTTTTTGCACTGGAAAAGTACCTGAAATGTCTTTCATTATGTGTTCAGCTCATAGCTTGACTGTTAAATGTGTAGTGTGTAGAAGTTGGCAGCATTTCGCCGAACAGAAACAGTGAATATAGGATATAATGTTTCTATTTGTATGTAAAGTCCGTCAAAATAGGTGTATAATCATCCCCATAAAACTTTTGTTTTCTTTTTATTAAGTTAGAAAAAGCTTTTCATATTTATGTACTGTGGGTCTCCTCTTTATGGAGGCTGACATACTGATCCGCCATTTGCCTACTGGTGGGTTTTGGGGACAAAAGTGCGACCACCCTCCATGAGAGCGAAATGTCATTTTTGAATAGGAGTCTGGCCGCTGGTCCTGGAATCTACCTGGATGGCATGCGAAGAAGAAGAGAGAGAGTGGGTTTTACAAGAGAAGAAGACGGCACACTGTTTGTAACTGTTGTAAATGATGCCCTGTTCACGATCCTTTTTGGTCTCCACTGGCTCTCGTCGCTTAGTGATGTGATGTTTTAGCAACGGACGGGTTCATTTCAAAATCTGAACCCTAGATGTCGCTAAAATGCCAATTTCTACACACTGCACCTTTAAGCTTGAAAATGTAAGCATGAATTATTATGAGATCTAGATATTTATTATTTTGTTAGATAACATGTATTTTGTTTGTCCTAACTATAGTATCCATTTTTTTAAACGATGGACCTCTTAAACTGGGAATAACAGTAATGTGTCCAAATGGTAACCAAAGAAGACTTTTTCATGTTTCTTATCTCCAAGTATTTTGTGGGTTTAGAGACAAAGATATGTGATAAAGGGAGAGATGACAACAACATTCCTTTTAAATCATTTATATACCTGAGCCTTTTTTGGCACTGTGATTGGTCAGCTGACCCACCAATTAGGCAGTCCCCTCTCACAGTCACAGTTGATAAGCTTTTCCAGTTAGAAGAACTTTTACCTCTCCTCTTCTTTGGGTGCACTGCAGTGAAATTTTGACCTTGTTTCATGACATATGGGTTAAAGGTGTGATTGACAACTCAGGATATCCACATCCTAATCTTTGTGTATTTTTCTCACTGTTTTCATCACCAACAGTAATTTGTCACAAAAGTAAGCACAGAGAATACTTACATTTGCTTTTCTTAAAAGAAAACATGTCTTTATACTCACAATTTAATAGTAGTTCCCAGTAATTCTGACGTTTTTCGATGAGAGGTTATTTTACAAAGTGGCACATGTTTTGTAGCACAGTAGTGCCTGCCAACTATACTATCTGATTGGCCCTTCATATATGTGATTAACAGAATGAACCCCCCAATCACCTGGCAGATACGCTTTTGAAAGGTTCTGCCCATTCCCAGACACTTTCTGTGTGCTCTTTCCCAGATGGACTGGTGAAATATATTAACCGCCAGGCGTGCCAGGTTATAATGGACCCTCTTTGGCAGATATTCAGCCTTTGGCAGTAATTTTTATTTTGTTGGATTTAGCTCAGACCTTCGCTCAGACCTGAGGGTGAACTGAATAGATTCTTGAGGTCAAAGGTCCCTGCAGCCTCACGCTACCACAAAAATCTCTCCAGCCCTGACTTCAGATTGTATTTTTACTATCATGCAAATCTATACCACGTGGAGGCACTGAACTGCCAGGTGTTAGTTCTTGTGCTTTTACAATGTCATACTCATGAATACAGCTGAGCGAGCCATATCTATATTTATCATTCATTCTCGCAAAAAGTACATTTTAATTTTGAGAAAGGAGTCTTAAACTGACAGATGACTCAACACACTCACACAAAAATTAAACAGCAGACTAAAACATAAAACAAGTGTTGAGTCTGACAGGTTACATTTACATTTCTTTACATACTGTATGTAACTATATGCACTACATATAGACACAGTTACATGCATCTATGTGGATATTCATAGACAAAGACATGCCTCTACCCCTGCACAAGGCCACATCCGTGTTGGTTTTGACATATGTGTACAAACCAGAGTGTACATTATCATTAAGATCAGTGTGTTCTTTCAGTTGTTGTCAGACCGGCTGGTAAGTCATTTGCTCTGGTAGAGAGAGTACTTTACTTGAGGAGAAGTGCTTTTAATTCTAATACATTTGACTTTAGTGGGAGTAAATCACCGGTCAGTATATCAACTTAATTAAAGCACATACTACGTTTGTTTGTAATTCACTTTAAGAACTGTGTGCTTACTTTTGTTCCAGCAGGGTAAGGGCTGGTATTGAAAAGTACACATGATCTCCCCCCCCATGAAATGCAAATACAAGGGAGTATTTATGTCAAACCAATCTGATTTATTGAGAGGGCACTTTAATAAGAGAGCGCCACTTCATTTCCTCAACATTAACAAGGCTTGTAGCAGAGCTCTATGACTTTGGTTCTATCATCATTTCCATCTTACTTTTCAAGTGTCTAGTATGAGACAATCAGCGAGCGAGTTGCACTCACTAAGAAAAAGCTTGGCTCTCCTCTTATGCCTTTTTTATGCCTCTGTGCTAGCAACTGCCAAAGCCTGAGGCATGCTGTTTCTGGATTTTCCACTTCATGTGAATACATTATCCCCACAACTCTTGAGAGATCTCCTTTAAAATATGAAGAGATGTCTACTTATAGATTCATGGATGAACTGATAGATTTTTGGGGTCATAGGTCAAGTGTTAAGGTCATGTGGATTCAAAAATGGAGTGGTTAGATTTAAAGGTCAGAACAAAGGTTAAAGCCAACAATTATCACATCCCTGACTTCCTTGTTGTCATTTCTGCTGGCTGCCTCTGATGATAATGCAACATTCTTGATTTGCGAGGCATGCAGAGTAAAGTATTGATAAAGGGATAGATTAGCAAAAAGGTCAATGACAATGATTCCCCTAGCAAGCTGTTATAGATTCTCAACTGGATTTGGTTTTTGGATTCCTATCCCAACTTGTAAATGACCTGGGTAATAACATCAAAGCAAAAAACATCAAACAAACAACAATAACAAAAATGACCTTTTGCTGACGACACTTTCTTATACACAAAACCACCCATCACACTTAGCTCTGTACAACAGCTTCAGATGGTTTTCCATGTCATAAAAATGACTTTAATGGGTTAAAATGTAATTTTAAATGTTTAGGGAACAAAGTTTTTGGTTTCCTCTTATCCTCATTTGCAACAGTCAATCACTTCTGATGACAAAATACATGGAAATGTGACCCCCCCCCCCCCCCCCCCCCCCCCCCCCCCACAAGTATTTGGGAATAGTGGTTATTCAGTGCCCCTTGGATGGCTGGCTCCCCTGGCATTTGCCCATACCTCCCATGCCAATGGCCGGCCCTTCCCACAATACACCTTGAGTATGGCAGTGGTTCTCACTGGTGTGCCTTGAGACGAGTCCAGGTCTGCCGTGGGAACCTGCACTGTTTCAGTATGTGTTAGTACTACAGCTATGCAGCAGCTAGTGATTTGAATTTGCTCTAACAGTACTTAGTATGCTTTCATTTCCTCCACCAAAGAGGTGATGTTTTTGCCTACGTTTGTCTGTTTGTTAGCAAGATTACTCAAAAACTGCTGGACAGATTTTGTTGAATATTTTAGGAGATATCAGTAATGGCCCAACTTAAAAATAATTTGATTTTGGTGGTTATCCAGATAACCATCATTAGTGAACAATTGTTTTTGCTCAATTGTCAAACTAATAATAATATCAACATGATTACAAGTGCTACAAAACCCAAAACCAGTGAAGTTGGCACGTTGTGTAAATCGTAAATAAAAACAGAATACAATGATTTGCAAATCCCTTTCAACCTATATTCAATTGAATACACAGCAAAGACAAGATACTTAACGTTCGAACTGGTAAACTGTGTTATTTTTTGCAAATATTAGCTCATTTTGAATTTGATGCCTGCAACATGTTTCAAAAAAGCTGGCACAAGTGGCAAAAAAGACTGAGAAAGTTGAGGAATGCTCATCAAACACTTATTTGGAACATCCCACAGGTGAACAGGCTAATTGAGAACAGGTGGGTGCCATGATTGGGTATAAAAGCAGCTTCCCTGAAATGGTCAGTCATTCACAAACAAGGATGGGGCGAGGGTCACCACTTTGTGAACAAATGCGTGAGCAAATTGTCGAACAGTTTAAGAACAACATTTCTCAATGAGCTATTGCAAGGAATTTAGGGATTTCATCATCTACGGTCCGTAATATCATCAAAAGGTTCAGAGAATCTGGAGAAATTACTGCACGTAAGCGGCAAGGCTGAAAACCAACATTGAATGCCCGTGACCTTCGATCCCTCAGGCGGTACTGCATCAAAAACCGGCATCACTGTGTAAAGGATATCACCACATGGGCTCAGGAACACTTCAGAAAACCACTGTCAGTAACTACAGTTCGTCGCTACATCTGTAAGTGCAAGTTAAAACTCTACTATGCAAAGCGAAAGCCATTTATCAACAACACCCAGAAACGCCGCCGGCTTCGCTGGGCCCGAGCTCATCTAAGATGGACTGATGCAAAGTGGAAAAGTGTTCTGTGGTCTGACGAGTCCACATTTCAAATTGTTTTTGGAAAGTGTGGTCGTCGTGTCCTCCGGACCAAAGAGGAAAAGAACCAGCCGGACTGTTATAGGCGCAAAGTTCAAAAGCCAGCATCTGTGATGGTATGGGGGTGTATTAGTGCCCAAGGCATGGGTAACTTACACATCTGTGAAGGCACCATTAATGCTGAAAGGTACATACAGGTTTTGGAGCAACATATGTTGCCATCCAAGCAACGTCTTTTTCATGGACGCCCCTGCTTATTTCAGCAAGACAATGCCAAGCCACATTCTGCACGTGTTACAACAGCGTGGCTTCGTAGTAAAAGAGTGCGGGTACTAGACTGGCCTGCCTGTAGTCCAGACCTGTCCCCCATTGAAAATGTCTGGCGCATTATGAAGCATAAAATACAACAACAGAGACCCCGGACTGTTGAACAACTTAAGCTGTACATCAAGCAAGAATGGGAAAGAATTCCACCCGAAAAGCTTCAAAAATTGGTCTCCTCAGTTCCCAAACGTTTACTGAGTGTTGTTAAAAGGAAAGGCGATGTAACACAGTGGTAAAAATGCCCCTGAGCCAACTTTTTTGCAATGTGTTGCTGCCATTAAATTCTAAGTTGATGATTATTTGCAAAAGAAAATAAAGTTTCTCAGTTCGAACATTAAATATCTTCTCTTTGCAGTGTATTCAATTCAATATAAGTTGAAAAGGATTTGCAAATCATTGTATTCTGTTTTTATTTAGGATTTATACAACGTGCCAACTTCACTGCTTTTGGGTTTTGTAGGAGCAGGGTTTTAGGGTCCAGGAATCATATCATGAGGGTAACTTCATTATGGAACTATTGCTTCCAGGTGTAACAGCAATACTTGAGCTACTTTGGCAGAGGTCTGCACTCTCTGAGTGCTGTCTAGTTTCTGTATAAAATGCAAATTCAGTAACTTTAAAATAATCCCAATAAGACCTTAAATAGTTTTGGTGTGAACAGACTAGGCAGGTTAAAAAAACTTTGGTGACAGGGACATGTATCTGTATTTATCAAGAGACCACTGACTATTCGAAAGTCAGTTATAAATAGTTGTAATTTTTCCTGGTTGTGCTGTTTAACTTGTTTTTAATGACTTTTGTAATTTTGTTGCTGAGGGGAAAACAAATGTGTTAAAATGCTGAAACTGTAAGGGTTTGTTCTTTGTCATACTGGGTTGAACAGTATGGGGTTTCCTTTCTGTGGAGGCAACAGCTGAGGACCCCAGACTACCCTGGCAACCAGCTCAGTGTGTTAAAAACCTACTCAATAAGGTGTAAATTATTCAGCATGGACCTCCCTTTTTAATGTGAATAATAAAACACTGGGATGTATCACTGTCACAAACATCAGCTGCACATCAAATACAGGTGAGATTTGTGTAGAGGTATCAAAAAATAGTCTCTTAAAATGTGCCATCCAAAGTCTGGAATCAGCAACAAACCCAAACAAAGCTGTCACCATGGTGATTAATGTCTTGTAAGCACGGCGCTCTCTCACCCACTCTAACACATGGTGGGTTGGATAATTTAGGGTTAGGTTAGGTTAGGTAAGGGTTTTTCAGGTGTGTATCAGATTACAAGCAGGGCTTCAGGAGTGTGCTGTTTGCTCATGTGCCCATCCTTTGTTATAACTAGACACATCACTAATGAAAAATGACAACATGGTGTGACCTGATGTCACGGCTCATAAATAAACAACCATGAAGCACTAAAACTGTTAGTCCCATGTGTGACAGATCTGCACGTGTGCCCAAGGTAAAAACAAAAACTTAGTACACCTATTTTTCTTTTCCTTTTTTACTCTGACACCAGCATGCTTTCTCTGCTTGTTCTCATTCAGGCATTATAGTCCCAAAGTTTTAGCATAGTCCTTGTACAAGGGTAGCTGTATGGAAAAATGCACCAAAAGCACATCTGCTGCTGCAGCATTGCCATTACTCAACATCTGGACCTTCTCATTTCTCTACTGCTGTATGTTACAAACTGTGCTGTTATCATCAGGGATGCTTTTTGAAACACCAGAACATCAGTATGAGCTGCTGGCACTTGATGTCGAATCAGATTTAACACCACAATGAAACTTGACTCATCATATTTTCATTTTATTGGAATGTTTATTTGTATTGCCACAATTTAATGCATGTAAACACACTTTGAACTTAATATATTGAAGCCAGTTTGCAGCACCTTTCTACTGATCGTCCATTAAAACTCACAGAAGTGTCATCTCAACAAAGGGTACAACACAAATTTAACATTAAAACTGAAAGAGTATCCATTCATCTATCCATTATCTAGACTTCTTATCCCTTTCATGGTTGCTGGAGTCTGAAGTCTATCCCAGCTATCAGTGGATGTGGGGCAGGTTAAGCCCTAGACTATTTGCCAATCAAATCAGAGGGCTTACAAGTAGAGACAAAACTGGGTACACTCATACTTCCAGGCAGTTTAGGGTCACCAATCATCCTAACAAGCATGCTTTTTGTACAGTAGGAGGGTGACAATAACCTTGCGAAACAGCCGGGTTAGCCAGATTCCATGTTTGTTGTCAGGCAGATCCATATTGCAAAGCTCCAAGCTGAAACTGTTGTTCCCTGTCAGAGAATGATCAGGGTTTTCAGCAATCATTTGAGGACAAAGAAGCAGTATATGAGTGAGGGCTATTTGTGCTGAAAGTGAGAAGTGACTGCAAGCTTCTGTCTGGCAAGTAAGGAATGTGACAGACAAAACATTTGTTAAATCAACTTTCAGTTTTTCTTAGAAAGTTCTACCCTTCCCATCCACCCTTTATGGCCGTTATTCTCAACATAGGGTCGACACCCTGTGGTGGTGGTGGGGTTGTCACAAGACACCAAGAAGAGATTGTGAGCAATAGAAAATTTTAGTGATTAAAATTGGCATACTGTACCTATTGTTTGAAGAAAAAAAAATATTTAAATTGAAATTGATATAAAATTAAATCACAGCTAGTGTGTGAGATGTGAGGGTAATACATCAAAAAGTTACTTAAAATATAAGTTTGCGCATTAAACAAGTAATGCAGGGATCCATGCTTCTTTACTTTGGTACATTTGATGGGGGTTCTAAGTCCCTGTTTTGGCATTTTCGGGGCTGTGGGCTGAAAAGATCAGAAACCTTTACCTTATAACGCCCAGGTGGACTTGAAATATATCCAGTTGATATAGAGATAAATAAAAAGTCTAGTGTGTCAGATTAGGAAGCCAGAGTACCCTGAGAAAACCAATGTATGCGTGGAGAGAGGCAACAGTGCTACTTAGTCCTTAAGAGAAACAGTGTGATACCAGAGGAAGAGAAAGAATACTGTTAAATGACAAAGTACAAAAATATTTCAAGATTTTGCATAAATATCAATCTGCCAGCATCTACATTTGTACAGCATATTATTTGCAAAGTGTTTGAGTTTGTGCTTGTTCTCAATTGTTGCCATGAAGTCTCTCATTTGTTGTTTATAGTCATGATTCTTTAATGAAATACTACTCCTGATAAGACTGTAGAGTTCAACCAAAATTATCATAAATATCAATAAAACCTTTTAAATGAATGAAAAGATTCTTAATATATCACATCACATAGTCACATTAAGATGGTGAAACATGAGGCAAAAGATCAACTTTACCCCTAAAAATCATTACCATTTTAGTTTAAAGTGATCCCAAATCCATCATCCATGGAGTTCTGTTCATAGTTATGATTTTGGAGAAACTCAGCTACGTCTGACAATTTATCAAGAATATACTGTATCTCCAAATGTCCTGTCAGTTTAAGGACATCACTGTTTTTATTCCCCTTAAACCAGGAGTAGCCTTTACTTTTGAGCACGAACAGCTTGAGTGTTTTCTGAGTCTGACACTGTTTATTTAGCTCCACCTGCTGTTTTCTTGATGCACATTAGTTTTTTAGGTTCCTCATTTATTTGTTATATTTTCCTTAAAGATTTCAAATATATATTTTTCTGAAGGAGATACTTAAAAAAATCTGTCTTGCAAATGTATAAAAATTACAAGTGTCTCATTTAAGTCAGTATGATGAGCATTTGTTTTAAAAATCCAAAGGATAATGTCCATGATTCTGTCACCACAAATCTTGAACGGATAAAGTGTCTCTTTGTGTCTCTGTGTGGTTTCCTTCAGGCAACAGAGAAGTGCAAGTTAAAGGAGCAGAGCTGTCACAGACTGGTACGGAGTCAGAGACACAGGGTGGTACAAACAGACAATAAACATGTCTGTGATCATCAGGCTCCTTGAGACAAATCTAAAGAGGTTTTTAGCTGTTTTTATTTATGTGATCAACTGTTATAAGTGTCACAACAAATCTTAAAAAAAAAAAAAAAGAGTATGTTTCTTTTTAGCTGGACTGTAATAGAGGTTTATGTCCATGAGGCACATCCACACAATGAAGTTTGCATTTAAAGTAACCTGTAGACAAATACCAAGATTAACTAATGTGTTTTATTTTTTACCTGATGGGGGTAACAGTTTAATTAAGTACAGAGAAAGACCAGGCGTCTCTCTCAGTACTTAACCTATATAATTACCTATATAATAATAACAATAATTATAATGTATTATTATTATTATTTTCAAATGAATGTTTAATTCCTTAGGCTGCATTTCGATGTATTGGTGCATCAGGTTAACTTGGACTGCTTTAAAAAAACAGCATATTTCTGACTGAAAAGCACAGGTACAAATCATTGTGCACACTCTAGAGATCTTGTTTTGAAAGCACTGGGCAACAACATTAATGTAACAGTCTGTATGGGTGTAACTTCACCTTGCGCAGCAGCTGATCCTTCTTATCAAGCTCTGACCTACAACGTTTGTGCTCGGCCCAAAACGGGACGACCCAATCAGAGTCCTTTAGAGCAGGAAGAGCTGGGAGATACGAGAGGACAGCAGGAAATGACTTTACTTACAGAGATAAGTATAGATGCTAACAGCTTCAGTAACAGTTTTATCAGATTTTGACTGCATTTCTTTATTAAATAAAAAAACTAATAACAACACCACAGCCTTCTCTGTCATACCCCCTGGACTATATGTCCAAGCAGTATGAAGTACTTTTACAGTGTACTTTTGAGTAATCCTCTCTCAATGTACATGAATACTACCATATTCAGACATTTTTACTGACATTAGTGTCAAACAAAAAAATGCTTTAACCATTAGGACTTCAGAAAACTTTGATTGTAAATGGTGCCTCCCAAACAAGCAAAAAGAACACAACACCACAGCCTTCTCTGTCGTACCTCCTGGACTATATGTCCAAGCAGTATGAAGTACTTTCACTGTGTACTTTTTGAGTAGACCACTCCCAATTAGACAACAAACTTTAAAAGTACATGAAATACTGCTATGTTCAGCCTTTTTTAATCAAATTTGATGCCCTGAAAAATCATTTTATACCATTAAGACCTCATGAAGCTTAGATTATGTAAATAGTACCTCCTGGACTATATGTAGGCCTCAAGCAATATGAAGTATTTTGCTTGTGTGTCTAAACTTGGTTAACATACTGTATATCAATTAAAACAATGATTAACACACTAAACACACTTTTTGCATAGATTTTTATACAACAACTTGTGTGTGAGACCTCATTATACTGTGCGTGGATGAAAAAAATTAAATTTGATGTTTATTTTGCAAAACAATAAGTCTCGACTATATGTTTGATTTATATGCTTTTGGTCAATGAAAAATGTCAAATTCATTAAAATTATAGATTCATTGCAGAAGAAGATTGGTATTGGTATTGAAAAGATTACAGCAGAAAGTATCAGTATTTTATCCAATTGAAAAAGTCTGGTATCGCTCATCACAGACAAAACAGCAACGTTTACTCAAACTACTTAGTACTTTGAGAACATTTTGAATCATAGTTAAGGAGATTAATGGAGAGCCACTTTTTGTGATTGAGTTAAGTTTTATCAAACTAACTGAACTTTCCTGAAGTACAATATGTGCTCTTTCCACCCCTGACTGTATCTGTAGGCTATCTTTACTCTTTCACTGAGAACAAGGCGACAAAAGAATTTAAGAGTGAATGTTAATTACATTGAAATACTAGATAGCACTCGGAGAACGCAAACCTCCGCCAAGGTAGCTCACTGATTGCTGTTACATCTATGAGCAATACTTCCATGATAAAGTTGCCATCATATTATGATTCCTTGACCCTGAAATCCCACACACTCTGAATCATGTTGATATAATTATTAGTTAGACAGTTATTGAGCAAAAATGATTGTTCACTAATGGCGGTTATATGGATCACCACCAAAATCTAATCATTTTTAAAATGGGCCATTACCAACATCTCCTGAAAATTTCATCAAAATCCGTCCAATATTTTTTACGTTATCTTACTAGAAAAAAAAATAAACATATAAACAAACAAACATACGCCGGCAAAAACATGACCTCCTCGGCGGTGGTAAAAAGTATGTCAATGTGGATATTTTCAAATGTTTAGATAGCAGGGAGAATAGTAACAAAAGACTTTTGTCTATCCAAGTAACATTAACAAAGCTGTTTGGTAGAAACGCGGATTTGCGTTATTTTGGGCCTCCACGCTCTCCGTACCCCAGTGATGACGTAGAAAGTAAAGGTTATAAATAGGTGTGGCGCAGTCAATTGTCTCTGGGACACACAGGCGGAGTGAGCAGTGACATGGCGTCGACGAGCCGGTGCGTAGTAACTTTACTGTTAAAAACCTCTCCTTTCCTCTTGAATGGCTCTCAGACGATAAATGTGTTAAATTTCTTTATCTTCTGGGATAAAATGTGCCTCTGCTGGTCCTCAGACACCCCGGCCGCTGCCTCACCTTTGTGTGAGCGCTGTATTGTTAAGAGGAAACGGCTAGTTCGTTAGCTAGCTGCTCGATGTTGCCAGAAGTGACTATCTGAAGCTCTTTTACAGCTTCACACTGTTGTGACTGAGCTCAAGGGCTTGTTTTCATAATAACATTTACGTCATTCGTGTCGCGGACCTGTTTTTAGCTCTGTGTAGTTTTAACTAAATGTTGTAGGATGTGCAGTACAAAGGCAAAACTTAAGCCAGCATTTTAACATGAATCCTGTTCAGCAGCAGTTCATCAGTACTTTATGTCCGCGGCTGCTGTAAACACGTCTTCATCTATACAGCTCCACACAACTAACCTTTACACTTTTAGGTCTTTTACAGTCTGGTAACATGTTGCTCACACTCAGGGCTGTTCTGATATCAGTGTATTAAACGTCGATATATGGGAGCAGTTGGTGCTGTTGCTTTACCAATGCTTAAAAAAAAACAATTGATAGGCATCCGGCAGGTGGAGAGGCTGCTCGACTGTGGTAAAAGTCAGTCATTGATATTTAGATCACGGTTATTGTACTGTATTGTATTGATTTGCATTAAGTGTATTTATGTGACTTATTCAATTTAGGCACTTAACATTGTAAAAACAAGTCATCAACAGTAGCAATTGAGAAGAAATATCTTTATAAAATGTCACACTCAGTAAATAAATAAATACAAACATATCATCCATCTAGTTATTAATTAAGGTAGAATAGATGTACTCCTGTAGTCAGTATGTATCAATAAACTGTTTAGTGACTTCTTTGGATTAAACAAGCACATGATTTGTGTCACATGTATTATCAAATGTCAATTATCCATTTTTTTGTTGTTGTGTGAAGCCATAATTGTAATTGAAGCCAACCCTAGTGATGGGGTAATGCATTGTGTTCAGTTATCAAAATCTGCAGACAAATTCTTTCCCCTGACCGAGGTACCATAAAAACATGGGTGATGTTTAATAAAAAGGTTCTCAGTTTTACTTGAATCAAAAGCTTGGGGTAGACTCTAAAACCCTGATTTTACAAAGATCTTGGCTAACCAAACTTCGTATCTGTATTCCTTGAATATTATTTGTAATAGTATAGTATGAACTAATCCCCCCCTTAATTGCAGAAAAAATGGATGTCTACAATATCAAAATATGATTTCATTGAAAATCAAGTCATATGGACGGTTTTGGATCAGAAGTTACAGTGGATGTGTAAGCATACTGTTGGCAAGAATAGATGTAAATATATGGAGACAAAAGTATTATTGGAACACAGGATGTGAGTGTGGGAATGTGAGAACACAGTTGCAAGAATTACCGTTAACAAAGACACTCCCTGAAGCAAAAATACATACATTTATGGCTGTATTGATTATAGCAGACGCACTGTTTGCTTGATTTACAGTGTTATATTGTTCATTTAACAATTAGTTAAATATTTTAAGCAGAAATGGCAATGTGCTGAACTGGCTTGTGCTCCCAGACCTGATTATTAAGACGTTAAACATTTTAAACTTCTTTTCTATGTTTAAAACAACAGACATATCCATCTGAATGCCAGCAGATAGCACATCGGCTTTTTTAACCGTCACATTAAGATTTACTACTCAAAGGATACCTGATAAATTTCAGTATTTGATGTCTTGGACTTGTGTGCAAAGTACAAAAGAATGCTTCAGTAATTCTGTGTGCCATCAGATTTTCTCTGTTATTGTAGTGGTTCGCTCACTACAAACTATATAAAGATGTCTGCTGATTGTAATTTTGTCTGTTTTGTTGATGGTTGATCCACTGAACTAACAAAGAGTATGGCTAAAGAAAATCTCTTCCTATGTTGCTGGGGTTAGCATGTCACTGTAAGATAACTTGTCTTTTGCTGACAAACTACATAAATCAGAGGAGACAGTGTCCAGCTGACCCAGACCGCCCTGAAGTTTGTGCCACCAGTTAGACCACAAACCACAAATTTTGTTTTTGTACGTCAAAATGGTCTTTTGATATCATGACCACAAAAAATGTTAGTTCTAGACAATATCAGGCAATGTAACATTCTTCTGATCAAAAGTGCAGACAAACAGCTCTGACTGAATTAATCAGAATCTTGGCAAAATTATGTTCACTGAGACTGAGAAAATGTTTACACTTTTATATAGCAGGTGTGTCAAAACTGACAAGAAATTACTGTCAACATTTCTCTTAAACTATGTGCAATAAGTCATGATTTTATCATTGTTGCAGTATTAGCAGAAGTTATTAAACATTGTGGCAGTCTGTCTTAATTACAAAAACTTAAAACTCTTCTTTCACGTGTTCAAGCATCTTCTCTAGAGGTGTGGTGAAAGGGCCCTGTCTTCACAGCTTTTGATACAGTCAGATAAAAGTGGCTTTAAGCCACCCTTTTATTTATTTTGTGCCATTTTGGTTTTGAAAAGAAGTTTATTTAGATCAGAAATAAGCAGCTTTGGAAAGATAGAGAGCCATATTCATCTGGTTATGAGGGACACATCAGTACCAATAACAGGATTGTCTTACTTTAACATTTACAATAATTGATTCAACAAAATGAACAACCATATCTTTTATGTTTTTGTCAATATTCATACTCATATAAACTGTAATGCTTTATTGTGATTAATAAACTAATTCTGAATTTCAACAATGAATAAGCAAACAGTTATTAAAGATGTATTTTTATTTTTCACACTTTAATGGCAGAGATGTCCTGTGTGGTGGATTTTTTTTGCTGGGCTGCACACATCCCAAAAGTTTAACAAACTCAGATGAAAACTACATGGCAAAGTTTGAGGAGCTACTGCTGTTAGAAGTTCAATAATAGGCTACAGGCATATATATTTTGAGATATATTCTCATATACAACTCATACTACTTCATCTAACTCTGACATTGTCCTTACAGGCACAATATTCTCCCCTCATCTCATCCTGTCTTTATTCAACAGCCCTAAAATCTAAGTGCTAGAGAAAACTAATTTTAAGAAACAAAATTTAGTTATTATATGATTTTACTTTTACTACAGTACATCAAATAGAGCTGCCCAATAAGGACAAAAATCCTAATACTGGTAATTTTGACAGATATTGAGATCATCACATGATTAATCACTGATTTTACAACATATGTAATCATTGAACTAAAATGTTCTATACACTGCAAATTTAAAGATCAAGGAACAGGCAACAGCTGAAAATACAGGCAAATAAGAAATGATTAACCTTTAATAATTAAAAAAATAAAAAGATGGAAAAAAGACTTCATCACGTCCTGTGACACAGAATTGTTTAATCTCAATTATTCAGTTTTCATAATTGTGGGAGGCAGATATTTTAATTGTAATAAAATTTTGATTAATTGCTCAGCTCTAATATGAAAGTTTATGTTTTGGTATCATGACGGCCCTATGCTCACATCAGCGTCTCACTCTCTACCTAGCCTTGCTCTTGTTCTCCTCTGCTCTCATTCATGCTTGTTAAAAATCTAACTAACTTACTATCTGACTGTTTTTCTGTCCTGTAGTGGAGATGGCCTGGCCCTTCCCAGAGTTACCTGTCCCAACCACCCAGATGCCATCCTGGTGGAGGACTACAGAGCAGGGGACATGATCTGCCCTGAATGTGGACTAGTAGTAGGTGAGACAATCTGGACACTTACTTCCTTTTCATCCATGTTTCCTCTTCTTATATAATGTCCACATGATAAAGTACAGATGTCCCCCCCGTCAATTGCTGAACCTGCCTGGCGTTACTTGTCTTTTTTGGTCTGGTTACTGGTCTATTTTTTCTCTCATGTGCTCCGGTAGTTCTTCCGTGATGAAACACACATTAAATCACCGCTAGTTAGTAAGCCAGGAAAACACACTAGCAGCCAGCTCGCCGTTTTTCTGGCAGACTTTGTTCACACTACAGGCCATGAAAAGTGTTAAATAAGTGTGAGCTGAACTTACTGGATACTAAAAAATCTCCAGAGGCTTTCTCCCCGTTTCTGCTCTCTGTGGTTTGGTCTGTGCACGTTAACAAAAACATGTAGAGGAGCTCCAATGCCGGCGTGCAGCGTTATTTACTTCTTTCTCTGTCTCTTTCTCTGCATCTGTGATGTCATTGCTCACGCGAAAATTTGTCATTTACGTTAAAATTCCACCATTAATTGTTGCGCAAATGATCTGTTGCAAATTTCCCGGAAGAGATTTAGAGAGAGTGATAATGAATGATTATAAAAAGTTAATGGAGGTTTTTCAGTCTTAAAGGTTAAACTTGGGCAGCGGATCATTTTGTATTCAGGGGTTTCGAGAACTAACACTTGATTGAAGTTTCTTCACATCTTTCTTCCGCTTTTTGTAAAACTGTCCTAATGTTCTAGAGAATCTATTTTTTTATTATTGAAGTTCTTGGTTACCAAAAATACAGTCATTGATAAAAACAAGTTTATAGTCCAGGTCTGATGGAAAGAGTTGGAGACTGTGGAGAAATTGTTGGGATAATGACAAAGCAGAAGAAGCCACAGGCCAGATCTGAACTGAGGTTGCCTACTTTTTCCCTTTTTTCCACCGAATGATCTGGTTTGGCTCAGTACAGTTTGGTACAGTTTGGAGCAGTAAACCCTGATCTTGTTTTTGATTCCACTGCCAGCTGTACCTTTACTTGAGCCTGGGGATTTGAGCCAGGAGGAGAGGGTTACTCCAGCTACGTATATGCATGACGACACAGTGTCACAACACAGTGCAGTGGTCTGAAGCAGAGTGGGATTGTAAACAAAGAGCAACAGCGGAGGACCCCCAGCACTTAATTACTCCATGGGGAACTGTTTTATGTAGACATTCTTTACAGTAACAGCAGTGAACAAACTGATCTAAATCCACCTATTTGAACAAAGGCGAGGTCTGTGTTTTTGTTTTAGCTGCTGTTGCATAGGAATTGGCGATTTTTGTGACTAGTCGACAGACTGCAGCGCTTTTAGCTCCACTCTTTATGGTCTGTTTGATGGGACAGCATGGGTCGGTCATGTGGGTACATTTTCTTCTTATATGGCGGTGGAGACAGCTGTAATTATGTACCATACCGAGCCAAACTGAACTGGACTGCTTGGTGGAAACAAAGCTTTGGAGAACAACAGCCTGTGTTTATTGGTGCACAAAACAGCTAGACTACCAGCACAACATTTGTTATTTTTTATTTATTATTCTTTTTCTTTTGTATGAGAAGATAATAATACATATTTTGTTATTGAAATGTAATGAACGCACTTTTATTTGACACAAAAGAGGAGCCAGCTGTTACTAAAATACAGTACAGAGCAGAGAAAAGAAGGATGTTGAGTCAGTAATGTATGGAACTGGAGGAAAACTTGAGTTAGGGAGTTCTGACCATCTATGGCTATCATTGCATTTTATTTTTTAAGAAAATAAAGACAAGTACACACATAGACTGTTCAAAGCTAAAATCCTGTTAACATTTGCTGCAGACAGTTGGACTGAGCTGTGAGGCACACAGAGTCGTCTAATGAGTCCCCGAGCTCGCAGCAGGTCAGGAGGGAGACGAGAGACGCCAGCCGCTGTCTGATGAACATTAGAGTGCCCTCTGTTCCTGCTCCTGGAGCTCTGACTGCATCTCTAAGGAGATGAATGTCACTTTGTGACCAGATATTAGAAAGATTGATGGCAAAAAAGCCTAACAGGATTAAAATATCAGAAATCTAATCCTCCACAATGATACGCTGTTCCAAGAAACAAATAAATCCCCCGCCTTTGTCAAGTCTGAGCCCTTTGTACATCTCAGATTCAATTTTGATGAATGATATAACATTGGTTTCGTTTTTGATCATTTTTATGTTTGTGTATCACAAGATACAGTAATATGATTAGACAAAGATAGAAAATGACTGTGAAATGATAAGGACAGATTCTAGACTGAAACATAAAAATCAAGTTGTTTGCAGGAAGAAGTAAGTTTTGTGTACAAAATCTGCCTCTGCAGCTGAACCGAAAGTGTTTATAAAATCTGTTTTTTGTTTGAATGAGAGTTGTTTTAAATCCTGAATTGCTCATCCTTGCTTTTACTATACAAAAAATCAAAGATAGCAATACTAAACAATAAATTATAACCAATCTATAATTGAAGATAATAGAAAGCTTGATTAATAATTGAAAACTTAAAGAATAATTATACAAAAACAGTCCAACACCCAAATGCCACAAGTGTTATGTTCAGTTCAGACCACGCTCTCTCTGCAGCTTATGGTTAAAAACGCAATATTTACTGCTTGAAAATGTCTTTTCTTTTTTGTCTGTCTGTTCATGGATGATAGTTTGTTGTTGAAGTATTGTCTCTGTCTCCTTCTTAAATTGTCCAAACACTCTCTCTCTTCAGGTGATCGTGTAATTGATGTTGGCTCAGAGTGGCGGACCTTTTCAAATGAGAAAGCCCTCAAAGATCCATCCAGAGTGGGAGACGCCCAAAACCCACTGCTCAATGGAGGAGACCTCACCACCATGATCAGCAAGGTGAGACGCTGTCCCATTCAAAATATCCGTATAAATGTTACTGAAGTACTCAAAAGGATCCCCAACAATTTTTAATTAACTCAAGTTTTACTTATTTACCCTTGATTAAATGAAAATGCATGTTAAAAAGTACTGAAACTCCAGCAGCATAAACAGGTATAGTAACGTTAAAAAACTGATGCTCTCTGATACAGACCTCTTTGTCTAACGCTTATTAAAAACTGTACATATTTGTTAACGTCAGCCAAAATTATTCTGCATCGTGCCCTCACATTAAACAGCATCTGTAAGTAAGTGAATTTAACGGATGAATATCTTCTTTTTTCCACCACAGGGAACGGGTGCAGCTAGTTTTGACGAGTTTGGTAACTCTAAGTACCAGAACAGGAGGACGATGAGCAGCTCTGATCGTGCCATGCTCAACGCTTTTAAAGAGATCAGCACCATGGCAGACCGAATCAACCTGCCCAGGAACATCATAGTAAGATTTTAAAGTCTGTCTAACGCTCTGCCATCAGGTTTGTGTGTCTTCTAAGTAGGCACTGATAAAGAGAAACTTGTGTCGGCCAGGGATGCAACAGTTCTCAATAAACTTAAACGTTTCAAAACACGCATGTGAACTGCAGTATTTTCAGTCGGAGCAGTAATGGCTTTCATTCTTTGTTGGCCTTTTCTCTCTGTATTTGTTCGGCCGTATTTGTTCTGGTAAGTCAGTGCAGACTCCTGCTGTATCAGTGTGCTAAACCTAAGCCAAGAACCCACACTGTTGCATTGAGAGGAGGGCAGCAATATGCACCAACACCCCCATATAACGGGCCCTTGTTCTTCTAATCAGTTGTGTGAATAGAGGTGAAGAGAGTTTAGCATTTGCCAAACCGGAATATCAGTGATGTTTGACACAATCAACACTGTTATGCAGCCTCATAGCCAGGTCCTGTAACTAAGCTTCATCTTATCAAACCACTGCTACACAAAAGTACTTTAGGTATTACAGGGGGAAACATAAACTCCGAGCACATCAGCTTAGTGCATCAAATGGGGAATTTACATGCTGAAGGTTTTCACTGCAGCTTTGGAGAAAGAATCCTGGTAGATCTATGAGAAGATTCCTAATATACTGGCTGCAACAGAAGGAAAGATTCTCTTCATCTGCTCCACACGGCTGTGAAATGCACGCCTAAACTTTGCCTAAAGTCCTCTAAGCAAAAAACTGTAATCCATTCAAGTCCCCGCTAAAGTCAGCTGGATAGCAACTAGAAAGAAACTTATGAGCCTCAATTAGCTCTAATGATGGCAAATGTTTGTATTATGATGCAATCAGTCGACTCAGAAAAAGGACAATTAGACAAATAAATTATATGTCACCTTGATGTGTTCAAATGTAATTCCAGGAAATGGAAATTTTGGTTTTGTCCAAAAACTTGAATAACTACACCTGTTTGGAGGTCAAATTTGTTGGATTGGTTTGGTTTTTGTTTAAGACGTGACCAAAGCTCCCAGCGCCCCATTGAAAACAAGTCAGAATCACTTTTGTACACAACAGTGACAAAAAAATCAAGGTATGAACCGAACTGTGGGCTAAGTGTATTGTTGCATTCCTGCTCTTGTGTTTACCTGCTTTTATTTCATCTTTGAAAGACCTCCAAGTATATTTGTGTTCTATCACTGAAGACGGTGACAAAAAGGCTAAATTTAGCATAAGAAATTAAATAATGTCATAACTTAACTTTTGCTCTTTTATGTTTAATAAAGAAATTCAGAAAAATCTCATAACAATTTGAAAAAAAATAATACATCAACAAAAAAAAACTCTTTAGACATGTGATGGACTTGGAAAGTTTTTGTTAAGCTCTTCAGTGGAATTACTTTAATGATGTGTGTTTGTTTTGTTTTTTTAGGACAGAACAAACAACTTATTCAAGCAGGTCTATGAACAGAAGAGTCTGAAGGGACGAGCCAACGATGCCATCGCTTCAGCCTGCCTCTACATCGCCTGCAGACAAGAAGGAGTACCAAGAACGTTTAAAGGTCAGAGGAAATCCAGAAAAATGTCCCAGATAGTAATCCGTCATTCTCAGTTGGAATGTTGGCGCTAACCTCACAAACTAGATGGACTGTTAAATATATTTCACTAACACAAAGTGTTTGGAAATGGGCAGAACCTTTCAAAGCATATCCAGCAGGTGATTGGATGACGGTTCTTTTAATCACATTCATTACAGGCCAATCAGATGTTTCAGCAGGCAGCTGCCACTGCCGCAGTGTCAAGTTCAAAACGCGAGCCACTGAATAGAACAAACTCGCACTTAGACGCGACAGAAGTGGAGTGAAAGTATGCTTTCTATCAAAAAAGCTTTTAGTGTTTTTTTTTTTTTATTATTTAGTAAAGAAATGCGGTCCAGCTCTGATAAAACTAGGTAAAGAGAGCACCTATGTAAGAACTGTCCCACTACAGGTTCATTTATTTCTGTAAAAAATGTTTGTTTCCCTTTGTTTTACACTAACAATGACAAAAAAAAATCTGTATAAACATATTTTAACTAGAAAGGAAAGATAATTCCAGAAATCATTGTTTAAACGTTTTAGCTTGTGATGTTAGTTAATATTTATTCATTTTTTAGACATTGTTCTCAACTTCGTCAGAGCAGATGCACAAGACCTCAGTGTTTCCTGGCAGGATTGAATTTGTTCAGTATGATTCATCTCTACAAACTAAAGGCATTAAGACTGATGAAAACATCTTTAATAGACACTGAGTGAGAAATATTCATTAGAGTTTGTTTTTACATGAACTGAGAGGTTGCTGTAGAAATGTAATAACCTTGCAGAGCAGCTAGGCTCTCCAGGTTTCATGGTCTTCAGGTGGACTCATCTTAAAAAACTTCAGACTGAAACACGTACCTGTCTTTACCTACAGCAGCAGTTTCAACTCCTTTAAAAACTTTATGTGGTGAGAAAATGAGACGGCGTCTTTCTGACAGAACTTGTTTGTTTAGTTCTCATGGCTGTGAAAACCAACATTTCATGTCAGGTGGCCAACCCCTCACATTTTAGTCAACTGTCATCAGAACTTTTATTGAATATTTTTTTAGCCTGTTATCATCTCTTAAAAAACAAAAAACTTCAATTGCTTCGCAAAAAAATACCTCACAATCCAGCCATTTGCATCAGAACTAGACCTCTGGTCTCCATTCCAGAAGAGCAAAGAAAACAATGCTATTGCTCCTCTCCTCCCTCAGTTTCAACGAGATTTGGATTTAGCAGCCGGCTTATGTCCCGTTACTCTTTGGCCGCATCGCTCATCTGCTGTGTCATCTGATTGGCCCATAATGAATGTGGTTGAGCTCAATCATTTTTCACATGCTGTGAAATAGTCTAATGTATCGGGCTGGAGCTGAAGCAGAGGTGGATGAATTTGTCTGAAGACACTTCTCTGGCATTCACTCCCTCTTCACCTCCCACTTCTCCTTCTCCTCCTCAGAAATCTGTGCCGTCTCCCGGATCTCAAAGAAGGAGATCGGCAGGTGTTTCAAGCTGATCCTGAAGGCGCTGGAGACGAGCGTGGACCTCATCACCACTGGAGACTTCATGTCCCGTTTCTGCTCAAACCTCGGCCTGCCCAAACAGGTGCAGATGGCGGCCACTTTCATCGCCAGGAAGGCCGTGGAGCTCGACCTGGTGCCGGGCAGGAGCCCCATCTCTGTGGCTGCAGCCGCCATCTACATGGCCTCCCAGGCATCTGCGGAGAAGAAGACTCAAAAAGGTGAGCGAGCGAGCCGCGAGTCTTGAGTCTTCGGTGAACTGTTTCTGATTAATGATCACTGAATAATGATAATGTGCTGAGTTTGTTTACTCGGTTTGTTTACTCTAAGAGTTTATTTACTCTCACTGCTGTGAGGGGGGTTCACCGTGATTTTGCTGAAATCTGAAAAATTCAGGATGTGATAGCATCATGTTGCTCAGCCCTTGTCTTTTGTACTGAATCTAAATGGATCAAAAGGAAACATCAAGTTCTGCTTACTTGTTAATTACAAGATATTACAACAAAGTTTTTGATTTAAAGGATTGAAAAGCTGATCTTCATCTATGTGTTCCTTTAGAAATCGGAGACATTGCCGGTGTTGCAGATGTTACAATCAGACAGTCATACCGACTGATCTACCCTCGCGCCGCAGAGCTCTTCCCTCCGGACTTCAAATTCGACACACCCGTCGACAAGCTGCCCCAACTGTGAGGACGACACTCCCTGCTCAGTGACGACGTTTCTGTGCTGTACTCACAGGATTATGTTCTATCTTTTCTTCAAATAAATGTTTGTGTTGGATTTGGAAGGTCTCTGTCCTCCCTCCTAAGACTCGGAGCCTTTGTGGAGGCGCTCGCAGGAAAAACAAACGGACACATTCCAGTGCTTCAACAGCTGGCTGACTGTGCTTACAGTATTTCATTTGAGTGTGTATACTGTATCATGTTTATATGTCCACGTCAGAACATGTAACTGATGCTTGCAAATCTAGGCTGGTTTCATACTATTCACATAAAAAGAACTTTGTTTTTGTAGAAAATGACCAGGTTCTATTTTGTTAGTTTGTTTGAATTGTTTCAAGTAATTTAAAAAAATAAATGATTTTCATTAAGCACTGTGGTGCTTTCAGAGTTTCTGCTGGTTTAGCCACACATGCAAGGAATGCATTAAAGCAAAGGTGGGCAACATGTAGCTCGGGGGCCATATTTGGCCCTCCACCTCACTCATTGCGGCCTGCCAGTGAATTTCAAGCTTCTAAAACCTGCAACTTTAAAGAAGAAAAAAAATCTGCCGTGAGTTTTTACCTTTGCCAAGGAGGTTATGTTTTTGCCAGCTTATGATTATTTGTCAAGATTACACAACAACTACAGGACGACTTTTGCTGAAATTTTCAGGAGATGTGATGGCCCAACTTAGAAATGGTTAGATTTTGGTGCTGATCCAGATAACCACTATCAGTGAGGGATCGTTTTTGCTCAATAACTGTCTGACTAATAAAAATATCAACATGATTCTGAGTGCTAGGTGTGGGTTTTCAGGGTCAAGGAATCGTAATATGGTTTCTTTATCATGGAACTATTGTTTACAGATGTAACAGCAATATGTTAGCAACCTTGGCAGAGGTTTGTGCTCTCTGAGTGCTTTCTAGTATTTGTCCTGGTTCCCCTTTGATACAAAGTTAATAAACCTGCATAAAATACTTAAATCCTCTTGGCTGAAACAGTAGATAAAGGAGAGGATCCTGATGCTGCTGACCTTTTGTCCTGTTCACAGAAGTACTCAAGCATGATGTCAAATCTCTGCATAGAAAACTAGAAAAACTCATGGAACAAAACTGAAAAATATAAATATGCTTTTAAAAACAATTACACCGTCTACCCAACTGGGTGGGACCTCAAAAACTCAGTTCAGGGTGTCCCTGTGTGGACCGGGAAAATAGTGTTTTCAGCTCAAAATGTCACACTGCGCCAGCCTCTCCTCAGGGTGATGTCACATCATTACTGTTGTTTTCATGTGTTGCAGCGGACGTTGCTAAACTTTTGCTGGTTTCATTGTTGCTGACTGGACTGTTTACATGCTAACGCTCACTTTCACTCCAACGCTGCTGCCATTTTGGATGAGACCTGGTGACCCAGGGCCCTTTTGCATCCATTGTTGCCATGGATCATCAGTTGTTAAAACCAACAAGAGTACCCAGGATTCTTTTTATTACAGGATATGATCAGGGTTAATAGAAATTATTTAATATAAACTATTAAATACTCAAAACGCCTGCTAACACTAGTTAGCATAAGCTGAACCATAACACCAGTCAGACTTGATATGAAAAAAGTTTTTCCACAGAAATTGCAGAAACAAAGGTGCATATTATGTATATAGCTGCAAGGTTATAATCAGCATCTAACATTTATGCGTTTTGTTTTTGAAAGCTTCATGTATGTGGACGAGATTATTTTTGAAAACTAAAGAGGAAAACCTGTTTCCACAGTACACCCACCCACTCAGGATGTGTCCAATGTCAGTAATAAAAATCAAAGCAGAGTCACTATTACAAATGTTTAATTTGTGCATTCATGATGAGCAACAAACGACTGCAGAATTCTTTTTTACACCAGGGTGAACAGCAACAGTTGTGATGAGTGTTGGTGTACCATCCGTAACCTTTGCTTCTGTTCAGGCGACAACATGCACAAGCAAAGAATAAAAAAAAGAAACTTTGTACAATCTATTTTCATCATTAGGAAACGTAGATAATTAAAAACTATTGATAAAATTAGTGCTTTGAGCTTAACTGTGTACATACAGTATGTATATATAATATACCCTGCCCTCCCCTGTAGTGATTCATCTCCACACGTCTCCAACATCCGAGTTCGTTCATGAAAACATGCAGACAGCCGTTTCACTGAGAAGAAAACTGATGATCCCAAATAAACTGCTCAGCCCTCATTTCTTGTCCGTAACTTCTGTCAGACCATCAGTCAGGTTTTTTATTTCAAACATGAGGAGGAGTTGTGTTTCTGCTGCTTCCAGAGGGACAGGATCGATTTGGTTTCTGTAGCTTTTTCACTGTGTCACTTTAGTGTTCACACTTTGACTGAGGTAACAGGAAAAAAGGTTTCAAATGTACAACAAATGAATTTTAAAGGGAAAAAACTCTTCTTTAATTGATCTTGAATCTACATAAGTTTTTATTTTAAGTTTGAGTTTATTGCCCCAATCACAAAGCTGCACTTAGACTAGAACTGAGATCAGCTGCAAGTCAACTTAAGCACCACTAGAGGGCGTCAGATAGAGAATAATTCATATTTGGTGGATTTTTTCTACTGGAAAAAGGGCATTTTTGATCAATAGCAGTGTGTTTTATAAATTAATCTAATCAGTGGTAACATTTTAAGTATGTGGAGTAACACTGGATGGACTTAAATGCTTTGGAGAATCATTGTTATCATGTAGGATGTGAATTCTTTATCTACAAATGAGGAAATGTAGTGTAAAGACTTGCTTGGATTTCAAGTCAGGCAGCAGCAGTAGTAGTAGTCAGGATGTTAGTTGCAGTTGAGCGATCAGCGGTGATGCTTTGAGCACGTCTGATTCTCTGAACAGTTTGAGACGTGACTGTGGCAGAAATGTCAAACATTACAGCGAGATAAAATGTCCTAAAGCTGTGGCAAGGGCTTTGCAAAAAAAAAAAAAAAAAAAAAAAAAAAGACAGAAAACTCGACAATAAAATACACGACTGAATATAATCTGTACAGATCTAAAAAAAAAAAAAAAAAAAAGGTGACGACGGTGACGCTGAATATCATGATTGTGACGCTGTCGTCTTTTCAGAGTTCATATGAAAAACATTCTCAGTGGTCAGACAAAGGACACGGCGACGTGTGCAGGAGGACAAAACATCTCCCTCCTTCTTCACTCTCCAACAACAGAGTTAATTTGTTTTTCTTTTTCTTAAAAAACAAAAGGTTCTTCATGTGGATTAAAAAAATAAGTGTAGGGTCCTCAGGAGACTTCTGGACTTTTTTATTCTGAATGGCACAGAGTTTCAGCCCGAAGGCTCAGGGAGCCACGTCTGCTCCTCTTCTTCGACATCATGGGCGTAGAAGGTTTTAAAATGCTGACAGTCATTGCTGTGAGGGTTTGTTCACAGTGTGTGTCCCTGTCTGTGAGTGTGTGTGGATGATGGAGGGTTCAGGTGAAGCTAACACCAGTCAGCGATGTAGTCAAAGTCAGAGAACATGTTCTGCTCCTCGGGGCACAGCACTCGGGGCTCTCTGGGCGGGGTTAAGATCGGAGCCTCAGAGGTAAATTCATCATCAAAGTTGCTGACGTCGTTGGCGCCCTGAATAGTCGGGACGAACGGTGGCTTCACCTTCTTAGCCAGCAGTCCATTCCAGTCCATATTCTGTAACAAATCAATACATCAAGTCAGCTTTCTTGGAGAGAGAGGTCAATATCTAGGAAAAAATGCTTTAGATTAGAAAAGAGAAACAGAGTTTTAAGGCCAAGGACGGCAGACACTGTCATGAAAACACTGTCTCAAACTTTCAGTGGTTGTGGTGACAGACAAAGTTGTAGCTGGACTTAAGCCTTTTTTATAGAGTGGTGCAGGGATGACGTATTTTTGTAGGCCAATGCTGCAGTTAGCATTGCGCTGGTTCTCTCTGCTACAAGCCAAAGGCATTTTTTAACGTTTTGAGTTCTGTAGATAACAAAAAATGAGGAAACTTACATGTCCTGTTCTTTGTGAAAATCTTGACTTTTTGGGCTTCAATGTGATCAAAGATGGTAAAAAGCTATAATTTAGCTACTAACAAACAACATGGAAGGTCGACTTAGAAGCAGTTACAAAATTTCCCATCTATAACGTCACACCGTAACCTCGTTTGAGGATTTCCTCCTAATCAAACGACCTGATCAAGCAAGTCCTCATAATATGGTTATGGTGTATGAATTATTGCTTATTAAAAAAAATTATCAGAAATTCTTGCGATAGGATGCTCTGCCATTTTTGTAGTCCTTGTTTGCAATTTGTTAACAACAATTCTTTTATAAACACAATAATGTTTTAAAATTCAAAGTGGGGCAACGTCAGCTACATTTTATCATTTTAAACTGCATGTTAAAATTTTTCATCTCAAATCTCAAACTGCTTGTGTAAATACATGTTTGCAACTGCAAATTTAAAGAATCAAATTCTGTTTTCGATTCTTACCCTGAAAAATAGATGTTTCTTAACCTCCTCTGCGTCTTTCTCTCCTGCTCCCAGTCGTCTCTCTGGACTCCTTCTTAAAAGCTGAACACAAGGAGAAACATACATGTTTACATAAATGCTAAAAAATACATTCCTTTTACAATTTAATAACTACCACATTTCTCTTTATCTCTTAAGTTGGCAGTGGTAGTAGTAGTAGTAGTAGTAGTAGTTTATCATTTACAAGACAATGATGTTGCTTATTAGAAATCATGACCTCAGCACTTCCTACAGCTGTGACGGGTGTTACTGGAGGACACCACAAGAGGGCACAAAAAACCTCAGTCTGTGTGTAACTGCCTGTTGTGTCAGAAGTACACTGAAAACATGGTGATAATTCTCAGTAAACGTAACAAAATAAACACCAATTATCAATATCATCATCAATTTTTTGTTGTGAACTAATGACCAGTTGTCAAACCTCACTATCAGTTTCATCTGAACTCGGTCTCTATGAAATTATCCTCCTTGAACCATCAGAACTGTCTCGGTGTATGGGTGTAATGAGTTACCGTGTTAACTGATGACTTGTAGCAGAATGTGCTGATGATGTAGCAAAAGCACCAGAAAAAAACAGTGCTCCACTTCTTTTAAGCAAGTATTAAAGAATACTGAATTAGTTTGTATGTGAGAAAATACTGCCAAGGGAGCTGAGCTAGAACAAAAAAATGTACAGAGAAAGTCAACCACGGTGTCAACACCATGTCACAAATGTACAAGGTCACCAGTTGAATTACTACACCAGACTTAGTTCCTCGCTTCCCGACTTCTACAACCCCTGGCAAAAATTATGGAATCAGCAGTCTTGGAGGATGTTCATTCAGTTGTTTAATTTTGTAGAAAAAAGGCTGATCACAGACATGACACGAAACTAAAGTCATTTCAAATGGCAACGTTCTTGCTTTAAGAAACACTGAAAGAAATCAAGAAAAAAAATGTGGTAGTCAGTAACAATTACTTTTTTAGACCAAGCAGAGGGAAAAAAATATGGAATCACCCTGTCAATTTCCTTTCCCACCTGCATCAGATTAGATCTGCTCGTTAATCTGCAGTTAAAAAGGAGTGATCACACCTTGGAGGTGTTGCACCAAGTGGATTGACATGAATCATGGCTCCAAGACGAGAGATGTCAATTGAAACAAAGGAGAGAGTTATCAAACTCCTTAAAGAGGGTAAATCATCACGCAATGTTGCAAAAGATGTTGGTTGTTCACAGTCAGCTGTGTCTAAAATCTGGACGAAGTACAAACAACATGGGAAGGTTGTCAAAGGAAAGCGTACTGGTCCAAGGAAGACATCAAAGCGTCAAGACAGAAAACTTAAGGCAATATGTCTTGAAAACAGAAAATGCACAGCAAAACAAATGAGGAACAAATGGGAGGAAACTGGAGTCAACGTCTGTGACCAAACTGTGAGAAATCGCCTCAAGGAAATGGGATTTACATACAGAAAAGCTAAACAAAAACCGTCATTAACACCTAAACAGAAAAAAACAAGGTTACAATGGGCTAAGGAAAAGCAATCTTGGACTGTGGATGACTGGATGAAAGTCATATTCAGTGATGAATCACGAATCTGCATTGGGCAAGGTGATGATGCTGGAACTTTTGTTTGGTGCCGTTTCAATGAGATTTACAAAGACAACTGCCTGAAGAAAACATGCTAATTGCCACAGTCATTGATGATATGGGGCTGCATGTCAGGTAAAGGCATTGGGGAGATGGCTGTCATTAAATCTTCAATAAATGCACAAGTTTACATGGACATTTTGGACACTTTTCTTATCCCATCAATTGAAAGGATGTTTGGGGATGATGAAATCATTTTTCAAGATGATAATGCATCTTGCCATAGAGCAAAAACTGTGAAAACATTCCTTGAAGAAAGACACATAAGGTCAATGTCATGGCCTGCAAATAGTCCGGATTGAAAATCTGTGGTGGAAGTTGAAGAAAATGGTCCATGACAAGGCTCCAACCTGCAAAGCTGATCTGGCAACTGCAATCAAAGAAAGTTGGGGCCAGACTGATGAAGAGTACTGTTTGTCACTCATTAAGTCCATGCCTCAGAGACTGCAAGCTGTTATAAAAGCCAGAGGTGGTGCAACAAAGTACTAGTGGTGTGTTGAAGTGTTCTTTTGTTTTGTTTGTTTTTCATGATTCCATAATATTTTCCTCAGAATTGAGTGATTCCATATTTTTTTCCCTCTGCTTGGTCTAAAAAAGTAATTGTTACTGACTACCACATTTTCTTTCTTGATTTCTTTTAGTGTTTCTTAAAGCAAGAACGTTGCCATTTGAAATGACTTTAGTTTTGTGTCATGTCTGTGATCTGCCTTTTTTCTACAAAATTAAACAACTGAATGAACATCCTCCAAGACTGGTGATCCCATAATTTTTTGCCAGGGGTTGTATAGGAGAGTTTATCTGTTATCAGCCTGAAGAACTGCCAGGTTTGTGTCTTTACAGTCTCACACATTCTTCAGACGTTTGATGATTGTGGTCTTGATTTATCGGTTTGCCTTTTAAACTTTCTGTTTTTGTCGTTTCTGCTGCTGCGATCAATCTCTCCTCTGCCTCTACACTGGTCCTTCTGGTGACTTGTGGACTGAAACTTGCGTCTGCATTACATTCGTTCTGGATGACGTGTACAATCGATGAAGAGCATGACAGCAGTTGTACTTCTGGCTTCAGCATTCGTAGTTCATAAATCAAACCTTAAGTGACCTCTTACACTGCTGGAAAAGCATCTCAATAGTAAGCAGGGAAACAAGAAAGGTTTACACTTTTCTCACTGACCAGTTTTAAACAAAGTGATTTAAGACTCATTTCTGCTGCATGTGCTCACCCTCCTCATGATGGAGATGGCTTCTGTGGAAAGGAATCTTGGGTAGCGGACTTCATCATTAACTATGCTGTCGAACACCTCCTCCTCATCGTCTCCTGGAAAAGGCGACTGAGAAAAGACGAGCCAACCATTACAATCCAACATAAATCAGCAGCATCTCAAAGTACAAGATCTTTGTTCATGATTTACTGAACAGTTCCTGCTGTAATGAACATGCTCTCACCTCTCCAACAAGCATTTCAAATATGAGGACTCCAAGCCCCCACCAGTCTACAGCGCGAGTGTACGACGTCTCCGTCAGGACTTCAGGAGCCAAAAACTCTGGTGTGCCACAAAACGTGCTGGTTCGATCCCTGAACCCCATTCCTGAAAAAAAAGAGAGAAAATATTAAATGCAGTTCTTCTACAAAATTAAAAACAGTCACTGCTTTTTCCCCTAACATTATCTTTATTGAGTTTTCAAAATGCTTCCAGTGATAAACAGAAATAAAAGTGCTCTCACACCAAAGGAAACGTCATAGATTATTGTCCAGCATTCAAATCCTCCTTCCTTGCAAGTCAGGTAATTACGGGGTAACAGAGCAGCACTTAGGTGAAAGTACAAAGTAAATGACCAGACTAAATCAAATAGAGAAAAAAAAAGAGCAACAACAACCAAAACAACAAAGGTTTCTCTAATTTTATCAAGGGTTAGCCCAAATTATTTCACTATTGTGCATGGTCCAAAAATATAAACTTACATGTACAATTCACAAAGAATAAAGAAATTAAGTATCAAAAGAAAGGAAATTACTTTAGAAAAATCACTGCTTTTTCATCCTGCTTTGTAACTACAGTGCTCAGCATAAATGAGTACACCCCTTCAGATCTGTCAGAAAACCTTTAGTTTCCTTTAAAAATCAACATTTCCTATGGCATAGTATACCACAAAATACTCCCCCAAATGTGGGCCATTGATTGCAAACAAGATTTTTTAAGTTGCACTCAAAAACGTATTTTTCTCTATTTAAGATCAGGATGCAAAAATGAGTACACCCCAATCAAAGGGGTGGGAGCAAAGCTAAATTTTACTTATCATATTACCCTTATTTTCATCTTATGGTAAAAAAAAATGTTATGTTAAACTCAGCTTTGTCAAAACTTTGGAAATTGTTCTTTTGTTCTGTTAGATATTGATTAATACATTACTTTTAATAGGGGGTGTACTCATTTATGCTGGGCACTGTATATCTAGAGATTTTTCAGACTGATGGGGTGATTTAAAGCTTTGTTTTGTGGTTGTCTTCTGACAGCTTTACACTTTTTAAAGCGAGAATATGTCGTGGTTTTTAATCCTACCTTCTTTACAAAGCCCAAAGTCAGCGATCTTCACGTATCCCTCTGTGTCCAGGAGCAGATTGTCCAGCTTCAAATCTCTGAAAATGTAAACAAAACAAGATTTCTTGAACCCTCACGCTCTGCAGAGATTATTCTTTGTCCTGGTGGACCTCTTCAAACGACTCACCTGTACACGATCTTATGTTCATGAAGGAACTGTAATCCCAAAACGACGCAGGCAGCATAAAACCTGCAGTGACAGAAGAAGGCAGAATGGATTAGATTACACTGATGTTACACTCCGTTTTAAAGAGTTACTTGTCTAGGATATTCAGTACGTGTTCACTCACACAGCCCTGGGCTCAGAGAACACATCAGCGTGGATGTGCATCATCAGGTCTCCTCCTGCTGCGTACTCCATGACAAAACAAACATGCTCCTGAGTCTGGAAACATGCAAACAGGTTGACCAGGAACGGGTGGCGGACGCTGTTGACTGTTTCAAAAATCCTCTTCTCACACATCAGACTGGAGGAGAGAAAGACATAAGTGGCTTCATATTTTCTTTTCATTTTAGGCTGCAGAGCTTCAAGGTCTGAGCAGAGTTAAGAGTTTACCTGTCCACTTCATCACGAGCTACAATGTCCCCTTTCTTCAGAGCTTTGATGGCAAACATCTCTCCAGTGCTTTTATATTCTGCTAACAACACCTGAGAGAAGACACAGACGATTCAGGAAACTTTATTTCAGCTTTCGCTTGTTTCTAATTTATTTACCAAATATCAAGTCTCATTTTATGTTGCTGGGTTCCTGCACTGCCGGGGCTCTTACGACATATAAACAGGTTCTTATTGTGCTTGGGTTTAAACTGCTGTTTGAGTGTGTTTGTAAGGTTTTGTGCTTTAAATTGTGCTTTTTGTTGTTGTTGCCGGCCAAGCCTCTGAGCACAGGTAGTAATATCCTATTGGTGGAGCACCCCGTTAAAATGGCCTACAGCAGCCTGGCATCTGTTTACATGACATCCTGATGAAGGCTTGATGCCAAAACACATCCAAGTTTGGTTTTAAGGTCTACAGTACCAAAGATATGTTAAAAATTTAAAAAGAGCCTTGGACTATTTTTTCTTTAGCTCAAATAAACCAATCAAAAAGAAAAGAAAAAGAAAAAAGTGTGATTTTTCTAACATGTGGGCATTTGATGCTTTTAGTTTTCATAAGCAGAAATGTTTTTTATTAAGTAGAACAACTCTGATAGCAGAACAACCTATTTCAAAAAAGTCACCTTCTGCTCTGGAAATTTGTCATTTAGTTTTTTTCCTTCCCTCTCTTTTAGACAAAAGCATAAAATAAAAAGACCAAAAAATCTACTGCATGCCCACTGTAAAAAATGTGTCCTTGAAGCTAGTGGCTCATGTTTGACTTTAACTCTTTGCACACTGCTGCAAGTCATCAGCTCCCTCACTGCATTTTTCTTCTGTCCTATCTTCAATGATAAAAGCATAAACGTTTCTGAAAATAATCTAAAATATACTTATACAACTATATTAATAATAATAATATTGATTACAGCAATACACAGAAGCCTTTAAGTCATTAATGATTCTTGATGTTAGATGATGAAATGAAACGCACCTTTCCAAAATGTCCACGTCCCAGAACAGCCACACATTTGAAGTCTTGGAGGCTGAAGTGAAACTGCTCGTCATCCCTGGAAAACAATCAGTTGTTGTATAAATACTCATTGACAACAAACTTAATAACCTGTGACAAGCTGGTGGTATGCCAGAATCAGCCTGAAGACAATGTGCAGTGAATTATCCACATTACAGGCGTTTACAGCCAGGGGGCAGTGTTGGCAGCCATGTTACCTATTCCCCTTCTCAAATTTTCAAGGGACGACATTGAAGCCGATGTATATTAGAGCTTTATTTAAAATGGCCCTGATGCTCGCTGTCAGACACATTTAGGTTTCATGATGGTTTTTGTTTTTAGTTCTTCTGACTCTAAGTTTTGAAATTGAGACAAGAAATTATCTGAATTCTTACAGAAACCTTTTCTGGATTGTCATGACAGCAGAAAAAGCTGTCACTCCAATTAGTTTTACACTGTTACAGAAACAAAAACCCTCCTACCTTATCTCTGAGTCTTTCTGGAGGGAGATGAGCTCCAGGTCTGGATGCTGGATCTCGTGCTCCACCACCCGGTCCAGGGCGGGCTTTACGGCTATACTGTTTCTTTTGTTCAAGAAGTCGAAGGAGGCGAGTGCGTCCTGCAGAGAGAGGTAAAGAGGAGGAAAGGTAAGAGTGGAAAGGAGATAAAGGTTTATTTTTCAAGGCTGTGTTTCTGTCTATTACTGGAAAAATATTCAAACTTATGCTATTGTTATCACTGGCCAGAAGCACGTCTCGGACTGTATTCATCATTTTATTTTATTTATTTTTATTTATTTAGACTCGAGAATCATTGAGGGTGAACCCTCATTTACAATGACGTCGAGCAATTCAAAAGATAACAAGGAATGAAAAATATTTCTAAGACTTTCATCAATCTTTAAATCAAATCAACCACAAAACCATACAGTTTTACCAAACAGTTGTGTCAACTGACCTGGACTTCCTCCTTGTTGGGCAGCTGGTCCTGAACCAGAGGTTCTCTGATGTCATCAGGTGCTGGGTAGTGTTTGGGTCCTGGGGTGGGCTCTTTGTCAAAGTCTAGCTTGGTCACCAATGGGTCACTGAGTGAGGACAGAGGTACATAAAGATCACTGTTGCACTGGGCTCTTTTCTTACATTTTCTCAGAGGTAATAGTTGGTTATCAGGTCTGAGTATGTGTGTACCTGCTGGGTGTAGGGGAACCAGGCAGACTGCTGGGGCCGGTGTCAGCTGCCTGTGGACTGAACGAGTTGGTGCTGACAGTCGGTATGGCTCTTCTCACCAGGCGGCCCCATGTGGCGATGTTGATGTTCATTTGAGGGGCTCGCAGGAAGGTTTTGCCTACATGAAGCGGAAAGGGGACACAAGGATGTTTGGCAACAAGAGTGACAATAAGTGAGAGGGGAAAAACAAGGAAAAAATGATGAAAGTTACAATATATTGTACTTTTACCTTCAGCCACTTAATAGCAGTTTGGTTTATATTTAAAAAAGATGCATACATTCAAAACTTGTCTTGGCAAAAGTTTGTTTCTCAGCATCAGTACACAAGTGTATTTTGAACATTAACTCACCTTGCTGTTTTGAAAATATCTTCTTTTGTCTTTGCAGTTTTGGTCGTCTCTCAATGACAGGATTAAAAAATGTTACCTATGGAGGGAAATACAAATTTAGACCAAAAGAGATCCAAGTTCTGTCGGAATATCAGAATTTTACTTGAGCCGTACAAGTTAAAATCAATCAAACAGTTTTAAGTATGACAGCAACAAAAAAATGGAGTCTTATGCACCCAACAGTGGATCATTTCATGTTTTTGATTCCTAAAACAGGCAGGAAAACTACGCTCAAGTATTCTTAATACTATACAATTTTTTTTAAACCAAGTGGCATTAAAAAGAATCAGAAATCTTCAAGCCTTGATTTGTTCATTCTACATGTTTACTATTGACATTTTTAAACATTGTGATCAATGGGTACATAGTTTCACAACACCTTTGACTCCAGTAAGAACCTGCATTCATCGAATATCTATGAAACAGGGTACAAAGTGCTAATGCTCAATGTAAGGTGTGAACGCACCTCAATACGTACTGCTATTATTCGATATCAGGTAGCTCAGACTGCATTCATACAGACTGGTTTGAAAGCAAAGACACTCACGTGTACTGAGAATATATTCAAAAACATGTCTTTAGCCTATTTTTGAATTAATGGCAGCAGTAGATCCTCAAAGTTTGCAAAATTGTCATCCAAATCTGCATCCGTTACAATTTTTGAGATGTGTATGGCCAGGCGAAAAGGGGCGTGTCTAAAGATGTGATGTCATGCCGGCCATGCGGACACTCATGACCTCACTGAGGCGTCAAACATAAAACATGCTCGACACACACGGTTTAACATAAGTAAGGATTGAGCGCATTTGTGTATCTGGATGCATATCTGTATGTGTGTACCTCTGCAAACAGCATCCCCTGTGGCTCCAGGTATAAACACATCCCGTGACGCTGATTGTCCAGGAAGTCCTCCAGCCTCAGAAACTTTACAGCACAGAGTGAACGCCAATCACGCCAGTAAACGGAGATCTCAAGCTCCCTAGACTGCAGAGCAGCGTCAAAAAACACAAAACACACACACAAAAAAAAGCTGTGTCAAACACAAAACTGAGTCAGCAGCACAGCTTGATGACGTGAGAGTGTGTGCATGTTACCCTGTCCAGCTCCAATGTAAACTTTTGGTCCCAGGCCTGGTTACTGACCGGCCTCCAGCTCGTCTGACCGACTACTGTGTTATCGAGCTTCAGCACTGCGCTGATCTCATCTGAGGAAAAACCAACACACAGGAACAAGCATGTTAAAATGTCCTGACTGTGATAACACTGCATTATTTATAACATTTTCCCGCTGTGATTTACTGGTGACTTTATCAAATAGGTCTTAAATATTTCTGTCTTCAGTGACTTATATCCCGACAGCATTAGAGCTCAGGTGACTTACTGGAAAGCTCCTCGCTCTTTGTCAGGTTCCTTGCGCTCACACCGCGGTTTCTATTGGCGCGGCTGATGAAGGATGATCTCGTCTCGCTGGGACTCCAGCCCGGCAGTGGGACAGATGCAGCTTTGGAACGACCGGGGACATTCTCCAGAAGGTCCTGACAGCCCATGAGCCTGACGTCTAACGTGCCTGGAAGAAAGAGGAGTCAATACAAACCCATTAGTCACATTCACAGTTTTCCTTACATGTACAATTTACGCTCTCATTTTGTTTTAGCAGGCAGTTACAACTCGGCTTTACTTTTGAGATCTACTAGGATGCATTACGGGGGAAAAATTTAATCATAACCCCAAATTCTTTCTTAATCTAAGCACCAATAAAAAGACTGACACACTTAAAGCTTTAAATTAAAGGCCATCCAAGAGCTAGGTTTTGTGTTTTCAAGATAAAAAAGTAAAACCACAAAATTTCTTTTAAAAAAATGGTTTAGAGGCAATAATGATAAGGAGAACTTGAGGAGAAGAAAAAAAAAAACAGGATGAGAAAACTCTATCATTTTATGTCTGATTGTTTTAAGACAGAACAAAGAACAAATCAGCTAACAAGTGGAGCTTAGTCCTCCAGCACAGGTCAAAGTCCTCCTTACACCAAACAAATAAACAAAAAATACTCAGAAAAGGAGGAAAATAAATTAGAGGAATTATCCACTCCCTATCATACTTCATTTAAAGAACACATCATAGTAAACAGCAGAGAAAGAGAATCTGGGACCACTAATTGCTGATTGCTTAACTATCCTCTCATCATGGAAAGCCAAGTTTATTTATAGAGAACCATCATACTCAGAGCGACTCAAAGTGCTTTACACAACTGAATCCAGATCATTTATAACACTGAGAACTCAGACAGATAAATATATTAAAATGAAGCTGATAAAAATGTCAGAGTTACACAAGTTCAGATAATGACATTAAGCAGTGATAATAACTTAACAAATCATGACAACATCCTCAAATATGGGTTTCTGCTACGAGCACCTTCCAGCGCTTTTCAGTCTCTGGCCTCAGTCTTACTCCTCTAAACATGTTAAAACACTTACATGTCAGAAGAAAACTAATGTAATCTCTGAGAAATATAGATCATTTTAAGACTATTGGGATGAAAGAGAGGAATAGTTTAGTTGCATAAGAATCAATTCAGAGAGGAAACCACTGACAGGGCTCTCAAAGACATTAATATTTGATGCAAACAGTGAAAGAACATGACTTTATAAATCACATGTGTATCATAAGTGACAAATAAGCTGGACTAGCAGGAATAAGAACCCTATAAAGTGATGTATCCAGGAATACACATCAGGACAGTATAACCTGCTAACCTACATGGATTTTTTTTTTTAATTATAACAAACACCAAAAAATCAGGTAACAAAATGCATTTTTAATACTAATCACATTCTTCCAGAAAACATCTGGCTTCTGTTTACTGGTAAAGCCAACATTCTAGCTAATAAAATTGCAGGGTTCCCACTCTTTTCTAGAAATAATTCTCCAGGACTTTTCCAGGACGTCACACTGGTGCTGACTTTCATTAGAAAGTAGCTAGCTAAAAACTGCATTAAAAGTTACTAATCTCTTCTCTGGGGCTTCTTTGGGGAAAATTAAGTCCTTACTGGGGTCTGAAAAGTTTGTAAATCTAGAGACAAAGTCACGGAAACACTGGGTAGTGAGGCTGCTCTGGGGGGACATGCAAATTTGATTGGCTGGTAGCGTCACGTGGGGCGCTGCACAGGCTAGAGGCAGAGAAACTCTGCAGCTCAATTTCTTGAGAACAGACATGCAGGCTGTGCGCAAATTATTTAACCTGTTTGTGCTCACTAACAAGGTCGAGAGAAGCAGAGAGGGGATAGATAATTATCCAGGACAATTCTAGCTTTTCCAGGACATTTTAATTTCTTTTTTCTCATTTTCCATATGTTTTCCATGACTGGAAAATTGGTCAACCCTTTTCCAGGTTTTCCAGGACGCGTGGGAACGCTGAACTGAGACAAGCAGACAGAACATCAAAAACAGCCGCCACCATCCTGTCACCTGCTGCCTTTGAGACCCACTGGGCTTATAGTTAAGGTGAAACCTTAACAAGATGTCCTCTCTTTCTTATCTAGCATTTGAAAAAACATTTGTTGGTTTATTCATTGTTAAAATAACATGGAATCAGAAAAAAATCTACTTTGGCCAACGGCTGGTCTGAATTGTACTAAACATGCACAGCGCGTTACTATAACTCACAAATATTCAGACCCTGATGACAAATGTCTCTAAAGCACGACACATTTCTTTATAGCGTGTTGTTTAATCTGGGCAGGGTGTGTGCTTTATAGAAGGAGAGCTTACATTAAATTACCTTTACATTGGCCAGAATTTAATGTAGAAATACCTGTGCTAAGCGTGGCCTGCTGTTATAGAAAGAGACACAGACTGGGCTTCTAAGTAAAGCAGAAGGTTAAGTGTTTTATCATTATGACTGTACTGTTAACATGCAAAATAATATGACAATTTAAACAGTTTTGCAAAGAAATTGCGAAAAAAAAAATATAACAAGGACATCAAAAAAGGTAATAAACAGTGTTTAACAGTGCATTTCATGTGAAGGAGTATGTTTTTAAATCTTCAAGCGTGTCAACAGGATTACTTTTGAAAATGGAGGAGGGAAACTTTTGTTGTTAGTGTGGGCACAGCCACCAGTTTTCTTGTTTTATGGACTAATCTGTGATAGACGACGATTAGTTGTTACTAAACTGAACATGACGCATGCAACAATGTATAGGGTACAGATGACAAAGATAGGGAAAGATTAAGTAGACAATCACATCCTATGTAGGGTGCTGGATTCAAAAAAATCATATGAAAAAGTACAAAGGGTGCACACAGGGTACAGATGACACTTATGATAAATACACAAGTGTTATGGTTCTAAGAGTGACAACGTTAACACTTTCTGCTCAATTCCCCTTTTTTTAATATTTCATTTGTTTTAATGACAAAAACTTCTTTCAGATATGTCAATAGTGAGAATCTTAACAAAGTGACATTTGTTGGGACACTTTCAACCCCCAAATGTGTTCTTTACTGTGAAAACCAAAGGTGCTGAAAATCCTTAGTTAACACAGTCACTTGTTTGCTGTAACACTGGCATGATGCTAAGTTACAGAATTAATGAGTGAATTCCTTGCAACTGCTATTTATTAATGCTGCAGCCACATAAGGATGCTAATGGAGTAGGAGATTCATTTTTCATTTAACCTTTACTGGTAACTCATGACACAAGACAGTGAGCTTTTGTTTAATGTGATGTTACAATCCCTGGACTGACCATGGGTTAATGTAACTTTAAATGTGACAAAAGGTTGATAAAACAGACAACAAGAAACATGCTCTTAAGACACAAGTTCATTTGTTCGTCTAAGCAGTGACCTGTCACACCACCTGCACTACTCCGTCAGGATGTCTGTCACAGCTGCTGTATGACACTGCCTTGGCTGAGACCTCAACTGCCGGACCAGTAGCTAGTAGTAGACTGCAAACTCCACAAGGCAAAACTGATGGTACTGCAACAGCTCAAGAACTGCACATAAACTGCAAATTGTAGACTTTGCTGAATGCTATCTAAGTAGTCATACTTCAACACTTCTTTTTAATCAGCTTATTATGAACATCTTGAAAATAAAAAAAAACTTTGGAAGACAAAGCAGAAAGCTGATCAAGATCAAAACAGAATTGCCACAGTGAGTCCTCTCTTTTATTCCTTCTCTTTTTTTGTTTGAAAAGGGTGTAGGATGAAATACAGAACTTATCTGCTCATACCCTTCCTATCAAAATATCACCAAATAATACACCTCAATCTAGCTGCAAAGCAACGAAATTGCAAGGCTACATTTAAATATTACCCACAGTACAAATGACTTTTGTCTAATGCACACACTGTTTCAGGCATACCTTCGCTCTTCTTTATTTCATTACAGTTTATTCGGTTATTTTTGCATATATTTTTGAACCTACCTATTGTTACCTCCGCCAAGGAGGTTATGTTTTTGCCAGCGTTTATCTATCTGTCTGTCTGTCTGTTTGTGTGCAAAATAACTTGAAAAGTTCTGAACGGATTTGGATGAAATTTTCAGGAATTGTCGGAAATGGGATATGGAAGGACTGATCAAATTTTGTGGGTGATCCGGATCACTGTCTGGATTCAGGAAATTTTTAAAGGATTCTTTAACATTGCCAGATAGGACCATTTTCGCCAAAGTGGACTGAAGCTGCTTGGTGGAGGTCCGCGCTCTCTGAGTGCTTTTCTAGTTGTACACGTTTTAATTTCTTGTTGTTCCACATATTAACTCCTTTTGTATTTTCCCTCCCCGGCAGACTCCTAAAAACAGACTGTGTCTTATATCCCAGAGTGACTTACACTCTGGATTTTAGGATAAATGTAACATAAAATCATAAATATAAAGCACAGGCACACCTTTCTTTGCTCAGCCAGCCAGGAAGACTCCAGAGTGTTGATTAAGTGTTTCTGTGTTAATAAATAATCAGTAGTCAATAACCATTAATGATTCTACAGTTTGGTCACCTGTGAGTGCAGCGGGCTTGGTGACGGTGCTGTACTGGTTCTGTGTGGAGATGATACTGGATCTTGGACTGAGGGCTGGCGAGGACAGCAGAGAAAGCTCCTCAATGATGCTGATGCTGCGTGGATGGTTTTTGGGCAGTTCGTTGAGGCGCTGCTCCAGAGAATACCTCAGGAGGTCGAGCTTCTGACTGGACTCATTGAAACGAGCCTGAGCCTGACAAGAGGAAAGAAGAAAAGAGAAACGCTGATTTCACGGTCCATTTTCCTTTACTGAGGCTCAGCAGCCGCCCAGGGATCGGTTTCATGGTTCGAACAACGCAGAAAGAAGATGTGGATTTGACATGAACATAGAAAAGCAGCACTTTACCTCTGAGTGTGCTCGTTTCTCTGTGACTTTTCCTGAGCCTAAAAGCTTCATGACGTTTTTGGCTCCCTCGGCTACTGCGGACTCGATCTTTGCGTGGTGACACAACTCCTCCACCCGCAGGTCAAGAGGGCTAATGATGGGCTTGTCTGGAAGGGAAGAATATGACTGTTTTAAAACATTCAATAAGATTTTCCTCCAAAAGCAGCTCTGACTTATTGTACATTAAAAATTGAATGCAAGCAAAGGCACAGTCCAAGGCACATCAACAATGCAGACTCACATTAATGCCAATCCTTCTCAAATCTTTGGAAATGTCTAAAAATTGAAGCATTCTGGGGACATAGAAATCATGTATTTTTCCTGACAAGAAAATCATTGTTTTGAAATACTGTGTAAAATATTGTCCATGGCTTAAAAAACACACATACAAGAAGATGTTTTAAACCATAGCTCTAAAACCTGAAGGATGGACAGGATTAGTTGTCTTAACTGTCAGGCCCTTCTTTGAAAAATCCCTCTGTCCCTCAAAAAGCTCTTTTAGGATATTGGATATATTAGAAATAAATTAAACATGATGTAAAGCAATTTTTTCATGATTTTTAACCCCCTCAATGCCAGTTTATTTACATAATGCCACTTTTTCAAACAAAAAAATAACTATTTTCTATTTAATGAAAGCAAAGTTGTGTTTTTGTGTAGGGATTATAAATCTGGGAAATGTCAATGATTAACAACATCGTTGATACTGATAATTTTGTGAACAAAAAAAAAAAAGCTTCCCCCCTTCTGGCTCTTTTAGGACATTGAATATGTACATATATAAATATACACATATATATATATATATATACACACACACATACATATATATGTACATATATACATATATATGTACATATATATATGTACACACACACACACACACACACACACACACACACACACACACATATATATATATATATATATATAAAACATGATGTTTTTTGGCCATTAACTCCTGTCCTCATCACATCTAGCACAAATAAATTCTTTTTCATAATTTTAAACCTCTAAATGCCAGTGCATTTACACAAAGCAACTTTTTATTACACAAAAAATATTTATTTTCTAATTGATGAATACAAAATGGATTTACTGTGTGGGGATTATCAGTCTGGGATATGTAAATGATTAGCAGATCGATTGCTTAATCTAGCTGTAATTTTTTTTCTGTTTGCAATATTTTTGCAGATGAGTGACAGGGTTACAGAGGAATGAACAAGATTTTTTATTTCTGTATTGCAATGGCAATAGAATGGAAACAAGTGATTTTAATGATAGTCAATGGAGCCAAAAGGGCTCAAGATGTAAGACTGCCTGTTTTTTGTCCAGGCAGTGGAACATTTTGTTAATACTATATAGATGCTATAATTCCAAAATTCATTGAACAATGAACCTCTTAGTCAGTTATCCTCAACTCAGCATAAATACTCCTAAAATGAGAGCAAAAAAATACAATTGAAAAGCCCCAAAAGGGTTGTGGGAGGGGCTGAGGGGGAATTATCTGCCTCCGCTTACAGGGTAAAGACAGAAAGTCTGAAGTCGAGTGTATTACTTTCTAGGACCTTTTTTACTATTTGAAGTAGATATGTGTAGAAATATAAGATACATTTGGAGAAAAGTTCTTCAGAAACCAGCATCTAAAAAAAACTCATTCAACTAACTTGCTAGCTATAGGCCTGACAGTAACTGGTAAGGATACATTGAGAGGTCAGAAGGTCAAAACATAGAAAAGCATAGATAGGTTTACAAATGGCATCAGATCTGGCAGGTTTCCATCAGATGTCCACTGAGCATTTGATTTCACAAAACACAAAAAACAATATCAGGAAACTCCAGCCAACATACTTTAATCAATTAAAAAATACAATACCTTAAATCAATGAATAACATTTAATTATCTTTAAACACCTTAACTTTTCCTGAACTGATTTAATCAACTTTTTATACTTTAAGACACTACGGACACCTATGGTGCCACTGGCTTATCCTAGTAGTGCGCCATGGCTGTCTCATGGCAATGTGTCCTTAGACAAGACATTTAATCTAAAGTTGCTCCCACTGCTGCATCAGTGGTGTGAAAATGGGTATGAAAGAGCATGTATGTGTTTGCTAATACTGATGAGCAACTTAGATGAAAACTCAGAACCATCCATGAGTAAATGTGAGAACAGTAGGGTGTGAATGTGTAGATGTGACCTGCAGTGTAAAAGCGCTTTCAGAAAGACTACAGAAGTGCTAAATGAGCTCAAGCTACGAAATGGGAGAAACTGACCAATTTTGTTTCAAAGGAGAAGGACATTATCTTCTTGTGACTGTTTGGCCATTATGGGTTTTTGACTGACTTCATGATGATCATTTTCAACACAAGGTGCTTTCAGTGATGTTCCTAACTGCTAATTTGCTTAGACCTTTAGTTGATTTCACTTTATATTTAAAGAGACAAAATAAAACGTTGGAAAGAAACTGCAAGCCATCGCTCACCCATCACATCGTTGCTCTCGAAGTTCAACTCGCTGGTCTGGCTGGCCTTGAGGATCTGCATCCTGATGAACTCGATCTTTGTCTTGCTGTCCTGAAGCATCTGCTGTGCTGTTGCTAGCAACTTGCGATCCTACACACAAAAATAGAAATCACACAGTGTGGTCTGTTAAAGGAAAATAACTAAGAACAAAAACTCGACTTGATATCAATTTATGCATGTTTAAAACCTTTACATGAAAAAATAATACGTTCTTGGTAATAAACAGGAGGTTAAAACGTCATCAGCACTTATTGTGTTGTTGTAATGTTATCAACAGAAAGGATGTTGTTTCATGCCCTTAATAGGAGAAGAAGTCTGAGTGAGCACATGGAAAATCTTATTCAGGAAAAAAGAAGGTGGAATCTCATTGTGTGTTGTAATTGCTGACCCTCTTTAACACACATCAACACATGCACGCATACAATGAAGTAAGCAAACTCCACCCAGAGTTCCTCTGAAGTTTAAATCCTGGTTGTCGCTGCGTCCAGGAAAGACCTCCGTCCAGCAGGCATTTCCTCTCTGACATCAGGACACGACTATTTCCAACTGGAAGGTGCCTCTGTTTGTCCTGCTGTCTGTCTGAGTGCATGTCTGTCTGTCTGACGGACAGAGGTCACTTACAGAACTCAGTGACCCTCCTAGTCAGTTCATTCGCTCTACTGTAGGACCCCCCCCCACCTCCCCCCAAAGACCCTTAAAAAAAAAAAAAAAAGAACTTACAGTGTTGTAATCTTGTTTTCCATTGAGAAATCTTTCACTCAAGTCAGTCAGTCATCTCCAAACATGTTTTAGCTAATATTGATGCAGATATATATGTTTTTACCAAAAAAAAAAAAAAAGTTTCTGGAAGAATCTACAGTTGTAATTATCAGCAGAAGTTTTCAAATCTGCTGATACCAGTAACCAATGTTTCAAACTACTGTTTGCCTTCACTGTCTTGATGATATTGTTTATCCATAATAAGTCTTTAAAACTGGCATGTTTCAGCAAAGAGCTAAATTTAAGAGTTATTATGACCATTAATAGACCTAAAACTGAGATGGAACTAAGATAAATGTAGCAGGCATACAAGGGCCTCAAGACCTATACTTTCAGGAAATATTTTAAATAAATGTAATCAGTGAAGTCTTGATTGTCTTTTTGGCTAATTGCTTTTATTTTCTGCCTTATTCTATCATCCATTAAAAAAAATCTCAACTCAGAACCCCTTGAAATCACAACCGAGCAAAAAACACCATAAAATAGTATGAAAATGAATAAATTAAAAAAAAAAAACATAATAAAGTTTTGTAGACTTGAATTGATGGAAAAAAAGGAATACATTTTTATCTTTGTCAATTTTTTTTTTTTAATTCATGACATAAAAACACTTACTGCATTTATGCATGTCTACATACATTATTTTGAACATGACCATGATGGGCTTCTTATGCAAGACTTAAGTAGTCTCAAGACAAAGTATTGTGTTAAATGAACAACAGGTTCATTTAACACAATACTTGTATTTGCCTTTTTTGCCCAGCGTCTTAGCAAATATCCTACTAGTATATTGCAAATATAATTACAACTAAAACTACATGTAATATAAACTTAACTGCAACAATATTGTTTCAAACAATAAAAACAAATCAGACTGAAGAAACAAGCCTTAAAAACTGATTTAAACAAAGATGACATACCTCAGTCAAAACAAACAAAAACTTTGCTGTATAAATTATATTCATGCACCTATGATTTCTGATTCTACTGACAACCAACATATAAATTGTTGATACGTGAAGTGATTTTCTTTATCTCTGTACAGAACCAGGGCATCTTTGTCTTTCTGTCTCCGTTAAGAAGCTAATCCGAGATAACCAGCAGCTAGCTGTAGCATCACGATTAAAGGGACAGCTCAACATTTTTCGAGTAGTTTTAGCTTAAGTATGTTTTAATAGTAAATGCATTAGGCAAAGTGATGTTTATAAACTCTGCTGATGTAAAGAAAGAACAGGCGTGGCAGCTAAACTGTACATTGCCACTGTAGGTCTTTGTGTATTACTTTGGCTCAACATTAAGCCTTCAAGTGTCTTTGCTAATTGCTTGTGTATGGAAGTTGTAGTAAAAACGTTCTCGCTAGTAAAAAAGGTTTTGAGAAAGTGTACAATCAGTCCAACCCATTTTTTTGAGCTTGTCATCACCTAAAATTCACTTCCTAACCTGGAGCTTTTGGTCCCTACAGCAGAAATGTACTGCTTAGCCTCCATGTTCTCTCTTTGAAGGGGCAGAGCTGACCAGAATTGCTGAGGCTAATGTGTTAACTACTGACCTGTACCTTATAAACCCCACCTCAAAATACTGAACAATCAGACAGGACAATGGGATTGATCTTTTGCACAGTCAGCTAAGAGATGCATTTAACAATACATCAAGCTTAAAAAGCATTTTTAGGCATGAGTTATTTTTTTAATTAGAGTTTTTAAACAGTCAACATGATTTTAACAAAGAGACAGACAGGACAACTAAGGCACATACAGACATCTACAGTATGCCAATATGTAGTATACAGACGTTTAGCAGTTGCAGCTAACTTATCAGCTCCTTACTGTTCCCATAAGGTTATGAGAAAGAAAGCAGTCCCATGACCTCTTGAAATCATTACATTCACCATTGATTCTAGCTAGCATTTGTTCATATGACACTATTTCTAACATAAGGTCCATCCATTTGTTAACGTCAGGTAATAATGTCCTTTTCCATAACCCTAATCACTCTAGCAGCTGCGACAATATCTACTTTAATCCCTATAACTTTATGTTTTGATACACTGAACAGTTCATTCTGATCTCTGAGCAAGCATAGTGTTGGAGGTACTGATATGTTTCAAAATACTTTAACCTGAGTGAACAGATTTACACCTCCAAACCGCATGTAAGAACTTTGCTGTCACTGCCTGGCGGTCCCAACAAAGGCCGTTTTTCATCAAAGACATCCTATGGAGCTCTAAAGTTGTAAAATTAAACCAGTGTAAAAAAAAAAAAATCACACTGAATCAATGTTTCCCTTGCTCCCTAATTCTCTTCATTGTCTGATAGAATTGTATCCATTCTGCTCACTTATTTCACACTCCAGATAAGCATGAGTTACTTTAATAAACTAACCCCTCACATGTCCACAGACACCCACAGCATGAGTACCGACAGCATGACTGAAACACTACATGCCATAAACCTGCTACTACAAAGTGGCTTCAATTACAGAGACACAACAGACCGAGATGAGCATGAGTGGCTCTCAGTGCTCCAGCTGCTATTAGGCCTTGTGCCTTACAAACACACATGCACACACACACACCCACACACCTGCACACTTAATTACAGTGTTTGTTTGTGTGAGCATTAGAGAACCACAATGAGTGTAAGAGCTCTGTGAACAAACAGCACCGCATATGACACACATTTTGTGTCAGCACCCTCTCATGTTTCCTCCTCCCCTACAGTGAGCCTATAAAAGCAATCCCATCATGCATCACTCCACCACCTGTAGACTGGGAATGAGGTTACTCAGCATGAGCCTGCTGACAGTTTTAATGCAACATACTGTATGCATGTAACTGCTGAAACTGTATGAATGACTTAAATGGTGCATCATTTAAGCCATTTGCAGGCTTCTACCACTCACACACAGGCTGCTGTGGTTTTTCATACACTCTTTGAGTTCAGATTCAGAGCACCACCAAAAGCTAATCACTTCTTCCTTGTGCTATGACCAACAGTACCTTAAAATTTCATCAAAATCCGTTGAGAACTTCTTGAGTTATTGGTAACAATGTGGGTAATTGCCCTATCTCGCAAAGTGCACAAATCCTTAAAATATCCTGGATCCATACCCGGGTCTTGATCACCACCAAAATCTAATCACTTCTTCCTTGTGCCATGAACAACATTCTCTGAACATTTCATCAAAGTTATTTTTGCCCTTGTTGAAGCCTCACCATCAGTGGAAAAGCCAAAGGAGCAATGACGGGGGCAAAATTGTGCTTTTGCTGAGTCAGTGTGATCACAGAGGTGAAACGGCCCCATCTGTAAAACATAGAAGCTCCGTGTGTGCAAGTCTGAATGCATATATGAAGCTTCCACTGCTGGTTAACACCTCAGTAACATGTTAAAGCAATGTCAAATATCACACTGGGACATCACTGTCGCACTAAAAAGGATTAATGCAAAAAATATGAGGGTAAAGTGACAACCTTGCAATTTGAAAACACTTAATTATTACTCTTCAGTATAAAAAGAAGCAAGAAATACTCGGGCAATGATTTTGAAATCTACTGTATGTCATTTGTGACATCACTTGAGGGACTTTTCCACAACGTGGTATCTGCTTGACTTGCCTCAAATTTACTCTGTTGTTTTGGTTTTCTATTATGGGATTGTACCAAGGACCTAGAGCTGGGCAATTAATCCAGTTTTAATCTTGATTACAATTACTGCATCGCACAGTTATGAAAACTGAATGATCAGAATTTAAGGAATTCTGTGCCACATGACATGTTGCACTTGGTTTTGTCTTTTTCCAACTTTAAATCTTTTAAGGTATTTGTATTTTTCATGTTTAAATTTATAGCTTTATGTTTAATGCTCTGTGTCTTAAGAGCCTTTAAATTCAATGATGTCACATGATGCATGTTATAAAATCAGTGCTGAATCATGTTTTATGATTGTGATCTCAATGTTTAACAAATTAATCACAATTTTGATTTTTGCCATAATCGAGCAGCCCTACTATTACCTGGCACAGTTTATTATATCACCTCCAGTGGGGATACAAGTGAGCTAAGCTGAGACATTATGTAATGAGTAGACACTGCTGACATCTGAATGGTTAAGAGTATCGCCCCAAGTCGGGGGCCTGCTGGTTTTGGTTCCAGGATGATCATAAAAGGTATGTCTGAAATGATTTTTGGTCTCAAATGTTAGCTGTTATTCAAGAAAGAACAGAAAGTCATGAATTCATCAGTAAATAAGAAATAAAAAGTTTAATAAGACCCACAATAAAGCTTTTAAAAATGACCTGAGTCATTGGAAACCTAAGAATAAAAACATTCTGTACAAACTAAAGCGTTCCTCAACAAGAACGGCAAATCTTGTGTTTACTTTAAAAGCATGTCCAGGAAACGTAACCATACTGTGTTTATCTTGCCTGTCACATAGACCACTGATGCATACATATAACATGTAATGATCCAAAGATGAACCATAAGTTTGTTTCATAAACTGTAACTGAATACAACTGATATTTGGGTCAAAATTTTCCCATTATTCACAATTTTCTCCTAAAAATGATCGCTATTTTAAATGTTTTACTGATAAATTTATCGACTACTGATTCAAGCTTTTGAAGTAGCCATTAAATGTATTCGTCCAGTCTAACATGAATCCCCTTGAACCTCAAAGTCATGTAAATGCTGTCTCTTACCTTGGAGGGTCCATTGGAGTACATCAGGATCATGTTCTCGGCTCCTTGTTTGACCTTGAGTTCAATGTCGTTCTGTCTTTTCAGGGCGGCCAGGCGACTGCTACTTGTGCACATTCTCACCTCACTGTTAGGGGTATCTGGGGTCATAGGGCATTCTGGGTAAAGAGCGAAAAAGAGAGAATGTTAAGGCTTTTTGGAGGCATCACAGATACAGGTCCCTTCATATGCGAGCAGAGTTTGTCACAAAAATAAACTGACTGTGAAGAGTAACTCAGCATGGAGGGGCTATTTATGGCTGCCTTTCATTTTGAAGTAAGCTAAACAAGGTGCAGCACAGGGAGATGACCGATCACTGCTTACAACAACGTGTCAGGAAGCAGCTTCAGAAGTGTTATGAAGACTCTAGAGAGGGCTGCTGTTTAGTCAACACAACACCACCAGTCAACAACATTCACATTTTTTGGAGAAAGAATTAAAGGTTGTCAGGGGCTGACTGTCAGTGGAGAAGACGTGTCCTTCTACAAGGTTCCTACACACTTTAGAAATTACATCAAATTGAAGATATTTTAGACCTTTTTTTTTAAAAAAAAAAATACAATTTCTCTCACGGCAGAACAAACATCCATCAACACAGGTATGGTAAAATCAACTTGTCAATTACAAAAAATGCTTTTTTTCCAAATAAGATGGTTATTGTACAAACACACCTATGCCTGGGTGCTAAATTTTAAGTCAATAACAGGATATCAATGTGCTTTGCTCTTTCAAGAGGGGAGAAGTGACACAGCATGAGAAGGCACGCACATGAATATGGACAACAACTTTTTTGTGCTTATTGTTCAAGCAACATGCTGCTGAAAGTTTTCCCCCATGTTTCCTGAAGTAGCCTTTGTATGGCCTAAAACAGACACAGTATGTTAAGTGCGACTTGAAATTCAAGGTCCCTTACTAAGGTAAGGTATCATCTGTTTTTTTGTTTGTTTGTTTTTAAAACGATTATCAATTCTGAATTGATAAGTTGCACAACGGGGCCTTAATGGTTCCTGGTTGGTACTTTTAAGAAGGATGGATGATATTATCTGGACAATATCTGTCTAGGCAGATAATTGCCATAACAATTAATTACCAGCATTGGCAGATAAGAGCATTCTTGCAGATATATACAGATACATACAAGACAGAAGTGATGTATATATACACATCACTTCTGTCTTGAACCATGACCAACATTTAATAAAACTGTCATCAAAATCTGTTGAGAACTTATTGAGTTATTAGCAAAATTGTGAAAAACGGTTAACAAAACCTTAAAAAGATTCCTGGATCAGCATCTGCGTTCTGATCACCACCAAAATCATACCACTTCTTCCTCATGCCATGAGCAACATTCCCAGAACATTTCTTCAATATCTTTGCGTGGTCTTGTTCGCAAACCAACAAACACTGGCAAAAAGATAATCTCCTTGTTGGAGGTAATAATGGGTGTAATAGTCAAAAATGTACAAATATTCCATAATGGTAAATCTTATCATCAATGACTATCCACTGTTATACACCAAAAGTACCATTTATTTAAAATTCCATGTTGTTTTTCTTGCTTCACATTTGTTTCTATCACAAAAAGACTGCCACCATGAAACAGGTCAGTTTCAGTCAAATCAATACTTTGTCATCTTGACAGAAAAAATCTGAATGGGCAATGATAAATTAGGAAATAACAGCATGTCAGATAACAGCAAAAATTCAGTATTGTGCATGCCTTAAAAAGGAAAAAAAAAGATTGCTGGCAATGGTTGTTTGTACCCCAGCAAAAGTGATAATGCTTCTGTTGCCTGTAATGTTGGTTTCTTTAGCGTGAGGGCAGTATTACACAGCTCACTCAACTGAAAGGGCAAAGAACATTCAGCATCTTCAGCTCTGACATTCATTTTCTTTAACCTAAAAAAAAGCACCATATTTGTGTTGTGATATGGTTTGGTATGTATCAGCTGTGATAGTACAGGCATTATGGATTTTCATACACATCCAAAACTTTCACAGTTTAAAACCTGACCTTTTATGTATGGAACCCTCAAAAGATTCATAATTAAATAAATAAAAAAAACATTTTGAAATAAATACCATTTTGATAAATAACAGACAAATATATAAAATGGCCGCTGAAAACACAAGTGCATGACACGTTTGACACAGAATGGCTGCAGGAGAGAAGTCAGTTTCAGAGTTGCTCAGGGAACTTGCAAATCGGTTGGATAGTAACGTGAAGCCTTCACCTCAGCCTGAGAGAGGAGCAGCAGCAGCGTGTTTTTGATGAGGTGGTGTCTGGAAGTTCACATAACAGCCCAGCATTGTGTCATGCAATCATGTTTTCAGCGTTTCAGGCTTCTCAGCGTTAGTGATAAGTCTACATGTTTGAATCGATACTGCAAGTGCTGCTGCAATGTGTGTGTAAAGGATCAGCCAATCACTGAACTGGCTCCGCCTTATGTGCTTTGATTGACAGACCAAGTTATTCTGCTGAAAAACGACATTATGAAATAAAAAGGCCATTGTGGAAAAGGACATTATGAAATAAAAATGAACTTTGTAAAAAACGTTTTTTTTTTTATTTTATAAAAACTTGGAAAATAAATAAAAAGGTAATTATTTTAAAAAGTATGAAATTGTTAAAATAATCATTATGAAATATTTAATTATAATAATTTGATATTAAAGAATAATAAAACATATTTCATAATATTATTGCCTTATTTTACAATTTAATGGCCATTTTATATATTTGTCTGTTATTTATCAAAAATGTTGTTTTTATTTGTTTTATTATGAATCTTTCGGGGTTCCACATTTATGGACTTCAACTTCAAACATCTAATTTAATACTTTATTTTTTAAATTAAGGATCTGCAGTAATCATGTTTAATGCCCTATTATGAACTCTTAAAACAGGAACATGGGACCAATTCATATCAAAGGTGTACGTTGCATACAAAAATAATTGGTATGATTTAAGCAGTCTTTTTTATGAGTCTTTAATATAATTGCTGGCTCAAATTAATTTTTTTCCTCTTATTGGGTCTCTCCAAAAGGCTTTTCAACTTTTACAGCACAGGGAAACCCTGCGGCCATTGCTATTCAGAGGAACTGAAAAACAAGGCACAAAAACAAGTGTGAACTTGCAGAAACTACTACAGCTACAGTGATATCGCTGTGTGTTCAAATGCTGCTGACAATAACACATCCAGAGTGACGTAAATATCATTCTTTCAAACTGTGCGTAAATCATCCAGCCAGGAGTTTGGCTTTCAAAATTATCAATGCTTTGATAACCTGGATGAAAGACATAGGATTTCTTTTTCTATTCTGATATGCCAACATTTCCAAACTTTTAATAGCTTATACATATGCCAGTGTATGGAAACAGCAATGTTGTTTTTAGACATACCTACTGTATAGTGTGTGCTTTATTTTTGCAAACACTGAAAAAAACCAAACTTCATCTCACTTTAACCCTTAGAATTCCAAGGCATTTTCTTTTTTTTTTTGTAATAATGTATGTAAATCATCCAACCTTTCAAGCACAATCAAGCCAAAGACCCAAAGACAGCTTTTTCAGACCATCAGAGCATTATACATGTATTCAAAGTAGTTTGTCCAAAGAGATAAAACAAAATTCAAAATGAGATTTGAAACTCACAGAACTTCATACAAAATATGTAAAGACTTTAAGTGAACAAGCAAATTCACATCCGAATGGTTCATTTAAGCCTTGGCTATTGTGGGAAAAATAAAAGTATTCTAAGAGACTCAGCAAAATATTTTTAAGTATTTACACTTATTCCTCCAGACTTTTTTATACCTTATAGAGGTGTTAGTACCATTCTTGGATGCAATTTCGGCTTTAAATGTTTAAATATTACACCTCATAACATTACTCACTCTTCCTTTTATTCATATTTAAAGTGACAGGTAACTGTCGCTTCTCTTGTTGATCTATGACTGCTCCTGACTGAAGGCCACTGTCAAAAAAACAAGAGAAGAAGAAATGGGTGCATCTGATTGGTCCACAAGACTGACAGGAAGTAGTAATTTCTCTACGGGTCAAAACAGAAGCCTAATAACATCACAGCTACATTTTTAATAAAGACAATTTGGCTTAAAAATCTTTGTTATGAATTTTTCACTGTGGATCCACAAATACAAAATTTCTGAAATAAAACACTGGGCTTCACAGCTATATTAAAAGTTTCTGGTAGGGATATATTTGACTTAAAGCCATTTTGGAATTGATAAAAGTGATCTTACAAACACAGCTGACTCCATAAAGACCCAACATATGGCCAAAGATAGAAGTCAACAACGCAAGTTTAACAGGTTGGGGGCGCTGACTGTCCCATAGAGTTGGGAGGGTAAAAAGTAATGGAACAACATGCCAACAGAAAATGGGCTTTGTTTTCATGGAGCTGATATTTTCTAATTGAACTTAATGCTGTCAATTTTGGGAAAAAAACATCCACAACATTAATGCAGAGATACTGTAAATAAGGCAGTAATATTGGAAACAGGGGTGTGTATTGGCAAGAATCTGTCAATACAATATGTATCCCAATAAATGGGTAACAATACGATATATCACGACATACTTCGTTACTATAAACAGGGCAATAAATCATGATTTCTTTTTTACAACAAGAAGAGTTTTTACTTTTTCTAAAGCATTAAGAACCCACATTACTGTAGGAATAAAAAAACAGTTTCCTATCATTGTTATTTATGTAAAGCATGTTCCCTGCAACATCTTTAAACTTAGCTGTGTGTCCCTGTGACAGAGATAAAAGCCTTAAATGACTGAACATCCGCTGGAGGCAGCACTTAAACACAAAAAATCCTAAATTTCTTTGAATTATTGAAAATAAAATATCACAATATTGCACAAAAAATTAATTAGAGCTGTGAAGCAAAATATTAAGTTTTGATATACAAGTGTATTTATATTTTCTTATACCAACAACTGGCAGCAAAGATGGGCATAAATGTTTACATCTGTTCACACAGATATGTAACTTAAGTAACAAAAAAGGGTAATTAGTCCAAGTTTGGTGTCTAGGAATGTTATTTATAGATACTATGATGTAAGAAGGATATATTATCCTTTAATCCTTACTGGTATCAAATCTAATTTTTAAATTCTGGTATAGTGACAAACCTAGACAGGTGGAGCGATACTTTGCCAGTTATATTTAATTTTTTTTTTTGGCAACTCAAACAGAAAATGTGAGCACAAAACAAGTGTTTTCTAACCCCTTAACCACAATTCTGGGCAATGAGCTCATTGTTGTGTTATGTTTTTTGTCATGTCTGAACAAGAAAGGTGCAGAGAAAACCCCTCCCCACACTGATCACTGCAGAAGAGAATGACAGATTATCCCACGTGCACATGTGAGGTGGGCACAAAAAAACAAACAAACAAAAAAAAAAACCTGCCTGACTTCTCCTGACCTGACATGCAAGTTCAGTTTCTGTGTGTCATAAAGGGAGTCCTTTTTGAAATGTGTCAGAATCTACAAACTTAAACTATGAAAGCCATTTTCTCATGTAAACTGACAAAAACGAGCAAGTTCTGTCAAAAATTTTGAGGTTTAAAATATCTTTAAATACTTAAAATCCTCAGCATAAAACAAAGTCTTGTGACATTACAAGTCACCGCTGAAACTTCTTTTATAATCAAATACTTTAACACCAACTGTTCACACCATCAGACTCTCAGTTGGGTAACTGATTGTATCAGAGTACCAAGGGTCATTTTTAACAATCTTTAGATCTTCAGTCATTTCTTTAAATCTGTCTGAAGCAAAGGGGAGACAGAAAAGTCCTAAAATGTCAATATGTTCCAGGCATTGCTAACACTTTCCAAAAAATAACAGCAGTGTGCCAGTGTCTGTTAGTCATAATCAACCAAAGGGACCATGGCAATCAAAAGTTTTGATATCATTTGTTTCGTAATTTGAATGCTGTATTATGAATTTTTGTTTTGAAATCCTGCAAACCCTTCTGTCTCACCATCACTTCTTTCCAGCAACATAAAGGTTTCATGAATGTTAGAAACAGGTTTAAAACCTTTTAAGGTTTATAACTTTACCCCTTTTTCAGCCATTCAACATTGATCCCAGATGAGCACTCTGTTTCAATATTGCTCAGAACAGGCTGTGTAATTCCTCAAAAGCTCTGTATGACCAGGCTCCTCTTAAGAAGTGGATGTGGCTTCACTCTCCAGTGTTGTGCTCTAATGTTTACTGTGGCCCGCACAGACATGATTAGACATGTTCTTTCTGCTGGAGCCAGATGGGGACTTAACAAATACTTAACAAAGCATTAGCCCTAATGACATCATAAGGGGTATTTATTAATAGATTGATTGAGCACATATTTTACATGAACACTCAGGAACTGAAAACAAACTGAAAATAATGCTTATTTCTCTATGTTTAGCAAACAAGACCATCAGAAAGACATTGATTATTTCTGTATTTTTGAAAAACTGCTTATCATCTCTTCCACTGGATAAGTCAGAATAACTTTAAGTAACCTCTACTGAAAGAGCATTAAATTCAATTTTGACAAAAGGATTCAGGGTGATTGAATTGCATGATTATTTGTAGCCACCATGATGTTTTTCTTAAAGTCTGGGAATACTGGTTGTGCATGAGCTGTGTAAAAAAACACAAATCATTTTGTTTGCAGGGGTCTCCATAACTGCCACAATATCAAAGTTTCTGGATGCAGCGTTATCTTTTGGTCGACCTGCAGTGACATTCAAAAGAATCCAAAGCTTTATTTCTTTAAATCTCAATTTTCATAAACAAAATTTATCAGTAAAATAGATTTATCACAACCATACCTATGAGTAACATTTAGAGTCTTAAATGCTTGTATTGTGGCAACCTTATCACAAAACCCTAAGACGTTCAAAGAAAGATGCCCCAAAACTGATTTCCCTGAAGTGTTACATCTTGAGTCACACTTAGTGAGCTTGACTGAGATTACTAACAATAACAGCTGTGAGGAAAATCTGTTACTCTGGAAGATTCTGCCAAACCGTAATAACAGCACGCGGCTCAGTAATTCATTCACTCTAATGTCTAAATATTCCTCAAAACACCTGCGGCCAAAGGAAAAGAAGACGCCTGTGATTCTTTGAACTTAAAGTTTTGAATGTTTCATCTAATGAGCCTCAGACACTGAGAGAATCACTGCAGAGGTTTCTGATGAGGGAGGAGGATAAGGGCTAGATGGTAACACCAGAGTGGGCTTACAGGTTCTGCTGTGCAAAACAGTAATGGAGCAATATGTGAATTTTAACATGGGCTTGGGGCGAAACTGACTTAACTGTCATATTGCGTAATAAGAGTTTGTAGCGCCATAGCTATGACACAGAGATCAAATTAGGTCAGCGCTATGACAAAGAAACACATGCATAAGTGCTCCTGGTGTTATTCAGAGGACGCAGGGTTTCCTCTCAGTGTAGGAGGGGTTTTAGTTTGGTCGAGGTCATGTTGAGCCAAAAATTCAAGCAGCCAGCGACCCCTCCCTGACAGCATGGTTCAGCCCACGCTGAGGCCAGAGGACCAGATACCGTGCTACTGAATAGCTGCAGGGTTGATGTCACCGCTGGACGGCTGACAAGGGGAACCCTCCCTCAGATTAACCCTGTGAGTATGTGTGTGATGAAATGGTAACAGGGAGCGTGCTAATAATCCTCTCAAAACAATTACATCACAATTCAGAGAGTTGGCTCTATATGTGGCGTGGGAGGGTTATAATATGTTATGACAGGAAGACACACTGGACTGAAAGTCTCATGGCAACTCTCCTCATGAATGACATCATATGTGACTTGAAGGCCCTTGCTGGTGACCTCGTGTCAGAGCTGCTGCTGCTGGAGAGCATTTAGGTTCATTTCTCATCAGCTGAGTGTCTAAGTATAACCAGAGTCCGTCTGTAAGAATGGGCTATGGTTATACATAGACATTCCTGCAAGAAGGTTCTGGCTTGTTATGAAACTGACTGCAATGAATGCAGATGCCTAGAAAAACACAAACATCACAGAGAATATTCATTCCTGTGTGGTAGGGATGTTCAGTGATGGCAAACATCACAGATGCAATAATTTTAGGTTGACACCATAATTTAAACTGCTTTGTGTGTGAACCCCGATGACAAAGTAAATCTGCCATGTTGCCTTGAGGAGCCGCCAGAGTCATGGGAAAAACTTCAGCTCTAAACCATTTTGCATCGGTCCAGGTCTATCTACTCAAAGCCAGTGTTTCCTTCAACCTTTTTTTGTTAACCAACAGAGGCCTTTCTGCCAGCTTCTCTGGCTCTTCTGCTTTTCAAACGAACTGTTGAAGGTGTTATGGCTCCCTCTGCTCTTTCCATGCATTAAAGTTAGGCTGTTTTGGTGAAAGGGGCAAAGCACACACTGTGCTGTCAAGCAGGGGTCCCAAACCACACAGCCACTGAATAGTGCCTAAGCAGTGGAGCATGTGGTGCTCGGTTCTACAGAGACAAAAAGACTAAGTAGTGAGTTTCATTTTGAAAAACCAGAAGTGATCCAGGTGCACAAACCTCTGCCAAGGCATTTCTGACCTTTTGTGCTGAGCCGTAAAAAAAAAAAATGTGGAAAACTGCCCTCTTGTGCAGTGTTACCAAATCCTTTTAAAAATACCTGGATCCACATCTGGATTCAGAGCACCATCAAAATCTCATCACTTCTTCTTTGTCCCATGACCAACACTCCTTAGAAATCTCCTTAGACCTTTTTGAGTTGTCAGTGAAAATGAGGAAAATTGCTGTCTGGCAAAGTTAACAAATCATTCAAAAAATTCCTGGATCTACTTCCATACTCAGATCACCACCAAAATCTTATCACTTCTCCCTTGTGTCATATCAAATACTCCCTGAAAATACCATCAAAATCTTGTTCACAATTAGACAAACTAACGAACAAATGCCAGCAAAAAAAACACAACCTCCTTAAGATAGGTAATTATCAGATTCTCCCTTATTGTTATGCATGTCTTGTCTGTCAAGACTCGACATTCAGGCTCTGTCTCTGTCACAACAGAGGACCTAACGTAAACCAAACTCACAGTTAAACGTTGTTTAACTGGATTGACTTGTAGTTGTAAACATAAATTTGAGTCTACATAATCTGTTACTGAAGGATACTCTAAAACAGAGAGAGCTCAGGCTGTAAGTAACTACCTGATAAATGTAAAGACAATTCAGGGGTCAGAACTAAAACAATAACCATCAATGATCAATACACTCAGCGGATAAGCTCAGACTGATGACCAGTGAAGAACAAAACCATTCACACCGTATACACAACTTTTTTGAAGATTTAGCTGTATGACAAGACAAGGTTCTGATGTTAAAGTTTGACTTAGGCTCACAAAAGCACACAACAAAGCTCCATCATGTTTACACCTCGGGACATTTATATAAATTCTGTGAGGCTGTAATATCTTTGTCAATCCTACTGCAGTCCGGCTGGGTTGCACAGGCACGGTGCATGTGCCCACATACACTCAAAGGCAGAGACTCACTGACAGCGCTCCTACCTCCTGCTGAGCCTGCATGCTTCCCTCTCTCCAATATTCCGCCTCCAATACTACCTCTGGAGACGGTGACAAAAACATCTCCACAACATTCACAGTGGAAGAGAAGCATCACAGGGGCGTAAATATTACAGTTTAAAATGTCATTGTGAATGGGGCTTTTGTAACATGTTAGCTAACTGCTCTCCTATGTGTCTTTGTTACAGCAAACAGAAAAACAGAAAGAAAACAAAAAGCCTTTTCATGAATGCACAGGTGTCCTATCGTTCATGCCTTAAGCAAAAAACAAAACCAACACATTAGCTGTGAATGAAGTTGTACGAGTTTACCACACTCCACTTAAGAGCAAGTACTAATAGAGTAACTAAACTTGGACTTTCCTTGGAATTCAGACTTAAGGGGGCGACCCCTGATGTACCCAACAAGCTACTCTATATTCTGACTTCAGAGATTACTGAGAATGCCCCATTATTCATTATGCTATGACTTCTTAACTGATATTACAGCAGATAACAGAACCTGTTTTTTTAATTTGAGGTGCCAAAGTCAACACGAACCAAAGGATCCTCAAAGGGGCTTCAGCTTTAACTAAGTGTTTTCAGTCTGATGGCAGAGTCAGAGCTTTCCTCAGCTCCTCGCCATCACTTTGCGACAGGCAGCGACATTCCGCAGGCGTTGCGTCACTTTAAAAAGAAAACTCTTGTTCATCAGATAAAGAGTCACAGAGTCAGGCTAAATTTGGTCCCACTTAGGATAACTATTTATCAAGAAAGCCTCCCTTCCCTCCCTCAGCACACACACACACACACACACACATCCATCCTTTCTGACTTCCTAATGTCAACTGGACAGGGGGTGGGGGGGGTGGGGGTGGGGGGGTGGGGGGTGATAACTAACATGCAGACAAATGCCATTCCTTCTCTTCCTGAATTCACCACCACAAACACCTCATTTATAAGGCAAATACTGTAACAAAAACGACATTGAGCGCACACTGCTGTTGTGGTCAACACTGTCCAAATTCCATTGTTGTGGACAAACGCACAGGAGCGGGCTTTCAACGGCCTCGGAGGGGAACAATCAACAGCTCATTGTAGCCGTCGGTGGAATGTGGAATGCAACAATGTCAGCCTCTGGAGAGTGAGTCACCTCCAAACACTCAATGAGCTCTGTGTGTTTGTGTGCTCCTATAGGTGACACAATGTTGCCACAATTATTGGACCAGCAATGAGAGTTGTCATGATACAAGGAATTTAAACTTGAATATGGTACTTTTTAAAATCACATGGTATCAATACTAGTTTAAAGACCACAGCAGCACAAGAACACCAAATATTAGGTAGTTATTTTAAGCACACAAATTGCAGGGAAGCTCCCACGATCTGTCAAAACTGCAAATGCAATAGCAATAATATTATTATTATTATTTATTATTACATACATGTGCGATCACGATGGTGTTTTCCACTTGCCTGTGGCAGATTTTGTTAAAAATGGAGTGAAAACCAAAAGGTTTAAGTTAATGCTTTACTTGTTTTTAATACTAACATTATATCATTTCCACACACGATTTTAATTATTGTGACTTCCTCATCATCTGTACTTTTGAGTTAAAGTAAAACTTTATGTTGGAGCCATTATTAAAGTAATTGTTTAAATGGCTGGAGGGTTATTTTGTGAAAACTCTTACTTCGTTAATAGTCTAAAATTTTAGCACTTTTTTAAAGGAGAGATAAATCACAGACATGGTACAGAAAAATCCTACAACCACGGAAATCAAATGAGAAATTTAACAAGAAAATTACCTTAATAAGACATGAGTAGTTGTTACATATTTATAGGTACACATTTGGGATGAACAATATATTATTTTAGTCATTGCAATTGTAATAGTCACATCCTATGACTTGAAATGTCAGTTCCATAACTCTAAGTGTGTCATGCTGCCATTTGTGTGTTGCTTGATAGAAACCAAAATTGCCTGTTTTTTTCATATGCTTGACCAGCTACATTTTAGGTCTGTCTGATATTCCCATCAGTATACTTGCTCAGAGATCAGACTATGGTGTTTTCTGTGTTACCAGCTGAGAACAATTTACAAGCTGCAAACACAGCTTGTCACGGATGCAGTGGTGTTTCTGTCAGGGGGGCTTCACTGTGCAGTTGGAGAATGAGTGGTTTAAAACAAAAAGTGAGATATATATCAGGGGGAAAAACTTGCAATATCATTTTTCTACAGTATTGTTCAGCCCTGGTATATATCCAATAGTTTATGGTCATATAGCATAATTATCAATGGTAAGGTTCAACATTATAACTAGCCTGCTGGCCTGAACACACAACAGAGTCAGAGCCAGCTGACTGCGTGTTGTACTGGAAAACTGGGTACTGAAAATTTCAGGCTATTAAGCGCTCCTGTATATTAGCCGCACCCACTAAATCTAAAAAAAAAAAAAAAAAAAAAAAAATCAATAAATTTGTAAATCTAGGCCACACTTGCCTATAAGCTGCAGGTGTCCAGTGAGCAGAGCTGATCGGGAGCACGAGGAGAGCGCGAGGGGAAGGACTTTGGCCAGAGAGCTGAGCGTTTTTTTCTAACAAGCTGGAGCGTCACCTTATTTTTTGTTCCTTCCTGTTCCAAATTTGCTTTGGTGCCGCTCACACCTCGGTCTGAAGGGTTAAAATTTGAGTGGGAGGTGGGGGGATAATTAGTGGAGCAGCGTGCATCCCCTCTGAGCGGACGAGAGGGCGCAAGGAACAGCTCTGTGTGTGAGTGGGACATTTCATCACTTCACTCCGCTCACATGCTCTCGCACTGTCCATGAGATATTTACACACATATATGTTACACAGAAAGATTTTTTAACTCTAAATTAGCTGCATCATTGTTTAAGCCTCAGGGCTAAAAGCGTGGGAAAAAAAGTAGTGGCTTGTAGTCCGGAAATTACGGTACAGTTTAAGTACTGCCTCAAAAATAAACGCATTTGCACATAATTCATGATTTCACATGATACTGATGTTCTGACAGTCAGTGAGATTATCTTTTTTATTACTGCTACAGCACCAATGTCTCCTAAGTGCTTGTCTGTGGCATAATCAAAGACAGCTGAGAGTTTCACTGCTATCACTCCTGCAGGCATGCTCACTACAGCCTGACTTATCACTATGACGGAGAATGTAGTGACATTTTCTTACATGGATTTTCAAAGTAAAATGCTAAAGAAAAAGACATTGGCTTTCCAACAAAAAAATGGGAAAATATATGAAACATAATGAAAAGAGAGTGTCTAGACTGACAAATGCTGAGGTCAGACTTCATGATTTTCACGGTCACAGCCTGACCCGACAGTCAGGGTTTTGGGACCCACTGGTTCAAGAAAATTAGTCATTTAATCTTGTGTAGAGTGTCATAAGCTCTTTTCATGGTGTATTTATATGAAAGTATAACAATGTAGCTCTACAGTCTTAAAGATGTGATATTTGATTCAGTTCTCGGTGCGATAAGCCTTTGAGCAAGCATAAAACAACACATTTCCCAGACACACACACAGGCAGTCAAACACACACCTCTGTGCTTCCTCACTGACTCTGCATGCTCCCCTCTCATCAATAAAAACCTAGTCACACACAGACAAACACTGAAATTATCCTGAAATAATTTAGTTGAGCTACATGCATGAAAGCAAACAGCAGGGTTTGTCACCCTGAAATTTACCTGCTGCCCCTTGACCCACTCCTCTGTTGACTAACATGCAAACAGCAGGTACAGTTCGTGCTGTGAGGGCGAAGTATGAACAAGAAGATCAGGGAATTATCTGGGTAGGTTACTCTGGTATTTTCTAGGAAATATCAGGGTGGCATCTGTAAAAATGTCTACATTACACCTCTGATGCTACCTATGGAGACTGAACAGAAAGCTGCAGGGTTTCATCTCCATACTCAACAGCAGCAAGAGACCCCGTTATGATCGTTTTGGAGCAGATGTACTGCAGAACTTTGATAATGTGCAGAGGAAACTACTCTTCCGATGTCCAAACACACATCTGACTTTGTGTTATCTCCTTACAACCAGATAAACATCTCCCGCTGCAGCAGTTGTTTTTATCCTTCCAGTCAAATCTCTGTTTTCCTGGTTCGCGCTGGTCACACATGATGATGTTATCAGTAAACTGGCCTCAGTGATTTTTACTGATAATTCGCTGCAGCATTCAGACATGAGCCTTCTCAGACTTTATGCAGATAAAATACTAGGAGGCCGCAATGAAATTACCCGTGTAAAGTCCAAGAGAAAACTCAGCTTACGGCTCCCCTGGATATTGTCCGGATAATTTCAGGGTTTTTTGCAAGTGTGAATGGGGTTCAAGTTACCCTAATTCTGCCACTGCACATTCACAGAAAAGGCAAAATGTCACAGAGGATTGAATGTTGCTGCTTGAAACAGTGTCACATATGGGGCTATGGTGAGCTACAACAATCCCGACTTCATCTGGGACACGTCCTTACCACCATATATAAAGTCTAGCATTCAATTTTTGTCTTTTGTCTTTCTTTGATGTGTTAACTCACATCACATCACATGCTCTGATCAATGAGACCACATAGTGCTTAGAATGTGTAACCATCACATATGGAACAAACCAAACTGCAAAGCAAAAGATGAATGATGTTGTTGATTAGAGATGAAACTATGAGGGAGAGGAAAAGCTTGTCAAGCTCTGAAGAAATCTCTGCCTTTTGAATGTATCAGAAATAATCTATATTGATGGTTAAAATATAAAAAGTTAGAGAAAAACAGAAAAACTGTAAATACACAATGTTTTTTCTGTGTCTCCCCTTCTTCCAATATCATCTTGTCAGTCATAATAATGAGTAGGGTACCACTCTAGATGGTCAAGTTTGTCGCTCAAGCCACTGCCTGATTTTTTGGCGCTCTAATTGCCTAATCTGGCACAGTGACCATCATAACAGACAAAACAACTAAGAAGCTGGACCTCATTATTTTTGCTTTTCAAAAATCTCTGGCTTCATGACAACTTAAGCTAGCAAAAACAAGACAATTTTAAAATTTGTACCAATTTTAAAATGATGGAAGACCCAGGGTATTAGGACAGTCAGTCTGTGACTGACAGAACATACTTGAACATTTGATCAACTTCAAGATTTCACATAGCTGTATTAGTGATTTCACTGTGTTATAGTACAGACACATGGAGTCAAAACTGGCATTTTAGCATTAGTTTCTGAATCAGTCTGCATCAATCTGATCTGTTATCTTCATGGTCCAGTATCTGCAATGGTGGGTGAGAGATCTTGAAAAGACACTGCCTGAACAGTCTGTCTTCAATTGCAAGACGCAGAGTTAAATAAGAAATGATTAACCCTATAATGTGTCAACAAATCTATTTAACATAAAGCTTTATAAGAAAACTAAGACAATGCTTTACTATTTGTTTGACCCATAGTGTATTAGCTCATTTTGAATCTTATCACCACTTAGTTAATGTTTACTCCAAGCTCTGTAGCCACTTTGCTGTGTTGTCTTTGTTACCTAGCAGTTCTTCGGGGTTGACTACGATGTGGGCGTTAAGCTCTTGCAGCTCCTGATGAAGCTCCTCAACCTTCTTGTTAGATTTTTTCAGCATGTTGTCGACGTATGCCAGGCTTTTCTTGTCTGTGGTCACCTGTAGAAAGAAAGAGAGGGAAATGTTAAAAATATGACAACTGACTAAAAAGATGGAAGAGAAGACTCCACTTCTAAATCAAAGATGTTAGTAGTAATAGCGAAACCTGCTTGGGAGGTGAAAAAGGTTGAGTAATGTCTTTTGAAATTCTGATGGAGCTTTATCAGATTGCCTGGCAGCAAAGATATTCAAACAACTAGGTATTAACAGAGAAGAAAGGGCGTAACAAACCTTTTGATTGGCTTTATTATGGAAAATGAAGGACTGATAGATTTATTTTAATGCCAGCTCATACTAGGGACTCAGAGGCATGATTGGGTTCTTGAGTTTTTTAATTCATCTTGTTTTTCAGTTTTGTTCTTTTGAGTGATCCCGTTCAATAGAGAAAGACCACCGACAACTAACACACTTATTTTACCTTTCGTAGATTCTCTGCTCCTTCTTTGATCTTTAGCTCCTTTCGGATCTCTCGGCGGATCTGCTCCTTGATCTCGTCCAGCTTCTGTTGGACCATGGTGTCGGACAGGTCCAGGTTTTGTCCTAAACCCAGTCGCTCTGCCACCATCTGGCCCCTGGCATCCCCCTGAAAGGAGACAGAGGAGCAAGATAAAGACTGGAGGTGAGACAGAGAGAATTTGTAGCACTTAAGAAGTCTCCCTCATCTGGCTAAGGATTATCCCCGCCACATCATACACACTCTCTTTGTTTAATTCTAAAACAAGCCATACTTAATTGTGCCACACGTCTACAATTTTTATCACTTCTTTCACTAATACACTGACATGTCTGCAGTGTGTTACATGTTCTGTCCAAGTGTAGGTAAAATGTACTCTGACAATCAGTTCTGATATGTGGACAACCCTTCACTTTTTTATAGTAGCAGTAGAAACTTGTGCAATAAAACTGTGCTACAAGCCTGGATTTCTTACAATAAATAAGAGTATTGCACAGAAATAAACAATGTGCAGTATGTGTACATTGTACCTGTTATATGGAAGCTTGAGTATTACTGTCATGCTCTCAATCTATTCTGATACAGTCATATGATGCTTAAGCAAATACTAACAGACCTAGGGTTATTTATAGTTGGGTACTCTTTTTTTCAATACCAGTGCTGAATCAACACTTTTAAAACTGAGGTGTGCTTAAGTTGTTCCTAAATCCATGCCTTTGAAGAAAAGAAGGTCATTAATAAAACCAACTCTTGTCAAGGCCCATGTCACAGTGCTACTGTTACCTGTGATATTCATTTATCTAACAAGAGGGAAATATTGGTATGTTCAATGAGCAGAGGACACAGAGACAGTTTGTCATCTTTTGCTTTGACAATGGTTGAATTGTGCCAAGATAAAGCACTCAAATCTGTGTTGGGATTCAGCTCAGTAGGTTCTTGAAGCCCATCCCTCAGGTTAACTCATGCCAGTTTTGAAAAGGTCACATATTGTCTTAAATCAGGTTCATATTTCATATATTAGTTTTTGATTACTGCTAGTTTATGTTCACAATCACTACTGGTCAAAAAACAAAGACAAAATGCAGAGTAACCCTGATAGCGCTGCATTCTCTCTCTGTCTGAGACGCTCCGTTAAAGATCCTGCCCCTATAAAGGGCCCCATGTGGACCCAGTCAACTCTGATTGGTCTACAGGTCTGCTCTATGGTAACTGGTCAGTTAAGCGCTGCTTGGCACCATGTTGCTAATAAATCTGCATTAATTCCCATGTTTATGCCCTAAATTTGACTTGAAATCTTGAGCCAATGGGCTTGAACTGACGATGACGCCGTAGTAGGACATCACACTGGTTGGTCTATGCAGGGGAACAAGACACTCTGGGCGGCTAATGGCTGTACACATGGAACAGAATGACAAGTCCTGATGCCACAGACTTTTTGTCTTGATCACAAAAGTGCTCTATCACACGGGGACACCTGTTTAACACACTAAGGGGCATATAAAACTCAAAATATAGTATGGGGTCATTAAGAAAAACATGATGCACACAGCAACAGCCAAAGCTAATATGACTTCTTAAATATGACTTAATCTATTGTTCTTCATATCATTTTCTAAAATCAAGCAACACTATTGCAAAAATAGATTTAGGCAACAAAAAAATAAATTACGATTGGATTTTCACATTTTGATTGCCCATATCAAGGCAAGTCTTAATTAAGATAATTTATTTACATTTTTAATTTGAACTGAATCTTTAAACTGTATGACTGGATTTAGTCTATTTCTGTAGACTTCTTTCAAGGAATGACAAGCATCGTTAGGCAGTACACAAGTTGTTTATCTACATGCTGTAACCAGCTAGTTGGCTTAGCCGGGTTAGTCGAGCTCAATGGACAGAGATTAGTGTCAAATTGTAAGTCGTTCAACTGGAGATGAGTCTGTTTGTGGAAACAACAGACATATGAGCTCAGGCTGAAGGTGTTCAGGAATTACTCGCAGGTGAGTCTTTGACGGAGCTACACTAATGAGTGTTATCTGTTTCTCTTGTTAAATTTACCTGACGATACTTATGCAATGTTCTGAAATGTATTTTTGTTTTGCTGCACAAGTGCCAAACCATGGCCCGAAAAACCAAAGTACATACCAAAACAGGATTTTTCGTGTCTTACATAACCTCCAGGTTCCACTGGCAAAGATTGGAGTCAAACTGTTTGTCAACAGAGACCCACTTCTATCTGGTATGATGGTATGTCGACAAGCATTTCAAACATGTTATTTACGATGGTTTAACCAGAACATGATGATTGGCATAACAAGTAAATGAGTCTCTTCCCCTCACGTTCAGACAACCCCTTAACGTAAATACACAGAGTTCAACGGTGATAACCAATGCAGGAGTGTTCGACCTGCAGATATGCAGATGGACTTTGTGAGGAGCATTCAGGGTTTAAAGCATAACACGTCAGCCTCCAATCAATGACTCTTACCTGTGATCTCAGTCTGTCTGCAGTGCCTGCTCCTTATACATGACAAAAACTGTTTGGTTGAGAACTATCATCATGTCAAATTTCAAGATATAGCATGAGCCACATTTGTGTTTATTATGGCCAGTTTTCTTATTGGCAATGTTTTTGTGAATTCATTTTGGGGCGTTTTTGTCTTTATTGACAGTGAAGAGATAATTGCCTGACTTGGAAAATTGGGTAGAGAGAGGGGGAGGACATGCACCAAATAGGCTCAGAATCAATACTGGGCTACCCGCATAAGATGATAGCCTCAATATATGACTAGTGCACAATTGCAACCCATTAAAACTAGCAAAACTAGCACTCCACAATGCCCCTATTTAGTTAATTATTTGGTGTTAAATTTCAAAATGTTTTCTACTCTAATGTCTTATTTTTGCTCGATGTAATGTCTTTTAAAGGTCTCTATCTTGGTTTTTACTCTTTAAAGCACTTTGGATGTATGTATGCATTAGTGCTCTGCAGTAAATTAGTGTTATCACTGTCACCAGTACTTTTTCTGGAGCAAAAATCATTTTTAATGAAATCTGTATGACAGCCATCACAGGTTTTAACACTCATGGGGAGGCAAAACAAACACCACACTGTACACAGTGATTGTGTAAAGCTGCTTTTACAGAGAGCTCAGTTTGGGTTCTGTCTTTAGCATGTCACGATACTTAACCACTGTGCTGCTTTGAGTAACACACATTTACACACACTGACAACAAAAAAATCAGTTTGTTTGCTTGGCAGAGCATCTCTGTCAGCCTGTGACTCCACCATCGAATATGGGCTTTTGGATAAATCAGCAAAATTTTTCTTGACCAAGCCCTGCAGGGATTTTAGTCTCAACCTTATTAACAAGTACTTAAAGGGCAGCACAAAAGGTTGGCACACTTGCCTCACAGCAAGAAGGTTGCTGGTTCGACTTCTTATTTTGATCAAGGTCTTTCTGTGTGGAGTTTGCATGTACTCCCCATGCCTGCGTGGCTTTTCTATGGGCCCCCAGGTTTCCTCCCACAGACCAAAAACATACTCATTAGGTTAATTGGTGTACATGAATGGTTGTTTGTGGCCCTGCGATCCTTGGGTGATCAGTTCAGAGTGTACTCCGCTTCTTGCTCAAAGTCAGCTGTGGTAGGCTTCAGGTCCCCTTTAACTAGCATACAAAAGCTTTTGAATGTGCATATGTATTTAAATGTAAAATTACATTTCCATTCGTGGTTTCATATAAAGTTCATATCTATACATGTTCATATACTATTCTATCAGATTATGCCTTGCTGCACCAAATGTAGTGGGGATCTTAATAGAGTCAAACATACTGCATGGTCATGTACACATATTCAGAATTTTTGGAGGAAAATTGTTTTGAAAGTATTTTTTTTACAAGGAAATGAAGATGGACTCTGTTAGGAATGCCAGACCACTAGATCAAGAAAACGTGTCAAAAACTGCTGAATGTGTTAACAAAGCACATTACAAAAATAGATCCTGCATGAGCCGCAAACTGTTCAGGGTGAGTACTACTCAGTGAGTAGTTGTAATAATTTTTTATGTATGTACTCCATTTCTTAATTATGTGGGTCCTAGAATATGTCACAGAGTCCTGCAGGCATTTCCTAGACCAAGGGAGAGTGTCTAAAGACAGGAGGTGTTGTCTGTTGTTGGCTTTATCCATCTACTCCTCACTACCTAAGTTTAAATACTGCGTGCTTATACATTTCAATTTGGCATCTCTGTGTGCCCATCTCACGTCAACATGTTTGAGGGGCTTGTGTGAGTAAAGGGGAGGTTTTAGGGGACGATTGTGTCATTGGGGGGTTGGGGCAAAAACATAAAATCTGTGCACAATGTAAATATCAGCGCTGACTGGAGAAAATCTTTTATCTATATTTTTAACAATTTTCTTTATTTTCATAAAAACGGTGCTGTTGATCACATTCCATGTTAGTGAGTGGGTTTTATACATTTTCAACCTATTAAAAGTACAAAAAAATATAAGGACAATACAGTATTTATTCATTTAGAGGTAGAGTGTTGGTTTTGTTCTATTTCCTGAAAGTGCTGATTTTGGACATAAGCGGTTTGTGCTAAACCACAATGATATGATGCACGATTCCCCCCCAAGAAACATGTTTAAAACTATAAAGAACTCGGAGAGCGCAAACCTCTCCCAAGGTAGCTCACATATTGCTGTTACATCTATAAGCAATAGTTCCATGATAAAAGTTAGAATCATAATAGGATTCCTTGACCCTGAAAACCCACACCTAGCACTCAGAATCATGTTGACGTCATTATTAGTTAGACAGTTATTGAGCAAAAATGATTGTTCACTAATGGCAGTCATCTGGATCACCACCAAAATCTAATCACTTTTAAGTTGGGTCATTACCAACATCTCCTGAAAATTTCAGCAAAATCCAGCCCGTAGTTTTTTGTGTAATCTGCACACAAACAGACAACAAACAGACGCCAGCAAAAACATAACCTCCTTGTTGGAGGTAAAAAGACCTTACAGTAGCTTCAAAAGGCCTTTATTTAAAAATTTAAAACGTGTTAACATTTGCTCAATCAAAGAAATTCTACATGAGTAAAAGAACTCCAGTATGAAATCCAGCTCTGCTTTATTTAATAAAGTCCTGGATCATAAACACATGAATGATGTTTCTGGCACAACAACTGAAAAATCAGCTGAGTGAGTAATTCATATTTTGATTATGGATAGACCTCTTATGCTCAGAGACTCATTTTGAACAATAACTACCCCTCACAGGCACGTCAAAAGCTGTAGCTTTAGGTTTGGATCAGCCTTTTGTTGACATTTTTGCATTCAACCTGTCGTGTCAACAGCAGACTTTTCATTCAGTCACTAATAAAGCATCAGATTTACACATTTATTGTAACTTTAAATAAACTTAAGCCCATAAATGATTAGCATTATTCTATCTTGTCTTTTAAATTATGTTAGTGTTTACTATCTTATTATTTATTTCATTTCTCTTTCTTTTTAAAACATGCAATTTTCCTCTTGATTGACATAAATTCTCTCATAGTTAAAGCTGATAGCACTTTCAAAATTTGTTTGCATGATTTTAATGACACTTATTTCATCCCATTTTGTTTTAAACTTGAGCATGGTAGGAATGGAGTGTGGGGAGTATTTATTGATTTTGCGGCTATCAACAGCACTTTGTGTGCAATATTAAAAAGGGTCTTTTTGTACTAACGCCTTCTGTCTCTACCTAATTCAATTCAACTTGTGTGCTTAAAAACTGTCAAAATGGACATAAACATTCTCCTAAGTGCAGTGTGTAAACATCCTGCATGCCAATAGAAAGTCCACTCTTAATAAATGGTGTCTAAAGTTACACTGACTTAAATGCTCTGAAAATATCTCTGTATGGTTGAGAGCTCAGGACTCCTGCAGCGCACCCCGACTATCACGGGGTCAGCTCGGTGTTGTGGTGCGTTTTGAACTTGAGCCAGCCTGTGTGCGTGGTGTTTAACTGCTGCTGTCAATCCACATTTACCTGCATCCTTAAAGCCGTCACCGGTACTAAAGAGGGATTAGAGTAGACTTCCTGAATGGCTTCAGCAATTAAGTTTAAGATCAATTCAGTGTTCTGCTGCTGGCAGTTGTTGATCATGTTCATCTGTGACTGTTTGAGCATGACTGTGGAGAATCTGTTTATTCCTTTTCACTTATTTGCTCAGAGGAACTCTTCTAATTGACATTTACAGTTATATTTCATGGCTACATCTATTGAACTGAAACATATAATGTGAATGTAGGAGTGGTCATAGCTAAAATTGGCTTAAAATTGTTAAATTTGTTATGCATAAGCATGGTCATTATCAAACATTAGTGACCACTGATGTTTTGGAAAAATATTCTGACAAATACCACAACCTCATATCATATTCTTCAGAGACTCAAGATAACAGTCAGAGGAAAACAGAAGTGTTTGAAAACTGAACCAGAGATCACTGTCGTTGAAACAAAGCCTCACACCTGCCTCTGTGAAAATATGATTACTTTGTCAACAAAAGGAAAACAACACGAGAAGTGAAACTAGGGATGGACATCAAAAAACGATTCTAGAGGAGAATCAATAACAACACAAGGGATCGACATCAATTGTCTTTGTTCTTAACAATTCGTTGATCAAGGCAGACAGGAAGGCACTAACTGTACAATATTTAGTCGGTGTAAACACCAGCAACTTTCAGAAATACTCGTCTATGCAGCACAGCATTGAATGTCAGAAGTGGCACGTCTCTGACACTGTTGCCACTGAAAACGTACAGACAAACTTTTGCCCCCAAAGAAAATCCACAGGAAGCCGACACGAGAATTGTTAAAGTATCAGATCAATACACAAATATGGCAATAGCATTGGTATCAATAAAATCGTATCAATACCCATCCCTATGTGAAATTAGAAATTTATGACTGGGGGTGCTGGTTTGGCAGAGTGGTAAGCAACCAGGCATGACCCATATATATGCCTCTGCTGGCCCGGGTTTAAAACCAGTCTGAAGAGTGTCCTCCCGCTACTCTCTCTCACCCCCTTTCACAAGCCTATCCACTGTCACTCTCTCTCCTATCGATGAAGGCACAACATGCCCCAAAAATATTATAAAGACATTTGTGACTGGTATGTCACCTGCATCATTTTGCATTCAGCTCTCACTTCCTTACTAATATAAGAAAGCATTCAGAGCACATACTAGGGATGCTTCATTCTGGCAAAAAAAAGTAGTCACATTTGTTTTCTTTCCCTTTTAAATGAATCCCACAATCATAAAATGCAAGTACCTGTTGATTTTTCATCTTTTCATTGCTTGCATTAATTGTTCTTAAACTCTAGTCTAAAGCTGGGAACACTGACAGTAAAGAAATTCATTTAATATATAAAAACAATTATATATAAACTTTAGTAATTTCCAAACTCAATTATTCTGTTTTGATAAATGAAAGAGTTGTGAGGTAAGAAAATATCAAAACATCATTATATTTTGCCACATACTATGATGCAATATTATGTGGCTCCATATCAATATCTAATTAATTTACCATTTATAGAAATATGGGGCATTTGTTTTGTGTTGTAGTTTCACCTACCGTGCTGGTTAGCAGCTGGGCATTCGGCTATTTGACTCTCTGTCTCTCCGTTACATTTATCGTAATGTCTGCTGCTGGAATGGTTAAGTTTATTCACATTGTCAGGACCATGCCTTACACAAATGACACTGATTAGTAGGACAGGACAATATGGCCTATTAATAAAATCCCTGATTTTTCTAAACAAAACTATAATTTCAATTTTAATCTATCTTTGTGCCTACCAAAGATTTAACAGCTATATCCCAGCCCTGCAGTTTAGTAACTGTATTTTTTAAACCTATAATACTGTGGGTTCTGAATGTTCTAAAAATCAGAATACTGTTTACAAGAAAATATATCGCTCTGCTTATGGTATTGCAATATACAGTGACATATTGTATTGTCATCCCTGTACTATGAACATATCACATTGCCAGATTCTTACCAACACATATCCCAGTGAAACTGAATTTGACACTCAACTGACTGCCCAGCCCTAACAAATTCTCTGTAATACTTTGGACAGGGTTTGTCATCAATTATGTTGAAACCTAATTTAAGACATTTTATGATCTCATAGGGGCCTAAGCAAAAACAATCAATAACACATTTGCTCCTTTTACTGGATTTCATGTGAAACTCAATGATTTTGATCATTACTGTCAGAGCTTAGAGAATATTTTTGCATATCTCAAAATACCTTTAAATTTTTTTAACACCAAACTAGAAACCAAGTTTTCTTGATGTCACATTTTTATATCTTCTTCCCTTTCTTTGTGTTTGCAGTTTGTGAACACAGACATGGCATGCTGGCATGAATACTCATGTAATATCTGTAAACTGTAACATAAAGAATAAACTTATAACAATGAATATTTTAAAATGATCACATAAACTCTTTTATATCAAGTACATATTAGATGGATTGTTAAAATAATGTTAAAATCATTAAACATTTATTTCGCTATTTCTACCCTAAACAAATACATTCCGTTATTTCTCTATGTATCATACATAGGCCAGAATAACTCCGCTGCAAAATTATTGAATTGACATGGTACTTGACACATTTTTAACCTTAAAGCAATTTTGCTGGACCTGGGATAAACTGCAGTGGGCCATGCTGCAATCTTATTGGGACTGTGGTAACTGTTCAGCCCTAATCCAGACATGCCTCAGTAAAGCGCACCCTTAAAATTTAGACCTCTAAAAGGAAGAAGATTTAAGACATTTTTTAAAATATCATTTAATATCATTGAAGTCTTTTCAAGGATCAAGAAGAACCCTGATTTAGTCTTAAGAATAATCTATGGGTTCAAATGTTGCTACTGCTAAATATAAAAACAGCCCAGAGGAGATGACTATAGAACAAAAAAACAAAACAACTACGCTAAATATTCTCACTTTTAATCTTGTCTTACCGTCACTTCTTCGCTTCCTTCCAACTCCATCACTAAATCAGTTGAACAAACCAGTCCACGCATGTTCTGCCGTGCAGCTAAACTTTTATTACAAGACCTCCACTGTAGTTCTGTTGTCGAGTAAAAGCAGCATTACCCACAAATGTTAGTCAATGCCACAGCTGGCAGAGTACCCGTCCTAAGCCGCGTTCATTCACTCTGTTCGTATCTGATCCTCTCTCTCTCTCTCTCTCCCTCGATCACAGACCATTGACATCAACGGGGAGGATAAACTGTCCAAGCAGAGACAGCCAAATCCCTCTTAGCTTTAACACTGTGAGGTCAGAGCAGCCCAGAATGGGACCTAATCTCACTACAGGGAGAGAACTGGGTCTAAAATTAACCCGAGTTAAAAACAAAACACTGGCCGTCCATTGTGCCCCCCACCTCCCCACAGGTCCATTCAAGTGTCAGTGTAGATAACATTTAGTTTGAGGTTGGGTTTGTTTATACACTGATCAGATATTAACCCTCCAAAGTTTAGATACAAAGTAGTAAAAGCTCCATGTAGTTGTCAGTGTTATTGATCCACATTACAGTTTACCTTTGGCCTTGGCTAATAAAAAAATCTGAAAAGGTGATCACAAATCAATTTATCCTGATTACAATGATAAACTAACCATTTTTTCTTAATAAAGATAAATCAAACAGGCTTAAACACAGCAGAAATACAGATATCAGTCCACACACCCACCTGCAGCAGAAAAGTGTTGATTAAACTGAGGGTAAGAAAATGAACATCTCTGCCTGAACCAAAGGGCAGGATAGTGACAGTGACTTCAGCCTGCAGAATGGGACTGGGCAACATGGATCCAACTCTTCATCTTGTTTTAAAATGTATTGATATATCCTACAAACTAAACACATTACTCAACCCCACAGCATGATAAAGAACAAAAATGGACCGAGGGGTGATACTCTTCCATACTATGATGCCACGGGGGCACAGGTAGCCTGATGTTAGGGTCCTGAGCACTAGTGATAGTAAGGCTGTCACTTTTCCTAAAAATCAACCCCCCCCCGCCGTAGTAAGGGACAGAGACTCTCTTATCCGCCCCTTTGATAAAGACCCTGTCGCAAAAAACGCAGCCACACGTGGTTGAACTCTTGCACTCGCCGGTATTGAATCAGGCTCTGCGCACCTTTGCTCAACAGTCACCTGGAGGAGACCTGAAGTAATCTACCCGTCTTCTGACAGATGGATTTATGTTAGAGAGACACATCGCTGTACGAAAGATAAGATATTTCCATGGGCGCAGTCATAACCGGCATAACCTGGATGAAATCCGACGGTTGAGCCCGCAAATTTGATGTGGAGGATGAGCGACAAAGCTGCTTTGCTCATAACCGACACACAGCCTGGTCTTTGATTTTAAAGTTGCCATTAACGGTGTAGAACCCAAAATACTACCACACACGCTCCTCAGATGATTCGGTGCTGTACATGTCCGCTAGGAGTGGCAACTTGTTGTTTACTGAGGTCAAGAGAGCAGCGGACGTGGCTGAGGGTCAGGCTGCGCTGAGAGCGCCCTCTGTTGGATGAAACAGTCCACTGCTCCAGGCACCCTGATGTGCCGCTAAAGTCAATATTGTACGTTCGAATATTTATTTACTATTCGGTTACGGATATTTATCCCCATATTGGAATTGGAATATCGAATATAAGGTGACAGCCCTAAGTGATGGTGCTCAAGGCCTCTGAGCTGAGCTTAAATTTAGCCTGTGGCTCCTTCCCCGCTCCCATTCCCTTTTCCCCACTCTCTCGCTCCCCTCTGTCTCTAACTCTATCCATTGACCTATCTAAACAAAAAATATAAGAGCCAACAAATAAAACTTTGACAATAGTTTTTTTTAATCTATTTATTCATTTATTTTTGTTTTCCGTTGATGAAGGGACCTGGTGCTTTATTCCTATTTTCATATCACCTCCGGAGAGGCTCCAAGTTAGCTGAGCAGATATAATGTGACATGGAGACACTTCTGACCACTGCATGCTCAGTTTCACAACAACAAGCCAGGGTTAGCAACTGCTGACATAAAACTGTTAATTTGATATTAATCATGATGAGGATTTTGAACTTCATGACTGTAAAAGGATCATGACAATGACAGCCATTATTTATGACTATGATGTGTGTGCTGCCTTTAGAAACTCTGTTACCTTCAAGAAATGCATTAGTCTATTGATATTATTACTGGTTATTCAGTGCATCCTCAGTTTCTATTATTTAACTTAAACTAATGTTTGTTCAAAAACAGCTTTAATGTGTGCAGTTTACTTCCTTTCCTTTCCCTTCTCCATTCTTCACCTTACCTCTCTCATAGTTGCTTCTCCCCTCCTGTTCTTGCCTGTATACCATGCCGTTTACAAAATTCTTGAAAATTAAAGCTACATTTTGTTGAGTTATTCAAATGATACAGCCTACTGGGGTTGTCACGGTACCCGAGTTGTAATCTGCGAACCAATAAAGAAATTCAATATGCAATACAATCTGGTTGCATTCACAAATGTCAGTGTTATGCAGCTGATAAAAGTAGAGTGAGTCCTTATTGATGTTTCTGTACTGTAGTTTAGAAACAAGCCCATGGCTCCCTCTGATTGTGGAGAGTTATACCAGGCAAAACATGTTTGTTTGCACCCCCGAAGGCCAGTCTGCAACAATACTGTTTTACATATCTGGTACAAAATCAGTTGGAGCACTGCTTTACAAGCCTCTCTAAAATACAAAAATTAAATCCCTAACTCATGGTCATGATCTCGACACTGATTAAAACAACCAGGATTATTACTAAGGCCAAAATCAAGCAGTATTATTATAAGATTATGTTTGAGAGATGAGTCATGTTATTTCTTAAGTTTCTAATCACTATCAGACACTCCTCAAACTTGCAGCATTATGAAATTATGAAATTGCAATAAATAAACCTATTTATGAAATAACATAAAAGATCTGAAAGATAACTCCTCCATCTTTGAGAAGTTGAATCAGGCTCTGCGCGCCTTTGCTCAACAGTCACCTGGAGGAGACCTGAAGTAATCTACCTTTCTTCTGACAGATGGATTTATGTTAGAGAAACACATCACTGTAAGAAAGATAAGATATTTCCATGGGCTCAGTCATAACCTCAGCCCTCGTCAAACCTCCCCTCTGTGCTCTATAGGTGCTCACTTCAGAGGAAACTATAGTTTGCACATATCCTGGTCCAGAGGCTCCCTGATGACTCATAGGTAAAATGGAGGTCACCACTCCTGGAAGTGGAAGAATTGTGTTCTTCTATGAGGGGGGAGAAGCAACTCTTGTCTGCAGCTTACTGCCTTGCAAAACTTGTTTGCACTGTAGCTGTTCGCCTGGCGTGGTTTAAGGACAGCATGAGGACACCCAAAAGGGGCTATTTTACTGCACAACAATGCAAGGAAATCCATGAAAGGCCAATCAGATAAGGTGTAAATAAATCAGCCAGTAGACCTGCAACGTCTGCACTTTAAATGGAGATCAAACAAAGAAAGTAGATCCAAAGAATAAAGTGCAGGGGCTCTCATGCTGGATTGGTTTCACCTCTGGTTTCTTTGTGAGTGCAATACTTCCGCAGATTACTCTTTTACCTGTAAAGCCCTTGCCATTTCTTGCTGCTTGAATGTATTGCCCTGTCAGGGGAGTGACGCCACACCAGGACGGAGGGCTTAATGGGTTCAAAGACGAGCAGGGGAGGAATTGTAAGCAAATGTTTCCATGCTTACAGTAATGCACACAGCTTTGATGAATGGAGGGAGATGTTCACGTCACTGTGGCTCTGCTGCTTGCCACATGCTATTGTTAGGGCTAAGAAAAAATTTAAAGGCTACCTACAAATTTTTGACTTCTTGTTTAATCCAACGATTCAATATAAAATAGCTTCAATGTCAAAACATATTGACAAAATAATGGGTTGCTGATATCACAAAAAAGAGCACAATAATAAGAGGTAATGGCTTTCACTTTGAGCTCGACAATATGGACCATATTTCACATTCAGTGTTTCCAAAAGTACTTATAGTTAAGGAGGTCCCCTTAGCAACACATGTCCTCCTCTGTAGTTAAGGAATACAAATTCATTAAAATCACCCTGTGTCTCAAAATATGGCTCCATCCAGTTTTCTGACGATTACCATGTCCTCCACTTCCAACCACGCCTAATTTGTGTGAAATCCCACCCATGTGGACAAAATCTGATTATTCACAAAAACATTCAGAATATCAGATACTTACTTGGTATAAGAACCAACAATTCATACCTCCTCATTAAAGTCAAGTACCACATGTGATGTACAACTTACTAAATCCATTAAATAAATTAAAAACAGCTATATACTAATCCCTGTTAATTTAACAGCTCCAGACTATCTCCATCTATGTGGCTTTCACGCAGACACACTGACACCCCAGTAGTGATTGTATCCCCTAATAATTGCAATATCCCATCATTAATGACCTGTATTCAGTCATACATAGGGGAAATTGTTTACCTGATTACTGGGAATTTGAATTTAATATCTGCATACAACAGAACATTCGCCAAAAACTCTAAGGAGAGCGACACTTTTTCCTACTAACTGCACTTAGTTGTTTGTCCCAGTGTTAATTATAAATACTTAACATTTCAACTAAGGAGTCATCTGTAAAAAACCTTGATAACTCAGTATTATTTGCTTAATAGCCATAAACAATATGTAATTTAATATCTTTTCCAGGAATAAATTAACACTGTGCCAGAATTACAAATTTGCTATGGAGCCTCTGACTTTCATTAACTTTGTTGTCAACAGTCATACAGTGCTTAAAGAGGTCATGTCATGCTTTTTTTAGAGGTTTATAGGCCCTTTTGTGTGTAAACATGTCTACTCCACATGACTGAGCACCTCTTTGAACAAGACAAAAAATCAGCATTAAGACCTCCCCCTCTACACCTCAATGTGGCGCCAGCAGCTGCCTGAAATGTCTCGTTCCCCTGACGAAGATTAAAGCTATCTAAATGATCTAATCATGTTTTAAAATTAAAATTAATTAGTAGTCTGGTGCTTTTTTTGCCCCCACAATTACCTTATGGGTCTTATTGTTACATTGCGATGTTAGTATATTAAATCAAGTAATGATGCAAAACAATAATACAAATTATTGTATTATTATTTTATTTCTATTATTATTGACCTCCAACATTTGACCATGCTCTTTTAAACTAAAAATGTGCAATTTTGATTTTAATTAAAGTGAAACATTTCTAATGTTCTAAGTATAACTATTAACTTAACTAACTCAACACTGATGATTTTGTTTTAATGTGATGCCTGCTAACCACAGTTTGTATGTCAACGTGATTAGACTTTGCTTCACTGTTAAATGGTAGGTGTGGAGGAAGAACAAGAATAAGCTCTCATTGTTTTCCCTTTTGCACAATAAGTAATTTCATTAATCAGCAGGCCACAAAATCAAATGATGAGGTAATTTACCGTACTGGTGTGATTAGGCACTCCTGTCGTGTGCATGCAGTATGCATCCTCTGCGGTCAGATCGACCGTATCTGACCCGAATACAGCAGTGCTATGTTCTGATTGGCTATGTCAAGCTCCCGTTGAGTGCTGATGCTCAGAGCGTCTTGCTACATGTTCCAAAGCACATATAGCGGTGTTACTTGGTGGGCGCTACGAAAATAAATTTTAATGCGTGAGAAATACCAAGTGTGGCATGTGAGAGAGCGAAAAGGTTCAAATGCGTGTGCCACACGGTGAATGTGTGAGGTTTGAGAGCCCTGAAAACTTCAGAATGAGGTGCAATTGGGCGGAAACTGTGAAACGGATATCCAGTCAAAATTTCAAAATAAAGGCGTACCTTAAAAATAACAATGTTGATCGATTTTTGAGTTTCCATCAATTTGATTGGATCGTTGCTTAACCAATTGATGGATCAATCCAGATCAATGGATCATTACACCCCTAGTTGACAATATGGCGCCATGCAGTAATGTACTAGTCAATTACCACAGAGTTGACCTGTAAACCAATCAGAGTGGAATAGGCCTAAAAAAAGGGAAGAAAATTACCTGGACTTTACCAAGGTGAATACATGTGTGAATGCAAACAGCCAAGTTTTTACCTTGACTTCACCAAGATAATTTCCTTGTGCCCCCAATTATTTTTTAATGTCTGGGTGAGCTGAAGTGTGAACACAGCAGCAAATGATTTACCATATTTTCCGGACTATGAGTCGCACTTTATTTCATAGTTTGGCTGGTCCTGCGTCTTATAGTCAGGTGCGACTTATATATCAAAATATATATAATTTGACATGTTTTTAAATGTTAATTCATACTGACTTGGAGGAGCCAAGGAGTAAATACTACCGTCTACAGCCGCAAGATGGCGCTCTAGGCTTGTGACAACTGTAAGACAACTGAGAAAAACTGAACATAAACGAAATAAAAATCCTCTTCTGCAGACTGCAAACTGCGGGCAGTAAAATATGCAGCGGTAATTGAGCAGCAGAAAGAAAGTTTGGAGGAAGTGAGAACTTGCGAGGGACTGCAGAGGTTACTCTTACTGCAATGAAGAACAACGTGCTGCCGGGAGAGGCTTGTTAACGGTGCAGTTACTTCCCCACGCCCTAGTAGCTGCCAAGGACATGAATATAAATGAGATAGGTGGGCCTTCTTGGTGTTACCACGTCATGCAACACAACCACCCCTCTATCAGAGCACTAAATAAATGCAACTTATAGTCTGGTGTGACTTATATACGTTTTATTCTCTTCATGATGCATTTTTTGACTGATGTGACTTATACTCCGGAGCGACTTATAGTCCGGAAAATACGGTCCTGAGGCAGGGGGGAGGGGTATTGGGGAGATGTTTACGTGACTGCAAGTAGAGTAACTGTGCATCAAGACATTGACAGTGTTGTGTCCACTGCACATCAAAGTTCTGTTGTACATCTGCTCTTAAACCATCACGTCTCTTTTGCACACGAATAACCTTCTCCCACAGCTGCTGATACAGAGCTAAACCACTGCAGCTTTCTTTCTCCTGTGTAATCATCGTGATGCTGCTTCATGCTTCTGCGTGCTACAATGCTCCTATCAAGTCTTTCGTCAATGCTGTTGATTTGCTTTTTAACATGTACCACTGAGGTAAGAATGTTGGCAAATGCCTTTGCTTTACTATGACAGTTTAGCTCTCAAGCCCTGGGGAAGTGTCACACTGTCCACCTCGGTCAGTTGGCTTTAAGTGAGGAGTCTCTTGAAATAAATCAACAAAACACAAGGTTTATTTACTTCAAGATATTCTATGCAGGATTATGACACAGTGAGGGATAAAGGCTGTTCAAAAGTTCACCAACTCTTGAGCACAGATAGTAGAGTAGTTAACCAGTGTGCTCCATGTACAGAACTCAGCAGCAGGCTTGGGTCCTTTGCCACATGTTCTCTGCTACTTTCTTGCCCCCTTCCCACTTTGTCCCCCATCTCTCTCTCTCTCTCTCTATCCAATAAAGGCAGAAAATCCCCCAAAAATAATCCCCAAAAATAATCTGCTTATTCCCTCCAGCTCTGTCTTGCAGTGTTACTCGGCATGTTTTGCCAATTGCATAACGCTGGAATGACTGGGAGCAAACTTTCAAGTATCAGAGCATGCAGTGTATGTTGGTGGCAGCTGCACTTACATGTTTTTGCATTTTGTTATTTTCAACCTCTTATCTCCAAAACAGCTATTTTTAGGAAAAATGCCCTACTACTGCATTAATAAATATTTGGTTGATGTGACTGATTTCACATTATTTTTTGTATTTTTAATTGATTGAAATGTTATTTTTAAGAAACCCACTCACCAATGTGAAAGGTAAGCAACAGCACTGCTTTATAGACATTGAAAATCATTAGAAATGGAGAAAAGAGATTTTGGCCTGACAGTGACGGTTTGATACGAACATATGTCACAGCAGTATATGAACCAATGCCAACTTTTTGCATGAAAGAAGAAAAAATATAAAAAGTGCTGACTTTTCTGTATATATATCACCTGAAAATATATTTATCTGTCATAAAAGCTTTTATTTCCATTACCTCTCAAACTGATCTTCAGGCTGCTGTTAGAGACAAGTCATCTTTTTAGAGATACTTTTACAAGGGCAAAGCCATGGTGACCAACACATGTTGAGCTTGTTAAAGAGCTCTTCTTCTACCTGGAACATGAAAGAAACTGTGAGGTTAAAGCAAACATTAGGTCTGTGCCTCAAGTGTAAGCAGATTTAAGCCTGAAAGCTCCTGCAGCAAGAGCTCCATTAACACAATGGGACAATGGAAAAGTTGAGGGCGCTATCCAGGCTTGGGCTTAAAATACTGAGCCCTTTCCATTTCTGCACGAGGCCTATCTCTGCCTACAACCTGACACCCAGTCGTCCGTCTCACCCCACAGCTGGCTGCAGTATTGGCCACAGCCCCAGTGCTCTGCTGCCACCAGAAATAGCAACCCCAGGCTAATAAACGCCGATCCTACAAATGTAGCCTTCACACCCCCCTTAGACATATGCCACGTCTTGACAATCTGTATGTAATGTCTTGCACTCAAGGGAAATGTTAATAGACAGTATGCTTGGTGTATGTTAGAGATCTAACACTAGTATGTTGCAAAAGAGAGGGATAAAGCTCACTGATGCACCTGTCGCTCTGCTAAGAAAATCACTCAAGTCCCAAATATCCTTGATAAAAATAAAGGAATCATAAGATAATAAAAACTTGAAGAAGCACAAGATGGTCAGACTTGTGTGACATTTTCTGTGGATTACTGTAGAAGCTTTAAGCATACCAGCTGGAACAGACAGGTCGGTTTGACTTTCCACTTCAATCCATGCCATATGAATGGCTGTTAAGAACACACACACTGCGTTTCTTCACTTCTAGCAAAGCCCATGGGGATAAAAATAGCAGACTAGTTGATACTTAAATGCTTAATGTAATAGTTTTAAGCAAATGTTCACTACTTTTGTATCTTTAATTTGGGCAACTACCAAACACATCTATTAACTTATCATTTGTAGCCATTTTAATGGCAGCTGTTCTGTTACTCAGCTCAACACCACAAAGTTTTGGTACTAGTTGCTTCATTCTCTTTTCTTTTCCATAATCTAGTACAGTGATCACTAAATTGAGGCTGCCGGGCCACAGTAGGCCACCCAAAGCTTCCCATCTGGCTTCTCCTGGGGCATTATCAAATTCAGAAAGTTTGGAGACAAAGGATGTTGTAACTTAAAGAACACATTTCGTGTTTGATCAATCTTACAGAAATGCATCCGTCAACCATACTGGCAAATATTCAGCGAGGAGTATTCAAGTGTCGATCCCAGTGATGGACAATGTGACAGCCTCAGAATTATGGAGCCTGAAAATCTTAGTTTTCCCCATGCATTGGGCAGCAATATGAGCAAGAGGGACTGATCTCACTTTTAAAGGCTCAGACTCAAACACATATTGAATAAAAAAGAATTAAGAAAATAATATATCAATTGAGAAAAACATTATTTGACTCTATTTTGAAATCTGGCCCACACTGGGTTTGTCAAGGAAATAAATGGCCCTTGTTGAAAAGTAGTTGATGATCCCTAACCTCGCATCTCTTCATAGTGGGCTGCTGCACTAACTGCTGCGATGATGTCCATGCAAAACAATACTGAAGGACATTGAGGCAATAATGCAGCTGGCTCTTGTCATGGCAATGAGACGAGTTTGCTCACAGATAGTTGCAAGTAGCAAGACAAAATTTAGCAGAAAAAAAGTCGACAACAAGGGGTTTAATTTCCATGTATGACATCCTACTGGTGACGCTCTTTGTGAGGATACTCCCTTCCAAGTCAGTGGTCACTCAGCAGCGTATTGACACCACTTTTAGTATCAACTCAGCTCACTTGGAAGCAAAGATGTGACTCCAAAAAAAAGTATCAGGTACAAGATAAGATCCCCAAATAAAACTCAAAAACAAGCCAACAAAACAAACCTACACAGGCAATTCAAGCCAATACCATGCAGTGAAATGCACAAATTGAGGACGTCCCAAAACAACTACAACATTTAAACAATTAATATGTCTTGCCAAGACCTGCAATACAATACTTTGATATCAATACTGTTGTAAATTTAGCAGGATACAATAAATCTTGTGATATATTAAATTTGTGTCATTAAGATATGGCCTGGATCATATATTTAAGGAATGCTTAACAACAAATCAGCTGTCGACCCGGAAATAATGGAAATGTGCTTAAGAAGCAGTGGCTCAGCTGGCAGCGCATCTATTTGTTATGATTTCCATGCACACTAGGGCTTCTCAATATTTTATTTTTTTCATTTAAGCAATAGATTTCTAAATTAAGACATAGCAAAGGTTTAATTTGTTCACAGTGTATAGAGAAAAAAAACTCATTTAAAGCACAAAAGCAATGCCTTCTTTCTCAGCATATGTTCATTTTAATTTTAAACATTAATAGATGTAGCCAAGGGTCATGGGTAAAAAATAGACTGGTAAAATAAGTGATATATTGCCATGCTTATGCTATCATGATATATTGTGGTATATTGTATCGTCACCCCTGTATCACAAAATACATAAGTAGATTCTTGACAATACACACTGCAAATGTTGGTCATATATTCCAGATAAAGAACTTTATACCAGCAGAATGCATCATAATGATTCATCTTATCACCACTAAATGTCTACATATGTAAATCAATGCAATGACATTAAATAACCTAACATTTTTTTTCTTGTAACATACACATACACAGACAGTCATAATTGGGGAACAGGTTAATCCTGGAGCAGGAGACTCTGTGTTCTTTAAATTATCTACGTATCTGTATTGGCTGGAGTGAGATTGGAAATATTGGCATATTAGATATCGTCATCATCCAATGTCACTGTGTTCAAAAGCCATTTATGATTGAGTTCATTCAATCACCTGTTGCACCAGTGCTCCGTTTCGAGCCCAAAAACTCAAATAAATACGGAGAATTTACACTTATTTATACTCATCACAAGCGTTTTATATATTATACATTGTAACCTTATTACCTCCCCTTATACCCCCAGTGAATATGAGTGATAATGTGAGTAATAAAACTTATCTGAGATAATAAGAGCAATAATGACATAATACAAAACGTGATAAGACAGAGTTGTGGACGGATTGCAGGTCGTCTTAAATAAATAATACAGATTTATTTGAGGTGTGACGTCACTCAAGTGAAACCACATTGATCAGTGAGTCATGACTTTTCATGAAGAATAATGAGACATGACTGAAGCCTACAAAGAGGCTACTTACGCATCGTGTTTCATGATAAATAAAACGCATTTCTTTGCTTGAATCGATAGTTTATGCCAAGTGCTAACGCTGCTGTGACATGTTTTGAGTTCATCCGGTGTGTAACGTGTTTGGAAAAACTTAACGTCAAGCAAACCAGTGAACAACTGCAACTTCTGGAAATACTTTTGAACTTTTCAGATAAAGTGTAAGACGTTTAAACACTGCCTGCAGTGCTGCCAGTTTATTACTACATTGTTTATGTTCCAGCGGTGGTGCAGTGTAAAGTCATCGTGAAGCTACAGGCATGTACGTTAACCCCCAACACTCATTATTTAACGTGAGTTATGACCGTTGGTGTGTTTGAAAATAACGGCCGTTTACGTTAAAAAAAAATTAAACACGGCGGATCCGTTACAAGTTACTGGATTAAAACTTTTTTTATTTCAGGAAAAGTAACTTTGGATGATTGTTTCCCAGGCCTCAATCCATGGATAATTCCCACACAACCCTTTGGGAAATAGTAGTGTCTGTTCAGTTTAAATATACCCCTATGGGCTCACGTAAACCCAACAACCCAAAAATGGAGTGTTTGTTAACATCAAACTGCTCAGCGGGAGAAAGTTTGCGCACTTTTCGCAACAGTTGTCAACTTTTCCTACCTGCACGGAATCGGCGGCCATCTTGGTTTTCGCCTTTGAATCAAATCCTACGGGGAGAGAGGAGGGGAGGTGGAACTCCAAAAACAAGCCTTGTTTTAAGTTTCCCTCTCTGGCGACAAAAAGAAGTGATTATTCGGACCAAATCATCGGTCATCTCGGGTACGAGGGGACTCCCATGTCGTCTTCACGCTTCATTTACGCGGCCACACCGACCGAGAGGGGTCCTGGAGGTTGGACTGGCGCTCATAAATAAGAAAGCTGGAGCATAAATCTGTCCCAGAGCAGTTGGAGAAAGAGGCGGTGGTTACAGTGGAGGAGTCCACCCAGAGGAGCTCCAGCGCCGCCGCCGCTGCTGCTGTGGAGCTGCTCTGAGCCCGGGACAGCTGCACACGTGACCCAAAACTTCATACAGGCTGCCCATGGCTCATTTTAAAGACCTAAAACATCCTGGGATAGCCTGACACCTAAATGTTAAATTGTTACAAAACCAAATACAGAAATACTGGAATGATGTCTTATTTGAAATACAAAAGGTTCAGAAGAAGGAGTTTGAACTCGACCCGGTTTCCCTCCTTCTGGGTTTTCCCAGTGGCTGTGTGACTGATAAATATCAGAAAAAACCCAACAGTGTTATGACATTCTGCGCCAGGAAAAAAATATTCATCAGCACTGGATTTCAGATAAAGCCCCCTCATTTGAGGGCTGGCATAAGACAATAATGGAATACATACCTCTGGACTTTTTGTCTTGTCTCCTGCACTACAAAACTGATGTCTTTGAAAAAATATGTAGACCATTTCTTGATTATCAATGTAAACATCTCTGCTATAATGACAAGAGCATTTATGTGAAGGGGGAGAGGAGTAGCTCCCACTACTTTTTTACCCTGTACTGTTTAATATACCCCTCACGCTTATTTGGAACTGTTTTTTTTTTATTTTTATTCCCGGCTTGTTATTGTATTGTATTATTTTGTTTTGTCATGTCTTATGTAGGCTATGCTTGTTAAAATAAAAAAAAATGTTACAAAACCAGAGTACTTTAAATTGGGCACTACTCTGACGTGTAAGTGCGGATATGAAAAGCATATAAATATAGATTTATTTTCAGAATATAAAAAATAATTATACTGCCTATTAGGGGTAGACTTCTTATATGACAGCCCCCACTCCCCTCCTTTTTTGTTTTTTGATAATCACTCATTTTGAATTTTATAGGCTACCTGACCAAAATAAAGCAAAAACACCTATTAGGAACATTTCACAGGTGAACAGATTAATTGGAAACAGATGTATCATGATTTGGTGAAGGCTCAGTTGTTCACAAGCAAGGATGGTACGAGGTTCACCATTGTGACCATCTGTGTGAGCAACTAAACCAGCAGAACAATATTTCTCAGTGTACAACTGCAAAGAATTTAGGGATTTCATTATCTACAGTCCATGATATCAAAAGATTCAGAGAGTCAGGAAAAATCTCTGTGCTTAAGCAGCAAGACTGAAAACAAACACTGAATGCCTGTGATCCCACAGGCAGCACTACATTACAACGGACATCATTCTGTAGTTATTACCACTGGGGCTCAGGGGCACTTTGGAAAACCATTGTCAGTTAACAACTTGTCGCTACATCTACAAGTGCAAGTTAAAATTCTGTACCATGCAAAATGAAAGCTATATATCAACAACACCCGGAGATGCGTTTGTCTTCTCTGTGCCTCGAGCTCATCTGAGACTGGACTGACACAAAGTGGAAAAGTGTGCTGTGGTCTGACGAGTCCATTTCATATTGTTTTGGAAATGATGGACATTGTGTCCTGCAGGCTAAAGGGGAAAAGGACCATCCAGATTTTTTTCAGTGCAAAGTTCAAAAGTCAGCATCTGTGATGGTATGGGGGTGTTATTGCCCATGGCATGGGTAACTTCCACATCTGTGAAAGCACCATTAATGCTTAAAGGTATATACAGGTCTTGGAGCAACATATGCTGCCATCCAAGTTACGTCTTTTGCTGCATGACAATACCAAGCCACATTCTGCATGTGTTGCATGGTTTCATTGTAAAAGAGCGTGTGTACTAGACTGCCCTGCCTGCAGTCCAGATCTGTCTCCCACTGAAAATGCGTAGCACATTTTGAAGCAAGTGAAGCTGTACATCAAGCAAGAATGTTAAAGAATTCCATTTAAGCTTTAACAATTAGTGTCTTCAGTTCCCAAACACTTGTTAAGTGTTGTTAAAGGGAAAGGTGATGTTACATTGTGGTACATGTCCCTGTCTCAACTTTGTAAGCACGTTGCAGGCATCAAATTCAAAATGAGGGAAAAAATGAAGTTTATCAGTTTGAATTTGAATATCTTGTCTTTGTAGTTTACTAGAGGTCAAACTGATTGGCAAGTCATTGTATTCTGTTTTTATTTCTGTTCTTACACAACATCCTAACTTCATTGGAATTATAGTTTGTACCTTTCCCTGCCTGAACCCAAATTTGATGCTGCTATGAGGTCTTGAACTTGTTTTTCTTGCCCAACACCTTTTGACAATTTGAGGTCCCCCATACCGACTAACTGAAGCACAGCTGGTTCAAAATGTACAAATTCTGCAGAAGGTTCCTCCCTTTGGGGCCCCATCTGACTAATTGTGCAGTTGTGCAGCTGTGTTGCATTCTCTTACTTTCAAGAAAACTTAATTCTGTCTGTAGGAGTCAGCTTGGGCTTTTTCATGTTTTATTTGGTGGATTGCACTGTGGCTTTGCCTTAAAAGGGAGTGAAAGAGTGCGACAAAGGAGCTCCAGGTTCGAAACCCAGGTGTTTGTGTCAAGAACACTAGCCTGTATCAGACATGGGGAACCTCAGCCACATATTAATTTTATCAACACAGTTTGAGGGCCACTCTACAAACTACAAGTTGCTTATTGTTTAAAATATGTGCTTACTTTATTAAAGAAAAGAAACACATATAGCTCTCACATTAGCTTTGCAAACTTTTGTTTTAAGTTAAAATGTAAATAGTGAGTTTATTAAATGGGCTTAAGAGTTCAAGCCATTTGAAAATTTGTTTTTCAGTACAATCAACATGATGTTTACTGTTTTTCCAATATGCTTTTATTAATAGGTCTTTTTTTATTTATACAAATGTATTTAGTACAGAAGACTCCCTCTTTTATCACAGATTTTTTTGTATTCAAGTTAACAGTTTAATAATATTTGAAGTACACCTGTTGGCCACACTGAATGAGAGGGAGGGCCATATGAGACCCTTTTGTCCATATCTGGCCTATATTATGTAAGTCTTTATATTTAATTCAATAAAAGTGAACAATCAAGCTCAATTATCAAATTTACTTTGATACAAATACATTACAATATGTCAGTTTTAATAGTTATTTAGTTTTCAAATAAATGGAGATAGAATTTCAAACTAATTCTTTAACTAACTTTGTACATTAAAGCGTAACTATATTTTATTTTGTTTCATTTTATCTCACTTTAATTATTTTTATTTTATTGTTGATGTCACATATTCATCATAAAATGGATATGATACCCAGTTGTCAAAATTGCACTCTTATAATTATCATGTTCTTTATATCAGTTTTTATCTACTGCTGTAATTTAGGTGGAAGGCATAGTAAGTTACAGCCTGCAGCAGAAACAGCAGCCTTTTGTTGCAGGAGAGCAGAGTACTTTTCAGAAAATACTGTGTGCACACGCAGGGGACAAGATCAGTAAAGAGGCCGAGGTTAGGCCGTTATCCACAAGGGGCACAATCAGTGTGATTCATAAATTCCTCCTTCAAGTCTCAAGTACAGTATCAACAATACAAGTACACTCTTTAGTTGCACTTGATACACTTAAATGGGTAGGCCCTAAAGGAACTATATAATTAAATCTAAAAATAATATCACATACAAGTATAGCAGTACCATGTTAATTAAGTGTAAGTACATGTTATTTATCCCTATGTGTAATGTGTTAAACATACATTTGAAGAACCAAAGAACAAGATTCATGTCATGTTTTTGTTATGTACAATATTTTTTCTGTTATGTAAGCCTAGTAAAGCATTAGAACAGAAAAACTGATCCCATTACAGAAACCTCAAAATGTAACTGCATCAGGAGAAAAATTACCGGCAAACTATTTTGTTTGTGAAAATATTCAATAAAGATAATCATATTTTTTTTACATTGACTTCATGTTTAGGCTTCTTGTTTGTAGCGTAAAGGTCCCTTATTACTCATTTTCAACAAGTTTGGGTGCTCCTAGACATCCCAGGACACTTTTTAAAGTTTCTCGCATGAAACCCACTCAGATATTGGATTTAGCATGCCCATAAACCCCTCTGCTTCAGCCCTGCTCAGAACAGGCTGTATTTGTGTAAATCCTTAGGAGGTGTGTCTGACCCCCTCTGAAGAAGTGGATATGGTTTTGTCTCACCTGAACTGTGCTCTACTGTTTACTGTGGCTTTACCGACACACCCCAACATTTGTCCATGGACTGAACTAACACCTGGTTCAAGAGGTGGCATATCTCCCACTGACCCCACCCTCATTAGGAGGGGTTTCTTATAATGTGCTTGAGCACGCATTTTCTGAAGGTGGAGCAAGGGAAAAAGAAGAGGAAGGGGTTTTCTCATGTTGTTTCAGACAGGCTATGGACATGTAATTTTGTATGTAAAATATTTAAAATACCTTTTACATTACGTCTGACTTTTAAGAAGAGTGTCAGTGTTGTTCTTTCCCCTCATAGAGGCTGTCAACAGCAGCAAATTAACAATAAGAGGAAGGTTTACAATCACAGCGGGACAAAAAAGTTATGAAAATAAAAGTTCAGTTAAAGTCATTGTTTGCTTTTGAGCAGCAGATAGACGAAGAGGAGGAGCTGCTGTGGAGAAACCTGCAGACAAACACTGGTGTCTTCATTAGCAGGCTGATGTACGACATGTCACACCTCAGTGAGAAGACAAACTGCTGTGTTACATAAAGCCAGCAGTGACAGAGTCATCAGCGCCTGACGTGTCAGACACTGAGGGCACATGCTGTCTCAGATATTTATTAGAGTAAACAACAAGGATAATTCATACTTATTAAATAAATACCATCAGATTCAGATTGTTATTTTTAAGGTAAGCTTTGTCTTATGTAAGGTCCAAGCTGAGCAGTGTCTCTGAACCACCATATGAACTTCAAGTTTGAAGAAAATTTGACTGCAAACTGGCAGTGAAGTCATAAAATCCAGCTCTTACTGTAAATGTGTGAGTTAGACTTTCCCCCCTCAGCAGATGGATATAAAAACAGCCCTCTAGTGTCAAAGTCTGCACTTGCATCCATTTGCAAAACATGAACAACAGGATGAAGGCTTTACAAATGTCTGGCAGATAGATGTTTTAAACTGAAATTCCTCAGTCTGGTCTGATTCTGATATCATGTACAAACTGAAAGCATCCACCAGCTGTAATGAAACCTCAAACATATCAAAAAGCTGGTTTAAGCCTTTTGGTAGTATTTTAAACTTGTGTGGATGACAGTGGTGCTTGCCTGATGTATACATTTGTGGTTTATCAGTCTTTTGACCATCAGGAGATCAACCCCATACATCATGAGTTTTCAAACACCCCAGGAAAAAATACTTACAAGTAGGGGAGAGTAGGTTTTGTTGTCGTTCGATCAATCATTTAACTAATTAAGTCTGTTAGTGTTACTCAGTGCATAATCTGTAATATATGATGCTGTATCAGGGGCACCCTAAATACATACAAGAGTAAAATAAAAATAAAGACAAAATGATCTGTTAGTTTTCAAGATTTTTTTTTTACTAACATAGTTGTGAACTTACTCAGAAAAAAGAGTTTAAAAGTCAAACATTTACAAGAACAAAAAAAGAAGAAAAATACTCTTAAATAATGACTTCGTCAAGTCAAAAAAAATATCTTGCACCCAGTGTGTTGTAGTTCCTGATGACCAATGACCCCATGTCAAAATCAATGTGTGGTTTTCTTCTGAATAGCCATATGCTACAACAAAGTCTCTTTAAGCATGGACACGATTGATTATGTGATGATTTGGGTTTGAACCAATGGTATTTTATATAATATAATAATAATTTTATATAATATATGATTTAGCAAGGGAAACAAAAAAGCTCTTCCAAAGAGGCATGATATAATGGTTAATATATTTTGTCTCAAATGCAAGACTTAATACTGAAGTTAATGCGCTAAACACAGAATTCAGACCAGATTCAGTTACATTTTTAATTGGTTATTTAGCCAGAGCCTCTTCAAGATGCATTTTGTGATACATATAAAAGTGTTACAGAAGAAAAATACAGCCTATTACATCTCAGTTTTCTTGGAAATATTGCTGTTTTATTTCTTTCTGACAGATGTTGTTATGTTTCATTGTAAAAATTCCTTTTTACCTCCTCCAGGGAGGTTATGATTTTGCCAGTGTTTGCCTGCTTGCCTGGTTGCCTAGTTGTCTGTTTGTCTGTTAGCAAGATAATTAAAAAACTTCTTAACAGATTTAGATTAAAATTTCAAGCAATGTTAGTCACAGCACAAAGAAGAAGTGATACGATTTCAGTGGTGATTCAAAAACGGATGTGGGTACAGTGACTTTTTTTTTAAAGGATTTGTTAAAATAACAAGATATGGCACTTTTCCATATTTTTGCCAATAACTCAATAAGTTCTCAATGGATTTTTGTGACATTTACAGGGTATTTTGGTCATGGTACAAGGGAGAAGTAATTAAATTTGGTGGTGATCCAAATCCAGATGTGGATCCAGGAATTATTTCAAAATTTGTTAACAGGGAAGTTGAATTTGACAATAACTTGCCCAACAATTTTGGAAATGCCTTGGCGGATGTTTGTGCTGTCGGAGCAGTTACAGTTTTAAATCAAGTGTATTTATTTTGATCTTTTAAAATAGTTAATCTCGGCACTTGTCTTGTTTTTTAGTCGTTTATCGTTATCATTTCAAAACTTATATGAGTTGTTGGTGTTTGTTGCTGTAAGGGAGTCTGGGGACAATTGTAACACCGTTTCTCTCATGTGATGGCACATACACCATGTTTACACAAAAAAAAAAATCCAACTATTTTTTATATTTTAAACCTCAATAAATCAGGGAACTTTTTGACAAAAAATGAGGTGTATGTGTTTGCTTCATATGTGTGCTTGTTTCCTTTTATTGTGGATGTACAGTTGTGATGTTTTAAACAAAGTGCAAAAGAAACAAAATTGTCATTATTTTTATGAAAATATAGTAAAAGCACCAACATAACAGCAGCAAACATGTCATACAACACATTGTTTTGAGCAGTTTGTGGTTTTCGGACAGTTTTCCAGACACATCAGATTTTCCCTCTAACAGCCACATAACTGCCCTCAGAGGGATGGCACTAAGCTCTGGTCAAACTTTTAATAAGCAGTGTGTAACTTTAGCTAAGATTTAGTGAGGTGTTGGTGGGTGACACCCTCCGTGTTTATCTGGGTCACGAGGCCAAAAGCAGGAAGCTAGAAGTGGAGAACGAGCTGAGATTAATGAGGATGAGCACACAGACGATGACTGTACGGGATTATCCGAGAGCAGGATGAGTAACTCAAAGTGACAGCAACTTTCTGTGGGACCTTTGTGACCTCTCATTACCAGAGTTTGGTTTTAGCTCCCTCACGTTGGTGTGATTTGAGCAGAAAGACAGAAAATGTCCACCATATATAGCCTTAAAGGTGCTACCATATGACAGCCCCCCATGTTTGTCAAAAAACGTGTCCGAGTGTTGTATTCGTGTGTTTTATACTCTGCAATCACATTATCAATTACCAATTAAAAAACATTGATTATGCGTTGGACAAATTCATACATGCACAAACACATTCAGTTACAGGCAGCAGAGGTCCTGGTGGCTCTTTATCTCCCTCTACAGGATACCAGATCTGACATAATCCAGCATTCTCTTTCACGACAGAATTTTTACTTACCCTTGTCTATTTTTTTTTCTACTTTTGGGGGGGGATTTAAAATCAGGGACTCATGCTTTATAGTTTGACCACAAGTTTACGTAATTAATATCCGAGTTATTTGGTTAGTAGCATAATTTTCAGATTTTTTAAGCATTCGTGATGCACTTTCACATCGAAGACTGTCAACAATTTGACATTTGTCGTTTTTATTTATTTATTTTTTTTGTCCAATTGGACAATAACAACCAGGAGCACATGGCTTTCTGGGGCCCATAGAGGTGAGCAAAGACATGGTCTGTCCTGTATTTAAGAGCATTGACGTATTTTCTTCTCTTAATAAAACTCACTTATTAGCCATTAGAGAAACAAAAATCTAGGTTTTATTCACTGTTGTCCATTTATTGTTGCTAAGACTTGCTACAAGTATTTTTTCCCTATTCAGCTCCAAAGGTGATATGACAGCATGCATTGGTATTTATTATCATGAACTTTTTCATATTTTGGGCTTTTTATGCCTTTATTTGAGAGACAGGATAGTGGACAGAGATGGCAATTGGAAAGACATATGGAGGCACAGGTCAGACATGAACCTAGCAGCTCTTTTAAGAACTACAGCTGATATACATTACAGTAAGTTAAATGTGAAGAGGGTCCATGTACCAGGCCTGTCAGGGGCCCAGTCATTTCCTGATAGCAACAATCAATGCCTGTTTTTTTTAATACAGCTAACACTGACAAAAATATTGACTCCTACCAAATGATTGGGCCGGGAGGTCATGGTGAAAGTACTAATCATACAAAAAGAACTGGAAATGCTCCAAAAGCGCAAAACTCCACCAAGGCATTTATGATAATATTTGCCCTATATCACAATGTTCCGAAATCCTTGAGAAAAAAATCCACTTACTTCTTCCTTCTTACTGTCTTTGGCTGAGAGTAACTTACAAGGTTTGTACTGTCGAAGCACTTCTAGTTTATTAGTTTACCTTTATCATGTCCTGATGAAAACATTTGAGGCTAAAAGCCCCAATTCAAAGAAATCTCAGGAAAAAAAGCTGTGACCAATCCTCACTCTGATGTATAATGTCAGTAATGATTGCAGTTAATCACTTTTCCCCCATTTGCACTGTGTATGTATATTTGTGGCTATCAAAAAACAAGCACATCAATGGCAGTCATGTGACTAAGCTTCAATAAAAGGAGAGCAATGAGTACAAAAACAAGCAAAACCTGTGTGACACGATACTAATGTTGATTTGTGTAAGAGCTGTGGTAAGACAGTACATCAGAGAAGAAAATGTCTGTGCAGTTCTTCCAGCTCTTCACTTCAGTTTACCTTCCTAATGGAACGGTAAGCGTTCCCAAATGTTAGTTAGCGGTTAATGAAGTGTAGACAGGAACTTTAATTAGCCAATAAAGGCCATTAAAAGCACAATAAACCCAACCTTTGAGAAAACAAGAGATGAAAACAACACAAGGAAATGACTGAAGTTATCTCCAAGCTCCTCACTGTCTCTGTAGTGGAAAAACATACAAGGAAAACAACACGGACTTCAGGGGATGTTTTATATAACATTATCTTTTTTTCTTTTTGTTAGTTTGTGTATTCAAATATACTGAAGCATTGACATGTAATGTCTTTACGTTCAGCATGTTGAGAATGCTTCAGTCAAGGAAACAAACAGCTTTAGTCATGATGTTAGTTTGTTTAGTTTGATTTTAAAGAGATGCACACCAAAACAAATTAACACTCTGAGAAAGGCTGTTTAGTACTCTAAAGTATTTTGACCAAAGCACGGCACAGACATTTCAGTTCGACCACAAGGGATTGTGGTAGAAGGTAAAAAAAAAGGGTCTGTCTCCTCAAATTCTCCATATTTGTGTCATTTTTCATTGTCATATAAAGTGAAATGATTTTCCTTCCATAAATGTTAATATTGCACAATAGGACAGTTTTCAAGAATAACTTGACTACCAATCAGAAAAGCATTGGCGGATCTGTGCTCTCGATGCATCTCTACTTTAATATAAAACATGAACACGGTTTAGTTTTATAATTTGTCAAATTCCGTAAATATTACATTTAATTGCTAAGAAAATGCATACATCCTACCATTTACATCATTAGAGCCATTTCATATAATATATTAAACAGTGCCCAGCATAAATGAGTACACCTCTATTAAAAGTAATGTATCAACCAATATCTAAATGAACAAAAGAATAACTTCCAAAGTTTTGACAAAGCTGAGTTTAACATAACATTTTTTTTTATATAAGATGAAAATAAGGGTAATATGATAACTTAAATTTAGCTTTGCTCCCACCCCTTTGATTTTTGCATCCTGATCTTAAATTGAGAAAGACCATTTTTGTGTGCAACTTAAAAAAAAAAAAAATTGTTTGTAATCATTGGCCCACAATTGGGGGAGTATTTTGTGGTAAAGTATGCCATAGAAAATGTTGATTTTGAAAGGAAACTAAAGTTTTTCTGACTAATCTGAAGGGGTGTACTCATTTATGTGGAGCACTGTGTATGCAATTCATTGGATATCCTGATTTATTAATGTATGTAATTCTTGCAATAGTTTGATTATCGGATTATCATTGTATTTTGATATTATTGAGATCACAGACCACAGCTACTCTGTGATCTCAAGTCTTAGTAAGCATGGTTTTCCCACATCAGTGTGCCAGTGTTTCAGAATCTAAAGAAAAACATGTTATCTCAGGAAATGGTGTAAAATATAGTGTTTACATTCTCTCAAGGCTTCTGTCATGATGCACTCGTTAACCACGTTTGTTTTGTCCTGTTTATTTCTTCATTTCCATCTAAGGTCTAAAGGCGGTAACATTTTGTTACCTTGGGTTGTGATTTCTCATTAAGGAGGTGTTGGGTAGGTCCTGAGGTTGCACCAGTTGAGAACCACTGCCTTCTTTGTTATGTTTTCTAAATCAGAGGAAATCTTTGGTGCAAAGCTGCACATTTACAATTCAAACAGCTGAACAGGATTAAAACAGACACACCTGCCTCAGAAAATATGGTCACGATGGATTTTTATTTCATAAAAACCTCAAAAGTTCTCATTCAAGTCCAATAATACAACACAGTAGTCAGTTTTTAACACTTAAAATCTCTTTAAGTTAGTAGTAATGGTGAGGCATGGGGTGTTTTTTTACCATGGAAAATGTCACCGTCTTTACATACAAAAACAGCCATAGTAAAGAGTTAAAAGACAACCAAACACAACCAAACAGTACAGAGCTGATGAAAATGTTTTGGCCGGATCAGAGCCAATCAGGAGTCCAGGTCTGACCAGCTGTTGGGAAATCTGTTACCGTACACGTGCCAGCAGACGCACTCTGCATGGACGAGCTTTGAAATGGAAGTGAGAGAGAGCGGAGACCCCAGGGTGCTGCTGGGAACACAACCTGCTGGGGAAAACATGAGCACCTTGTCCAGTTCTGGTTGCACCCTCATGAGTAATAAAGCCATAACCAGGCTAGATTGTTCTGCTGCTCCACGTTATGATCTCCCTAAATAACCTCACAGTCACCAGGAGTCCATCAGTCTCACTCTCCGTCTCTTTTTCAAGTGTTTTCTCTGAGCTCTGCCATGGAGTCTCTTCAGTTTTTTGGGTAAATTTTCTCATAGAAGAAGTTCTGTGCCAGCAGATACAGCTCCCCGTCCTTTTCTCTGACAGCGTGCGCCCTGACGAACTGGAACTGCTCCAGAGCAAACTCGTAGAACTCGTTCTCCATCTTCCAGATGGCCGACTGCTGCAGCTTGGCAATGGACTCCTTCGTGGGCGGCTTCTTCTCGCTGGTCTTCCTCAGGTGGGATTTCTTCCCTGTGAGTTGAGGAGATGAGAATTTAAATGGCTTGAGTGGGTGAGCTCAGGAGTCAGGAGTCGTCTGTATATATGCAGCATTATATTTCTATGCTACAGTAGTATTTTTCTTTATGTGGGTGTTAGTAGTGGTAGTTTCTCCATTGTTATTGCTATTCTTGTGCACTGTTTGTTCATGCAACTCTTGAACTAAATATTCACATGTAGATTCCCCTTAGTGTGGGCCATGAACAGTGATTTAGTCTAATGATTATTAAGCAGAATCAACTTTGATCTGATCTTGTGTCCTTATGTCAGTTTTCATCAGATATCATTATGCAGCGTTTCATACAAAAATCTGTATTCTTCTCTTACGTGTCATTTTTCTCTTTAGCTTTAACTCACCTTTTGGACTGATGCTAAATTTTCAAGTCAGCTTTTATTTTTCTGTATTTTGTGTGTGTTTTAATGTTTTCTACTTGTTTTATAATTTTGTTTTCACAGTGTTTTCATATCCACTTTGTTTATATTTCTGCCTTTTTCACTTTTGGTAAATTTCAATCATTTTAAAAAGTGCTTCATAAATAAAGCATATTCATGTATAAAACCTCTAAGTTAATTTTCATAAATACTATACATTCGGCACAGTGGTGCTGCAGGTAGTGCATGTGTCTCACAGCAAGAAGGCTGCTGGTTCCAACCCCATGTCGGTAAGGGTCCCTCTGTGGGGGCTTTCACAGAGCCAGCCTGCATTCATACCAGTTAAGCAGAATGAAAGTGGGAGGGTATTATTCTGTGTTACTCAGGCAGAAGTAAACAAGACACTGGCAAAATGGTGGATCGCATCGATATTCTAAAAGGTTTTTGTTTTTATCATGCAATCAAGCACGCAATGACTGTTGATGATGAGGAGACGTAGAGGACGTGTGTAGAAGGCATCTGGTATGTTAAACGTGTGTGTGCATTCCTCTGCGTCCTCGACTTTCTGCTCATTTTACCAACACAGAATACAACATGCCCCCAAGATGTCACGGTTCGAGATCTTTTTTTGGTTTCAGCCGTGAATCAACTTTTCAGGTTCCAAACCAATTTTTCCCGGTCTTAACATGCCAGCCGGTTCAAATTTAGGTTTCTGTAACTGGACCTGGAGCCATGGTGGTGTGAAAGCCACTCTGTGGAGTTTGCAGGTTCTCCCCATGCATGCGTGGGTTCCCTCTGGGCACTCTGGCCTCCTCACACTCATACCTCGGAGCAATTTAGAGTCACCAATCAACCCAATGAGCATGTTTTTGGTCTGTGGGAGGAAGCCAGAGAGCCCAGAAAGAACCCATGCATGCACGGAAAGAACATGCAAACTTCACTTCAGAAAGGCCCTGCCCGACCCGGGGATTGAACTGATTACCTTCTTGCTGTGGGGCACGTGCACTACCTGCTGCGCCACCGTGTTATGTAGTAATAAGAATCCACATTAATGTATGCAGAAAGAATATAGCTTTTAGTCAGTGTTATTTATATAAAGCATGAGCCCTTCAACATGGATAGACTTTGTTGTCTGTCCTTGTGACATAATTAATAACAATGAATGTGACAGAAAAAGGGAGACAAACTTCTGCTGCCAATTTGTGTCTTAAATGCAGCAAAATATTTTGAATTTCGATAAACTATAGAAAAAAGAAATACTGCTATAAAAGCATGGATACAGTATTGCACTGGGGTATCTAAATATGATGGTGTATCGATATTTTCTTATATCGCAATTTTAAACAATTTTTAGAATTATACAAATTATACAAAGATTGCAGTTTAACTTCTGCAACTATTGCCATAGTTATTGTGCAACTAGCACAGTGTTTTTTGATAACCCCACAAAATATGGTACAATCAAAGTTGTGTTCATTCTATTTCCTTTTTCACTCTCAAACCATTTTAAACTCTTCAATTTGAGCGGATTACCTCTGCTCTCCTGCCCTCAATGACTGCAGCTTTGTGATAGATTGAAAAGAGAACATCTGTTTTTTTTTTTTACTACCTTTTGATAAAATTTTTTCTATTTAATGGACAACAAATCAATTATGATCTAAAACAGCCTTGCGTTAAAATTACAGCTTGTGATCTCCAACTTTTTTCCCAATTTCTGTAAATTTCAGTATGGTAAGGGTATATGTTCATACAATATGTGGTATCAAATGTCCTCAAGTCTTTAGAAACGTCGATGCTCAGTGCATGTTTGAAGAAGCTCTCAGTCTTGGTTAATGTCTTCTATAAATCTACCCCTTGTGGTCTGACTTTAATTTTGCAAAATGAGAAGCTCCCACAGTGAGATATCCGATCTATAAGACATGATAAAGGAGTCTGCATGACTTCTGAAAGAGCCCTAGCATTTGATTTCATTAAACAAAAACCTGATTAAGTTGAGCACTGAGCTTTATCTGCAGCTAGAAATGATGAATATCAGACATGAGTCAGAGTACATTTGTATCAGTGTCAGGTTTAATTCTTCTGTGCTCTCCATTATTCATTCTGGCTGCACTCATTGTAACTAATCTGTAACTACATCAGCCAGCAGCGTGAGTGCATATTGATCACTATTCAATTCCCTAAGGGGCGATTCAAACTGCTAATATGCAGCCGCAGCACACACGCTCCAGCACTGCAATGTGAGCGAGACCATATACCGCTGCTCAGTTTATTACAAGACTGCCCAGAGAGATAAAAAAAACTAAACGAGGAAACAGCAAATGTGTTTTGATGTTTGGTAGACTTTTACCTGTTTTGTAGAGATCAGTGGCTCCTCTGAAGAAGCGTGGTAGCGCAGCCTCCAGCATCATGACAAAGTCCTCCAGCTCCTCTGTTACTCCCACCAGCATGTACTCGTTCACCAGGTTGTATTTGGCCTGCTCCAAAGCCCACTGGCTTCCCACATTCCTGCAGACAAAGAAAATATGATACATTTTTGGTTTTTTTTTTTAATATCACCTACAAAATGACAATAAATGTCATGTTTCAAAGAACAGACAAGAAATAAAATCCACATTTCTGGCTTCAAGGTCCAGGAGGTTCACTTTACAGTATCTCTAGAGTTGGAGGAATAAAAAGATATGAACACAAGACATTAAAATGGTTATTTACACTATATCTACTACTATAATTGGCTGACGATTAGTCCAGGGTGTACCTCTTGCCCAAATGTCAGCTGGGAAAGGCTCCTGCACCATGCGACCCCCAAAAAGGGTAAAGCAGTATTGGTTATGGTTGGATAGATATATATCAACTAGAATTAGCACCTGGCAAGTTCAATGTCTTCGTAAGGGGATTTATAGAGATCATATGTCTTCGATGGTGTAGGGGCATTTTTTGTGACAAGATTTGAGGTCACAATGACCTTGACTTTGTACGTCCAAAGATACATTAATTTCATCCATGAGTCCAAGTGGACATGTGTGCAAAGTTGGGCACATTACACTTGACCTCTGATCTATGACTCCCAAAATCTTATCAGATATCTTTGAGTCTGAGAGGATGTGAGTGCAAAGACCAAAGTGAGCTTGAGAGTTTGCATTCACAAGAACAGCCTGAAGGGACAGTCAGACAGTCAGACAGTAACACTGTTGCTCCGGTCCTTTCACTGGCTTGGACACATAAAAATAGTACAATATAAGAACAACAAAGAAAAAAACATTTACTTTGTATTAACCTTCAAATCATTTCTATTTTTCAGTTGTGTGACAAGTGTGAAGTGCTGATGGGCAAAAAGAGAAACAGCTGGCATTGACTTCTCTGTGGCACAGGCTTTCTGATTTTACATCCCAACAAAGCGACACATGTTTACACTCCATGAAAACCAAGGAATAATGGAGATAAACACATGCGCTTAAAGTTTTAGGCCCTTTGGTGCCCTATACAGCACTTGGGATGTTATTTAAACCACCCGGTCTTTGGCAGAACGTCACTTCAGGTACAGTATGATAACATACCATAATACTGGGGAATTCTTCCTCCAACACAGCCCCCAGGACTAAAATCTACTGATATGTGGGCAGTTTTGTGTTTTATCTTTTTGTTTGGATCAATAATTCTGCTGTTTGGAAAGTGAGGAACGTGAACTTCTGTCTGTTTGGCACTACTGCCTTTATAATTTACAGACAAAGGAGCATCAGACCGCGAGTAGAGGGAAACCTTTTTTTTCCACCAGGGAAGCATTCAATGAGTGTGTGAGATCAGGGGAAAGCTTTAAACAAACTGACTTCCTCTACTGAAGGTAACTGCGAAGCGTCAACGCATGACTACGAATCAGCATTTGAGTGCAAAACCTCTCACAGCATGTCGGAACGGCATGCAGCGCAAGCAAGCATTGGCAACAAGTTAGCTTAAGAGCCCATAATCCATGTACTGAACACCGCTGATCCACCGATATGCCCTGTCTGCCTGAGCCGATCTGCTTGTGACACTAAAAGGGAAATGTTGGGTCTTTTGGCGGTGGATTGCCTGAGGCTCATGGCACGGTTTATATGATTGCAACTGAAACACAGGGCTCGCTTTGTCCCCTGAGGGGTGACAAAGCAAGCTACCTGATGCATCTGCACCACCAGGTAACTTGTGATCTGTCCTGCTCCTCAGCTTCCATAACAAATTTTCTCATCCCTCTTTCTACCTGTTACTTCATCTGCAAACGTTCTTCCTCTGTGTACTCCTGTTCATAAAGATGTCCTTTGTTTGTGTTACTTCTGACTACCTGACCAGCTGATAGTAGAGGGACACATAACCCCTATGTCACAACATACCTAAGTTCTTCATAAAACACTGTAAAGAATCTTACAGTAGCGTCCAGTGGATAAAAGGTTTTTGTGTTTTTGGCATACTTTTAATCTAAAAGTGGGTTAATCACAAGGCTTTTGGTAAAACCATCCACTGCTACATATCGCCTAGAGTCGATACCCGGCCATCTCTCCTCATGGACAAAGTTAGTCGGGTGCTAAGTGGCTATTATATTTACCAGTGCCATAGGCATCAAGCAACCCCACCTCAAAAAAAAAAAAAAAACTATCCCTTTAAAGGCCCCGCAGGTGGGCCTAGCCTGCCCTGATTGTTTGACCGGTCTACTCTATGATGACCATGACAATGGTAGCGCATAATGCTAGAGGGTCTCTTCAGGGGGGACAAACCAATGTATGCAAAGAAGTGGAGAGAGAGAAGTCCCAGTGCTTTCTAGTACGCTGATGGACTTGGCTTTTAACAGTTATGTACACATTCATAAACAGTTCTACATTAATGAAGATCATTGTATGTATTTGTGGGTCTGTTCACACCTTTATTGATCTATGTCCACATTTTGGGATCTAGTTTTTTCCATTATTTTATTTGCAAACAGTTTTCCAGCAATATTTCCATATTGTCTTCTTCTAAACACTATAAATCGAGTACAATCAGAGGCTGATTAACTCCTCTGTTTCAGAAGGGCACACTAGTGAAAAATGGAGGCCAGAGTCAAGGAGAGATTATGAGGGTAAGAGGGATGAGTGAGGACAAAGAGGGAGAGAGATTGATACAGATCATCATGTAGAGGAAGAGGATCAAGGCTGAGAGAGCGGTCAGAGAGAGGATGAGCAGAGGAAAAGTGATACAGAAGGGCTCCGAGGTTTGTTGAATTATGAAACAAACTGATACAGCGCCTTGAACTCTAAGAGCCACCTGAGATAATGAACAGATAATATTTGTGATTCTGACTTTTTTTTTTAATTAAATCCAACCTGGAAGATCAACCCACCAGCAAGTTGAGGCGGTCTGTGACAAGATATGATTATTAGAACATGACAACCCACAATCTGTGATAGCCTGGTAACACTGGGAACGAGCAGACACAATTTATCGTGTATTTCAACAAAAAAAAGAAAACTACTGATGGCATGATTAATCTTTTACATATCAACAATCCACTACAAAGAGAATAAAAAGATATAATGCAGCATTACAGCACCAATGGCATGCAGTTACAGGTGAAATGTGGGAGGTCAAATGCAATGAAACAGTGTTTAGGGCTGCTGCATAGCTGCATATACGTTTAAGCGGCTAGAGTGATTAGATTAGACTATTAAAAGAGTTTCTTATTTCATCATTTAAATTGCATTAAGAGGTACGCAGATTGTTTGGCTGCTAAAGGGTTTGCACAGCACCTCAAAGGTCAAATTCAAGTACTTTCAGTGTGTATTTTTAAGATTTTCAAGCACCTTACAGCTGGTTTATATTGTGAATTCACATATATGAACACAATTATTTCCCTCTATTTTGTTTAATCAGATTTTATTGTTCAGGAAAATGTCTTAGCAGCCTATAAGGATGACAAAATACAAACAAATTCCAAATAAATAGGTTTAATGTTTCGTAATATGTCACCCGTAAGCAGAGTCAATATCCAATTTAGCCTGATTCAGTTTCCATTGTAATGACACAACAAATTTCACATTTAACAAATAGATGCAGCATCCTTCTGACTGTAAAGAAAAAAAAATTGCCTGATAATATTAACAGTAATAACAGCTTGGATTTATGTAGCCCCCTTTTCAAGGGAATCAGGGACACTTTATAGAAAGATGGATGAAAACAGCACAGGACAAAGACAAACCAGGTGATAAGAGTTTGTGGTGGGGGGCAGTCAGTGGTGAACAGATGGTGTTTTAGGACTTTTTTAAACAAGTCCAAAGATGCAGCATTGCAGATATCTGTAGGGAGGCTGTTCAAGAGGTTCAGTTCAGTACACTGAGGGCTCTGTCTCCACAGGTATGGTGTCTGATGTTAGGACCAGAGAGCAGGCCAGTGACTGAGGATCAAGGTTCCAGGATGAGGTGTATGAGTGAAGAAAGTTGGAAAGGTACTAAGGGGCGAGGGTATAGAGGGATTTGTAGTGTCTAAGGAGGATTTTGTATTAATACAGAGCCTAACTGGGAGCGAGTAAAGGTAGATGAGGGTGGGGGTGATTTGCTGCCTCTTCAGGTGAGAACCCTCGCAGGTGAGTTTTGCACATATTGAAGCCTGTCCAGGGCTTTGCTCTGTACCCCTGAAAAGACTGTGTTGCAGTGGTCAAGATGGTAAGTTATGAATAAATGAATATGAGTTCAGGGCACAGGGTCTGGGAGTGATGGTTTGAGTGAGGATATGTTTTTGAGGAGAGAAAAGCTAGATTTGGTCACTTGTTTTTAATAGGACTTAAAAGAGAGGGTGGAGCCCACGATGTCCCCAAGGTTACATACCTCTAAGGATGAATGGATGGACTATAAACATCAATAAGAAGATCTGCAATCTTCAAAGTACGGCCTTGAGGGATCACAAGCTGTTTTATTGATGTTTGGTTTGACGTGATTGCTTGAAGCATGCCATGCAGGCGGTTGACCAATATGTGGAGGGGGTCTGAGTGGAGAGTTTGATGCTTAATTAGAGATGTGTGTCGATGGCATTGGAGTAGAAACTGAGACCACGTTTTCAGATACGACAAGGAATGAACTGATAAATGACAAATGGAGGGGTCCAAGCATGGAGCCTTGAGTTGATCATACCTCAAACGATTTAAATCTATATTACACATACTTAATTCTCATGGAACAAGAGTTTAACACATTATTTGCAATCGTCTCCAATTCTTCTGTATAATGAGCATAAAAATACAAAATGTACCAAAATATGGATCACACAATTCAATGTTCATACTAATAAAGAGTCATACCATCTGAGGGCACCAGTAGACTGGTGATTATGTCCAGTTGACCCATGTAAAGAGTCTATTCACAGGCAACACCAGTTTAAATCCCATTTCATTCCCTGCTATCGCTCTGCTTGTTTTCCAACTATATTCACTGTCCCGTCTGAATATTTAACACATAAATACCCCCATCCAAAATAAAACCGAAAAGAAATTAAGAACATGTCATTTTGTGGCAACAGCTTGACTCACTGATGACTTTAGTTTTTTTGACTGCTTTCCCTCATAAAGGAGGAAAAACAAATTTCAGAAAATAGATGCACAGACACCAAATATTATTAGAACCAATTTATTGCCGATACTGCTTTGGTTTTAATGGGAAATGCTGATAATTCAGACAAATTTATCACCAGTCCTATGAATAAACAAGCTTAGAAAATGTAATGAACTCATTTAAAGTGTTCTTCCTGTCATTTAAATATCATTATGAAAGATAGAGCTAAACATTATCACTCTGGCTCAATGCTATCAGAGCATCAGTGTTTGGTGCTTGACTACGTACCAGCATTCAGAGTAGTGACCGCAGAAGAAAGGAATCTGGAGCCAGAGCTTCTCAGGAGCACAGTCTGAGCCGCCGGCTGATACACATTCATCAAATGTCTGAAACACAAACACAGGAGGAAGACACTTTTACATCTGATCAGTCAAGTGCTGCAGCTTTCCAGTTCGTATTATTTTGGCACTGCTGTTAGTATCTTACTAATTTCAATATAATAATACATTCATACACATTTACGCCACGATGGGAAATTCAAGATTTAAAAGATTGTGACCCTATTTTTGATACAGTGAGACAAGTTGGGGATTTTCACCTTCTTGTCTCCTTGTTTCCTGCGTCTCAAGCCGGGCCGATAGTCGTCCCCAAAACGCAGAAAGTAATAATAAGACACGAGCCTCTCTATGGGGTCTCTGATCACATTAATGTAGATGGGCTTTCTCTTCACCCCAAACCTGAAACAGAAAGACAGTGGTAAGAAAAAACAGAGGGTTAAATATTATAGAAAAAGACAATTTGTGCTCCATAATGTGTCTTTTTTTCTTTCAACAAACAGAGAACATTGTTAAAAAAAAATTAACTCTTGCTATTTCTTATTGTTTCAGTAGACCGCAATTGTAATGCTTTGAATGACCACAAGGGGGAGTCAGCTGTACAAACTCACAGCAGACTAACCTTACCACAAGCCTCTTAAATTACCTTTTGTTTATTAATGGAAAAAATGTGATAAACATTAATCAATAACGTTTTAGTAACATACTCAGTGACAATTTCTATGAAGTCCCTCTATATGATGCATTATACAGACATTATAAGCATGTTAATAAGATATTATAATACATTATACTGTGTTTGTTAAGCAATAATCATAGTTATAGCTAAGCACTTGTTACAATTTATGATGCTTTATAATAGTAATAACACAATATTATAATAAAAGTGTTTAGAATGACTTATAAAGATACTTCTAGTTTGTGACATTGTACTTATACTTATAGAATAATACATCTGCATAATGCTTCATATCAATAAATCTATCACATTGTAAATCATTTCGTAAAGATTGATGAGGTTAGATAAACGCAATTCATTCTTGTAATACACTATAATCAGTTTGTAACTCATTCTAAACACTGTTATAATCCATTATGATTTGATTTTAAGTCACTATAGGGGTCATTTCATGCTCTCACTAAGGTGATAAAACTGTTTTATAAGCAGATGTATTTTTACAAACTGGTTTAACTCACCATAAGTAGTTATTGCATGCTAGAAGTAAAGGGGAAAAAAGATTTACTAGAGGGGCTTAATAGAAAGTGTTTTTGATAATTTTCCAATAAAAAAAAATTGTAGCAATCCAAAGCTGACAAATGTTAATCTGCCAATACATTATTTGATTATTAAAGATCATCATATTACCAGTAGGCTTTTTAGCCCATGTTTAAGTTCTGTAAGTTGTTGGGAGATAAAGGCATATTTTCTTTCAAAGTCATAACAAAGGAATAAAAGAAAGCAAGAATACCTGAGAGACTTTTAAAAAATACTTTTTTAAGTGTCTGTAAAGTCACAAGAATATGCATTTTAAGTTTGCTAAACAACAACACACTGTGTTATTTACCAGCAGGTCAATTTTCAGTGCGAAAATATGTCAAAATTTATAAACTTCTGTTTCATATAAAGGCGGCACAGTGGCGCAGCAAGTAGTGAACGTGCCTAACAATAAAAAGGTTGCTGGTTTGAATCCCATGTAGATCAGGGCCTTTCTGTGTGAAGTTTAAATACTCTCCCCGTGCATGTGTGGGTTGTCTCTGGGTGCTCCGTCTTCCTCCACAGACCAAAAACATGCTCATCAGGTTGATTGGTGACTCCAAATTGCCCTTAGGCATAAGTATGAGTGTAAATGGTTGTCTGTCTCCATGTGGCCCTGCGACCGGTTCAGGGTGTACCCTGCCTTTCGCTCAAAGACAGCTGGGATAGGCTCCAGCCCCCCAAGAGCCCGATAGGGATAAGTGATAATGGATGGATGTTTCAGATAATAAAAATTAAAGCAGAACTCTCTGCCCCAGCATGTTATGGACATGTCTGCCAGATTCAAAGAATGTATGCTCACTCACAGAAACATGATCCTGTCTTTATTTTCCCTTATTAGCACAACCTGACATTTGATTCTGTATCTTTATGCTTAACTGGACCGCCTGCTCAGGGTTTGGGTCTCCAGACTAAGGATCACATTTATATCAAAACAGGCTTACAATTTTGTGCTGAGATGTAAAAGTTTCATTTTAACTTCAAACATGTAATCACACATTAAGACCAACTAATGTCTCTGTTAGTGTGTGTGATGGTTTGTGAATTGAAGTTTTGTTTCTCTCCTGCACTTGTACACCAGGTGTCTGACTTTTGTTATGTTGTTTCAGCTAAATACTTCATATTTCATTTTAATATTGCTCCTTAAAAACAATGGTCTTATATGTATACAAGCAGTGGAGAATCTGATTGAGACATCGTGGAGTGTGTTGATAATTTGCAACACAAAGTTTGTACTTCAGAGACTTTTACAATGCCTGCCACCACAGACTGTTTTTTCTCATTATTCTGGACTAAAACAATGACATCAGATAGTTCACAACTTCAGATGATAAAAAGGTTTTTTTTTTCTGCTGCATGACACAGAGACTAAGTATTGTGGTACTTAGTCTGCATCAGGACTTAATTTATGATGCCATGTTGCACTTCTGTGGCTCTGTATCAGGCAGGCGGGAGTCTGGAATTTAACTTTTCCCCATCATGAATCACTGTTGCATCACTTTTATACACCCACCACCAACTGTGCCAGGTAGGTTAAGCAAATTCACCTGATACAGCTCACACGTACCAGCATTAAGCCAGTGGCTGATTTCGGGCTCTTGAATGAATGCACTGTCAAGAAGCTAAACAACAGTCTGTACAAAAGCTAAAGTGCTCGGTGCTTTATATCACTGAAACATTAGAGGGGCAAGCGCATGCTTCAGGACATAAGTGTATCGCTTAGCCTGAAAGTAGTAAAAATGGTCTAATGGTCTGAATCAATACTGCAGTCATATAGTTATACATTTTACCGTTTAAATCAGTATAACTTCTACATATATCATGAGTTCAGAGTCAAATTTCTGGTTTTGGCTTTACACTGTCATCAATTACAGCTAATGGGAAACACAATTGTTTGGACTCTTGACCCTTTACTTTATTCAAATTCAGCCCCTTTTGAGAAAAACTAATAAGCCTGAACGAGGAGTTTTGCCATTTAAAACAACTGCAGTATAACTGATAACATAATTACTTGGTGAAGTCGAGGAAGGAGACGTGTCCATGGTAGAAAGCTGGCTTCATCTCCCTCCACTCAGTTACATTCTTTACAAATCGCACCTAGAGAGAAAAATGAAAATTACCCAGACTATAAATGCAATTCTTCTAAAACTAACAATCTGAAAAATTTACATTGCTGCAAACTTCCTGTTAAAGTTGTAATAGTTCCTTTGAGGGTCTGTACCTGGTCCTGTATGGACATGACCGGGTTGTTCTTGGTGGTGTTGATGTGCAGGACATGGTAGTGGTTTTTCCCGCACAGGTCGTAGGCGATGTTGGTGAAGGAGGTGCTGGCTGTTTTGGGCACTCGGTTGTAGATGATGACGAGGTCGTCTTCATTGTCAGAAAACAACGAGGACAATGAGTCTCGCTCCCGCAGGCCATCCTGCGTGTGCCGCTGCTCAATCTCCCGCACCTCATGTCTGGCGATTGCTCGCTCTGGAGGGCAAGAAAGGAAGTTAAATTTAGCACAAGGTTTTTTTTTTTAATGTTCATTTTTACATACATTAACCGGATACATTTAATGGACTGTTTCATATATCTTTGGGATATATTTCATGTCCATCCGGGCAATATCTTAACCTGACAAAGCAACTAGATTCACCAGAGTCCATGACCGTCATCTTGCTAACCTTCAAGCTGAAACATCTCTCTGGGTTCAGAAATGATCTTGCTCATAAGCATCGTTTGAAGAGAAAGAGTCAGGACTTAAAAGTCTGGGTTAGTTGTGCTGAAAGTGAGAAGCAACTGCAAGTCTCAGCTTTGCTTTTCCTGAACATTGTCTAAGGGATGTTGGAAAGATGAACCTGTGGAATATATATCCCATTGATACTGGAAACAGACCATCTGATGTGTCCAGTAAGCAACATCCTATAGACTGCTAGACAAAGCAAGACCCTTTCAAAATAAGAAATGGAAGCTGATTGAATGAATAATCTGTCTGTCACATTCACTACAGGTAAGTCAGAGGCTTGCAGTCACTCTTTGCTTTCAGCACAACTAAACCACACACATATCTTTCACCTCTTTTTCCTCAAAGATGCTGATTGGTCCATTAATTTTCTGACAGGGAACAAATGTTTTAGCTAAAAGATGGAAGCTGCCAAATGACAAACATAGAATCAGGCAAATGCATCTCCTCTCCCTTTTTTCACACAGTCAGGCAGTTTTTCACATTTTTGACAACAACTCGTAACCTGACACACCAGATGGAGCATCTTTTTTGGAAAAACAACTGTTTTAGTATGTTTATTTTTGTCCTGTTTCATCCCAGTGTGGCTTTTCATGTTTTCTAGTTTCTGATTTTCATTTTATGATGAGCGTCACAATCTCGCTGGTTGCAAAACAAATCGAGAACAAGTAAACTAAATCTGAACCTGAACATCCCACATCTATGTTGACATGCTGGCCAATGATTAACAGGACTCATAATAAGCTCAGAAAATGCTCAGCTCAGAAAATGCACCTCTGCTGTAAAGAAACACTTCTTGAGTCTTTTATCCCATTCTGTAAGAGGTTAACACTGCTGTGTAAGAGAGTGATCTGCAACCGTATTAAAAATAGATTTTCATTTCATCTGAACAGTGTCTCTTATTGAGAGCAGACAGCAGAAAAGCCTCTTCCTGCTTCACAGCGAGGATCAAGAATAATGTCAAACAGGAATATTAGTTAATCATTCTGTGAGCAGCCTATTTCACGCTGCTGTACCACCTCTCCTGTTCACTAATCAGATTCAGCTTTAATATCCTACCTTTGTCTTTCGTCTCCTTATTTAACCGCAGAGTGAAGTGTCTGCCTGCGCCACATATCTATCAAATAAAAGATAGCAGAGAAGGGCTCTGCGTGCTTTACCAGGGCAGGGTGATACAGACTTACAAAACATATCAAATGAAATAAAACAGAATGGCAAAACACACTGTCACTAAAATGTATATGTTTTCCTTTAAGGAAAGCAAGTGGTTGCCTCAATACAATAATAAGACTTCAATATTACTCAAGTAACAATTAAACAATATGTATACTTCCTAATAACCTCGCGCAGCAGAAGAATCTGCCCGATGTCAATGTCTGTAATTAGATAGATCCACCTTGCCAAGCTCTAATCTAAAATGATTGTGAGCGGCCGAAAGCGTCACGGTTCAATCAGTGTCCTTTAGAGCAGGAAGAGGTGGGAGCAGGAAGTGACTGCACATACAGAGATTAGCATAGACGCTAACAGCTTCAATAGGAGTTTTATCAGATCTGGACTGCATTTCTTTTATTACACGAAAAAAATTCCTGCCATTGCTAAACACTTTTTATGGACTCTTTTCCTGATGGACTAGTGGAATATATTGAACAGTGTGTCAGGTTACCACAGCTTTACTGTTGTCAGGATACAACCCTGTGCAATAAACACACAACAGTCAGAATTCATGGCAATAAAGAGCTCACATACTGACTACTTTTGGAAAATTCATCCCAGGTCTGTCCACAGGCTGCTCTTGTGGTGATTGCATGTCCTGACATGTCTGTGCAGCCACAGTAAACAATAGAGCACAGTTCTGGAAGCCAAAGCCAGTTGTGCTTCCTGAGAGGGTCAGTTGCACACTTCCAAATTACTGAACTGCCATTTAGCTGGTTAATCACACGCATTCATAGTGCAAAGTCTTAACTTAGTAACCTGCCTTGTGTCTATTTTTTTGGGATCAAAATCAACATTAACCGTAGGTGTTTGAAATACATTGTCTTACCCAATATCTTGGTTAAATATATGTCCAATAAGTCTATTCAATATGTGCTCCCCTTCTTGATCAGCAGGCTGGTGAGCCTGGGGTGTTGTTTTTAGACATGGAGTTCCTTTCTTCTGAGAAAAGCATGGTGTAACAAGGGTGAAGAGGTGAAGAGCGAGAGGTGACGGGGTAAGGGTTAGAGGTTGGTGCTTAGACAGGGCGGCTACAGTTACTTGATAGTTAACTGGACATTTATGGGACATCAATACTCTATGAAGGAGGAGGGCAGAGTGTGAGGGGAGGGGAATCTTGATGCAAACACTGCAAGAGGCTTCAGAAAAGCCAGTCTCGGTGCCTCTCTGTGAAAAGACTGGACACAAAGAAGCCTGAGCTTTTGTCGCCCTCCGGCTTTTCTTGGTTTTCAATTTGCCTCAGATTGACTGGTGTTGACAAAACCTCAGAGAGAGAAGGACAGAGAGAAGAGGAAGGGTGTATGTGTGTGTGACAGCACCTAATACCCGTGGGAGCACTCTGTGGGGCCAGCAGGCCTCCTTAAGCCCTGTCTAAAGCCCTGCCTAGCTGCTGAGACACTGTTACACTAGCCTGTCCCAGCCTGGCCTGGATTTACAGGCCTGCATCTGGCAGCCTGAAGCTAATTAAGACGTCATCCGTGATTCCGCCGGCCTGCCTCTTTCATCTTTGGGCACACGCACAGAAATACTCGAAGAGCAGCCTGTCTTACCCACTCCTGAGCAGCTGTTAATGTCCGGGCCGGCTCTGGTTTCGGACAGAGCCGTGCCGCCTACACACACTCGCTCTCTGACTGCTGCTGGTGTGGAGACGTGCCAGGTGGCTGAAATGGCTGAGAGCTGTCAGCATGCAGGACAACTGTAAGAGACACATTCATTCACGCGTCTGCGTCCGAGCACGCACAGGCCAACAACAACAGCAATAACAGTTGCTATGTTGGAACTTTTTCGCGTAGGCTCAGATGTCCTTTAAGGATTATTTTTAAGACAGTGTACAGTGAGCTAGGACAGCCAGAGACAGAGAGAGCGTGACTTTTGAAAAGTAATGCACAACCCCTGACAATAGAAGTCGTAAATATGAGGAGGTGCTGTTAAAGGAGGGTAAAAAAGAAATGAAGAGCATGTGCCACTGTTTAAAAGGCTCCTGAAACATGTTTACCTGGAAAGCTTCTTTCTTTGAAGAGGGGAACAAAAAAGATTGTTGCTATTAATCAAACCTTTAAAAAATGCATTTTTTTATCCCTCCTCATAAAACGTGATAGGCCTCGAAAAACTCTGTAACAATGTTGGCTGTTTGCATGGTCCTAAAGTCAATTATTTGTACTGTGTTGCAACAGTAGTTTCAACCTCTGGTGTTAGACTAAAGCCAACGCAGAGGTGAAAGAAAATGCAGTTTCTCAAGTGTCCACATGAGGTTGGTTTTTAACGCACCTCAAGCACTATACATGTTCATCAAAAACAATTTTGACTACAAAAAAAAGCATGATCAAAGTCTGGATTAGGACATGAATTAGTCTGAATAACCAACGTCTTAATTGGCACACAGTGTACATGGATTGGAATACTAACCAATCTGTTTCAACTTTATAAAGAATAAGAGCTATTTAAAAGGATAGCCCAGGAACTCTTGAAGTGGGGTTGTATGAAGCACATAGTACTAGCCTGAACATTTGCCACGGTGACAGAGATCAGCACTGTCTGTACAGAAATAGACAGCACAGAAGCTCAGTCTATATACTGCTGAACACAGGGCCACCTTGTCCACGTAATTTATGGAGTTTAAGGTGAAAACAAGCCACAAAAACAGCACAATTTAACTGCACGCCACATCTAATTTCTTGACAACACCTTGCTTTTCCACAACCAAGCCACTTTGCTTTGGCACTATGTCAGTACATGGAACAGCCTCTGTGTCCTTCCGCCAGCAGAATCTTGATCAACATACAACGTCCCTTTTGTTTTGATGAGTATCCTAATATCAATGGAAGGTGGCCTCATGTGCAGCTACATGTTATTCTAGCTTCCATGCCAACTATTTCTGTACAGAAGCAGAACTGATCTCTGCCACTGTGGCTAATGTTTGGGCTAATGTCATGAACCTTATACAATCCTGAACTATCGTTTTAAAAAATGGATATTGCTGATCTGACTGACAGGCAATAGCGTTGTAGCCTTGCCTCAGCTCTACCTCTATATGTTGCTATGTTGACTAAAAGTCAGTTTGAGACACTAATTACAGTATGGTAACCTCCATCAATAAGCTTCTACAGTCGGAGGTTGATCTATCAAAGACTATGGCCATATTTAAATTGTATTGTTAATATGGCATATTTCATTTAGATATTATTTTATTATATTCATCATATTAAACTAAGTTAAGATTCATTCGTGTCTCTGTTATGTTACTTCTTCTGTTTGAAAACTTTGTACATGAAGATGTGATCTAGGACTGAATAAAGACACAGTAAGTGTAAGAAAGAAGGAGGTGAACACATTTTTTTATGTCAACAGAGCTGGTGCTTTTGTTTGGCAAATCCACTTAAACCTCAGTCTGATTCTGCCCCCTGATTTGGATCCAACATAATGACAGATGTGTTCCTGCTAACATGGCTGGATTTCTTTGATCCAATCAAACAAATCCACTTCCACATGATCTTCAATAAACAGATTAGCCGAGTCTGTTAGGGTTCAAATCAAAGTGAAAACACAAAGATGTTTCTTTCTTACTTTAGTAGCTGCTGTAAAACTATATTTTTCAATGTTCACTTGTAACAACTGTGTGTTGTGTAAAAGGTGTTGCACATGGTGACAAAACATTAAATTAAAATAAACAGGGCTTTCCCAGATCTTTCCACTGTACTGTATAGAAGACAAAGTATCTCTGCAATGGACACAGACATTTTGCAATTGATGACGCTGGTGCCTTCCTTTTGCTCACTACTTGCACACATTGAAAAAACAAAAAAACAAACAAAAAAAAAACCTAGGTCATCTATTGCAGATTAGATCCTTGTGCTGGTTTAAATCAATCAATCAATCTTTATTTTTATAGCACCAAATATAACAAATGATATCTCAAGACACTTAAAAAAGTTGGTCAATGCTATACTCTTCACTGTATAATATATATGTTTTATAGGTCTTTTTTCTATTAATTCATTTATTTTTATTTCTAACTAAATAATAAGCACCAGATTTACATGGCATTTAAGCAATTCTTAAAATATATATTGCAGCAATACAGACCAAAAATCACAGTCAAGAAATCCTGATGAAATGCTCTGTTGAAACTAAAACACAGCCAACTGCCACTAGTAACCATTGTAACCTTGTTTAAAAACAGATGACACCCTGTACAAATAATGTGGTTTGAAAGTATTTTGTTCTTATAAACTGGAGATTTAGTTGTATGAAGGTATGTCTAACCTGGCAAGCCAAATGGCAGTACAATATATCAACAGGATATAATAATTAGGATATATGATTCACTAGTTCATCTCAAATAAAGTTTTTTTCAAAAATACATCCGGAAGGGGACTGGACGATCATTCTGTCAATCACATTCATTACAGGCCAATCAGGTGAAGCAGTGGGTGACCACTGCTGCTGAGGAGTAATCTGTCTGGAAAGGGGCGAAAATATATTTTTTATTAAGATATGTTTGCAGTTGTTATCTGTTCCTTATTAAATGAAGAAATGTTGTCCAGTTCTGACAACAGCCACTGAAGCAGGCAGTGTCTCTGCTAATCTCTGTACAAGCAGCCAGTATCTACAGACATGCAGTTGCTTTGGCTGCCAAGCTCTTCACTTCCACCTCTTTCTCCTCAAAGGATGCTAACTGGTCAGTGCCTCCACAGGCTGAGTTTAATCATTTCAGCTTCGATCTTAGCAAGATGGATCTGCTAGATTACAGACATGGAATCAGGTGAAGATAGCTGCACTGCATGGTTAAGCTGTGTCAGCTTTAGGACTGAACAATATAACATTCAACATCACAAATTTTAATGTGCACAATGTTCACATCGCAAGGGTTTACAATGTGAGTCATGTAACCCATAGCTTGTCATGCTGTCATTGGTGCATTTGGTGGAAGCCATTACTGCTAATCATCTAATTTCCTTAACTTTCAACAGTAAGTCTTCCTGGTATCACCATCACTGGGGTTACTCAGATAATGAACCACAGTGCAGATTTTGAGTCCTGCACAAAGAATGTACAAGCCAGAGGCTCTCTGCCAATATCAAGACTGACAAAGTCTAATGTCAACCGTTTTCTTTCTTTGGCCCTCCTTTAGTCATCAGTGTATATTCATATACAGTTTATGTGATTAACTAACACCTAACTCTGCAGTACTCTAACAACACTCATAAGAATCTTTCATTTAGTTTTGTTTCATGGTTTTGCAACTTAAGTCCTGGTGTCCAGTCACTGACTTTATCAGTGTTGTTTACAGTACCAGCAGCACGCGTCTGTTTTAGGTTCAGTGAACTGAAAAAAAAACCTCTGTGTGCATTTATCAAACACAAAACAGCACCCTGACAGAGCTAGCAACTATGCAGCAAATATCGTGGAGCATTTAGAAGCTGATGAGGCAAATTTCTAAAGAGATAGAAGAGAGTGATTTTTGTATGTTTAAGTACAGTTCCCACTCTCACTTAAAATATAATTTGATACTGTTCATAATGGACTGGTATAAGAAAAGGGAAATGTTTGGCACCTTAACAACATCAACTTTAAAGGAAACAGTAAGTTTCATTATTTTTGAACCTCAGATTTAAAACAAATAGAATTTATATGAACCTCTCCACAGGTTTAACTTATGTTGTTGCTGATTCAATCATAGGAGTTTTATAAAAGCCTTTTTTGAACCCAGGCCTTAAAAGCTTCCCATGATTGAATAAACAAAACACACAGCACTTTGTCACTTATCTCCAATGGTTTGCCAAGTTTTCTCAACTACTTAATGTGTTTTTCTGTGAGCAACTCTTAAAAACTAAACAAGAAACGACTGAGGTTTTAGAAGAAAGTGTTCCTGGATAATCCAAAGGCTTTGCTGTCAACAGTTTCTATTGGCACTACTTTCCTCTGAAAGAAGTACTTAGAGTAAAAACTGTTGACAGCGAGGTCTGTGGATTATCCACACATTGTTTCAGATATTTAGGGTTATGTTTTAAAGCTGTGAGCAACACTAATTTGATTCCAGACACATTTTTGTGCTGACAGAAGTCTTAGAGGAAACTGTTACATAAAAAGCAAAAAAATGTTGGTACTAATAGACTCAAAGCCCTGTGGTTTATTAACAGACTGAAATTAATCCAAACACCACCTTGTGATTAAAACAAGACTTTGGTTAATAGTCTAGTGACCACTTTGGCATCCAGTTAACAGCTCACTGAGGAAACAGTCACTGTTTAATTTCCCATATAAGAGGCATGAACGGCATTTGAAGCAGAGGTCAAGGCCGTAGAGCGCAGTATTCATCCCTTGAGTGCCAGGCTGAAATTTGAAGAAAACTGTGAAAAAAGTGATTTTACCAAACTTTGCTCAAATTTATTTAATGTCTGTAATCAGGCAGATCCATCTCGTCAAGTTCCAGTAGACAATGATTGTGAGTTGCCCAAAGTGGCACAGCCCAATCAGTGTCCTTTAGATCAGGAAGAGGTGAGGAGCTGCGAGCGAGTCAACAACAGGAAGCGACTGCTCACACAGAAATTAGCACTGATGCTAAAAGCTTCAGTAGCAGTTTTATCAGATATGAACCGCATTTCTCTATTAAATGAAAAACAAATATAAACAGTACAAATGTCTCTTTAGAAAGGACATTTCTCCACTTCTGACATATTTTGCCAAGAGTCTGTTCATCAATGTGGTCAACGCTCTGTCCATTAGACCATCACAGTACATACGCCCACTACATTATCTGATTGGCCCGTGATGAATGTGATTGATGGACTGATCTTACAATCAGCTGCAGGATCTGCTTCTGAAAGTTTCTGCCCATTTCCAAACACTTTCTATGGGCTCTTTCCCAGATGTACCAGTGAAATATATTGAACGGTCCACCTGGTTTGTCAGGTTACATCAAAGTTCATGACCTCTTAAATCCTAAGATCACAGTGGATTTCGATGAAATTTTTATAACGTAATGGCACAAAGAAAAAGTGACTCCATTTGGTGATGCTATCACATGGCTAATAATGTCAGTAATGTTTTTAAAATAATCCATGCAGATGTTATGTGGGTCAATGCAAAACAGACGTTCATTTTGGATCCTGATCAAGATCCAGATCTGTTTTTTTTTTTTTATTCTGGACTTCAGTCTACATCAGAGGTAAATGCACATTCAGCAGGGTGGCCACTGACCTTTAATGCCTTGTGTTCTCCAAACACTTGTATGTGTTGCTGTAACATGTTTTTTCTGAATTTAAAAGAATCAAAGAAACTTTTTCTCCACTAAGAGAAAGTCCACGCAGAGACGGGTTGAGGCATATCTGCAAAAGTTTTGGAAACCAGTCCCAGGGTAAGTAAATCTCAAAATGCTGCCCTTACATTTCCCTGTTTACAACGAATACACACATTTTCAGAAATGATGATCTCATATCCCCACCTCTTCCTAAAACAGCATGTGCTGACCCTGACAGCAATAGAAACAATGGAATACAGTGTTGACTTCATGATGCAGAAGCCACTGAGCTTCTTATCGCTTTTACAGCAAAATCTTCCTCTCCTCTACTACCACTGTAAGCAACATGGACATGGAGAACAGCCTATGCCAGTGTTTGTTTACATGTCACATATGCAAATGCTCCAAGTCTTCTCTAGTTTTGGTGAATGTCTGAAGCAGCGTTACACCACCACGTACAGGCCTGGCATATATACTACAGTGTTTTCAGTGTGTTCATGTGGACAGTCACAATTCCTGAAACAAGAACATTTTAAAAATTAAAATGTTATTACACTTAAAGGTAGCTCTTAGACAGCTTCGACTTCATCTAACTGCACCAAAAGGTGTGAAAGCAGGGCTGTTTTATCACAAAACTTTGCCTGAAAAAATTTTAAAAAGATGTTTAATTTGTTGAGATAACTTCAGGCTGTCACATGTTTTGTTTTGCAAAAGCTCATATCACAATAATAAATTCACAAAAAAATAAAAAAAAATGCACAGCCCTACTTAAACTAATGAAAAGTTTAATAAAATGACTTGAGAATTTAACCTCTTTCTTCAAACTTCAGCTTGTTCTTGTTTCCGTTTAAAACTGCTGACATCTTCAAGGCCAAACAGAACAACGTGTATCATCATGCAAGCTTCCTTTTCCTCTGCTGTGGAATAAACACAGAAAATTAAGCTTTTGTGAAGCTCAAGGTTACAAAGAACGCTGCCAGCCTCTCGGTTTATCTTCTGCTGAGAAGGTAAGAGAGAAACAGCGATAAAAGGGAGAAAAGAGGGTTCCTGTGTCCCCTGACTACAACGAAGGGGCCCAGGAACCACTTGTTGAAGACATGGTGGTTTGTGGCAAATCTCCAATGAGCAACAAGGAGGCGAAGCGGGCACGGAGAGGGCTCCTCAGGCTTTGTAGTCGACGCCCTATTCAGTGGGAGAGTGAATGCACTTGGCACGAACGCCCATATCAGAGGGCGCCACACACACACACACACAAACTTCAGCTTAGCGCTCCCTTCAGAGGTCATTTAATTAGAGAACAAAAGGCTGAATTACTGTGGCCACACAGCAGGCCTCTTTTCATTCCACATTTCCGTCAGTTTCCACCCTCAAGCCGTCTCTGTGCATTAAAAGCTAATTATGAACCGTGAAGCCAACACGGGTCTTAAACATTGTGACAACTACAAGCCTATTACCACTAGCTTCATTCAGAGTGAGGGACGGGGGGAAGACAGAGCTCGTACTCCAACATATTTACTGAAGCAATTTCGCGGCTGATTAGACCCAAGCATTCAAAATCATCATTCATATTTCTTTGCCAGATCTGCAGAATGTGACAGTTCGTCATGTATTATTGCCACCCCGTCAGATCTGATGGGATAATAAAAAAGTGGAAGAGGGCAGGGAAGATGATCCTTTCTTTTTCTCCGAGCAGCTCATAAATCCATCATCTCTCCGATCCGCCAGTCGGAGCTCTCTCCCTCTTTCAGCCTCCCCCCTGAGATGGTTTGCCCCTCGAACCGAAGCCTCGGGCTAGGTGGGTAATAGAGATTGGCTATCAGCGGCAGACTGAAGGTGTACGGCTTGTATGGTTCTGCTTGGATGCCGCTGGATTGCAAAATCAATGAAGGATGACAGGGAGGAGATCTAGGTTGGTGCTGTATAAAAATTAAGTTAGTCAGCTGCTGCTGCCGGCGGTGGTGGTGGTGGTGATTCTCTCTTTGGATGCTCGCTGCTGTTTTGCAGTGCCAGGTTTGGAGGGTGAGGTGGGGGAGAGCGGTTATGTCACCACTGCAGCACTCAAGAAAATTTGAATAAATTGTGCTCTTCAGAGTTTCTAATTATCCTAATTCAGACTTCAGATCCTTTTAGCGGGGAGTGGATTATCAGAGGGAACAGGAATAAAAGTCAGGCTGACGGGGAGATTTAGGCCTAAACAGAACAGAAGCTGCATTAGCTTTGTTACTGGAGACAGGAATATGAAACACCTTGTAGTGCTGCTTTTGCTTTTCAACGCCGCTGGCAGCTGCAGAGAGACGTAAAAAGGGAGAGGGATAAACGAAAGCGCTTTCATTAAGTGATTGTGAAGGTGTTTGGTACATTTAAAACGCCTTCAGACGAGCTCAGTGTGACAGCAGGAACAGAGAGATACAAACGCACAAAGAGGCCGCCTTTAGACTTCAATCCTCTCCCTCTAAACGCAGACAAATATTCAAATTAACTCTTATTTACAGTAGCTGAAAGTGAAGCATAATAGAATATAAATGGAATACTTGGTCAGACTTTCTGCTACACTTAAGGCATTTTTCCCACCGGTTTTGGCACATAGGTGTGACACTGACACTCAGTGGAGGCTTTTATTCGGTGGTCAAAGGGGAGAAAAGTCAGAGAGGAAGTCAGAGACAGGGGCGGGGTTAGACACAGAGGTTCAAAAATGTGCTCAGACAATCTAATCCTCAGTCAATAGTCTCATCACGCAGTTTCACACCAGGGAGCTGAATATAAGAAGAAAAGTGTCAAATAAACCTACTAAATAAATCCATTCTGCGTATTGATTCGATTCTTTATTAATTCCCTCACTGATTTCTAGGATTTTTTTCTGTGTGGTAAAAAGTAGACCTAAGCAAGATTTCAGTGACAACAATGTCAGACCCTTGACGCCCCTTATAGTAAATATAGTGCTGCATAATGTGCCTGCAAGTTGTTGGTGTTTCCACACGTGTCAAATTAAGCCACAATGTTGACCTCTTCTGTTTTCTGTCTGCCATGATCACGTCCTTTACTTATTTATTATCATTTCTGCTGATTGGCTCGTATAAAAGCATAAAGTAAAATCTGCAATGCAAGCAGAACACAGTGGAAAGAATGGATAAGGGAATTGTTAAGCATGAAAATTAATGATATTAATGGCTCAAGGTAGTTGTTATTGATTCCCAAATGGAATTGGTTTTCGACTCCCATCCCTTGCCATGGGTAACCACTGTAATGCAGTACAACCAAACATAAGAAAGCTAGTTTTTCCATAAGTTGAAGTGAGTAAACACAGAAATATATATATATATATATATATATATATATATATATATATATATATATATATATATATATATATAGATATAGATATAGATATATATATATATATATATATATATATAGATAGATATAGACATAGATATAATTGACTTGTCCTTAATTTATTCACAGGTTAATCATAATCTATATCCTAACCCCAATCTTGTCTAAAAGAACATAATAATCTCCATGAGGGGGCAAGACAGAAAGTAACTCTGAACCACTGACCTAATTAACTGAATTTCACACTTAGCACATACTTTCTTGAAGGAGTTTGCACAAGAACATGTGTTAAAGCCAACTTTTATTTCATGTGATGAAAACATGTCAAAGGAAACATGTGATGTTGATTTTATCCAACAACTATGGGGGGGTCAGAGGGAAGAAGTTTGGGAATCAATGCTCTACTGCTTTATATATAAGACTTTTTTAGACCTCCCAAAATTATTTTTGTAAGATTACTATCTAACACCCAAGATAACATGCACTTAAAAACTCAAGTCTAACTCAGACATTTGTTTTTGCTTTTGAAATATTCAGAATTCTGCATATGGCACCAGAAAGGTTTCACAAAACAAAATGGGAAAAGCCAGACAAACTAAAGAACTCATAAAAAGGTACAAACAATACAAAAATATCTCTTGAAAAAACTTCTGAAATTCTATTCATCCTTTTCTCTCAATTTATTATGGAAAGAGAAAAGTCTGACTGAAATGAAAAAATGGAGCAAAACCACATATCAGGGTGAATCAGCGACTGAAAAGCTGCACCACAAGAATTCAAATCAACAGATGCGCCCGCCGAGGTGATGAGGGGAAAATAAAATGTCTGCCTTCAGAGCTTCAGATTCTTGTAAATAATAAGTGTCTACGTGATGTGATATTTCCTTTCCTGAACTTGGCACTCGTGCTCTGTTAGGCTCCATAAATACAGACTGAGGAGGTTTTCATTATTACTTTCATGCTAGTTCTGCTCTTACTAGTAGAGGCAGAGAGGGGGGAGGTAAATACAGTTGCGTAAGGGAGGGAGAATGGAGTGTTAAGGTCAAAAGCAGGATTTCCACCCACACATTCGGGCACGAAGATGCTGTTTTGGCTGCTCCTGTAGTTTAGATTCAGCACAAACAATCCACGTAAAGGTCATGCCGATGTAGAAAATGACTTTTTTTCCTTTCCCTGAAGAAGCGCTGCATCGAATACAAGCGTGTTTCTGTCAGAGAGTGCCGACAAAGCATTCCTCAGACATGCAGCAGAGACAAAACTCGGTCTTGTGAGCACTGACAGAAAACACTGAGCAGCCAGTCTGAAAGAGCTAAGAGGCTTGGCATATGGGCCTTGAGATCACAATTAGCCCATTTACAGGGCAGGGATGTTAACACCAGAAACCTCAAAATGGCCTATTTTTATGGGAGGAGACTTAAAAACAGTTGAGGATGTGATTTTATGCTCTTTGAAGTTCATAAAAAGGTGTTCTGCTAAACCAAAGTTTACAATAGCACGCTCCAGCCACACATTTCCCATTTATAATCCCTTGTCTAAACACAAGCGTTACCCCCTCACTAATGAAAACACTCAGGAATAGATGGAGATGATTATAATCATGGTTCAACCTGACACTTTCTTTGTAATATGTCTTATGTGCAATCGAAGCCCTCTGTGCCGTCTGACAGGTGAGCCGATAATGTCTGAGAAAACAGAGAGCCGGGCCATGAGCTGTCTGCATCGTCACAAACAGCCAGTCAGATGAGATTATGGAGCAATTTACACAGATGGCAGATCCCATCATTCCCGTCTTGTTAAGTAAAGGCGGGGCTGACAGGTTGTGGAGGACGGAGGAGGAGAGGGGGAGGCGATTGATTGGAACAGATCTCATCCTGGCACAGACTGTTGATGACTAAGCATGTGGAATTAGCCAACATTTTTAGAAGAATTTGTTTTGCAGACTGAGACAAAATTATCTGGGTAAGTGTTGTAAAAGGGGAGATAATAAAGGTTTCTGTTGAGGGTAGGGGGCCAGAACTCTATGGATTATAACAATTAATAACAATACAATATGCATCAAAATACAGGGCTAACAAAACAATTTCAGTGAGATTGAAGACAATCCCTAACAAGATATGACTCTTATATTTTAATTCTCGGGCAATGGAATAAAAGCCAAAGCACTTTATAATTAATGCGCAACCTCCACCTTATCAAGTGCTGTAACACAAACCATCTTTGGTTTAGGGATGCACAATATTGGTATCTGCAGTTATTAGCTCAAAAAGTGGAAGATATCAATATTTCTGCTGATATTTGCAATTGATGCAACAGCCACATACATCACATATATTGTTACATATAAAGAGAATGAAATGTTGTTTCCCTCGGTCAACACCAATTTATAACACAAATACACTTTTAAAACAGGAGGAACAAGCCATACTTAGCAAAGGAGATACCTTGTGCTCAAATATTGTTACCAGTATCAGCAACGATAAGTTTGGAAATATCAGCATATCAGATATCGGAAAAAAACTAAAATGGTGCATCCCTCCTTGGGTCCTATAAAAGCTTCTTATTAGGGCGTCACCTTGGCCAGAAGCAGCTCTGCTGTTGTATTTAAATATACAAACACATCACCCGCCATTATGATTGGAAAGAAATCAAATTAAATTAAAAACTGGGATTGCTAAGAAAGCTCAGCACTCTGGTAAGACATTTAAGAGCCGAGTTATTAGTGAAAATGTCAAAAACTGCCCAATCTAGCAGTGTTAACAACTCCTTAAAAAAGTCCTGGATTTCGATTTGGATCATTACCAAGATCTAGTCAGCTTTTCACCGTGGTTTCCACAAGACCTGTCCCACTAAAACTATAAAATTGAGGATATCTTTGGTTTGAAAACTTAGGAAAATATTAGAGGAAAATTGAGTACTCAGCTAAAACTATAAAATGGTAACTGGTTAAAGAACTGTTAGAACAGAGAACTGGAAAATCTGGTAAATTATATCAAATCAGTTTTCCATTTTCTGATAACTATAAAAATCATATCTTTAAAAGCTGACACTGATTACATGAGAACTACTGTAAAACTTCTGTTCAAAATAAAAAGATTATTCATACTTAAAGATTTATTATGGTGCTTTTGTTTCTGTAATAGAGGCAATGCAGGTAATAGAAATTGGAGGAGAGAGAGGGGAATGATATGTGATGAAGGAGCCACAGGTTTGACTTGAACTTGCTAACTGATTAGGGAAACACTGCATCCCAACACAACACAATGGCTCTGTTGCTGACAAATGTTAGAGCCAACCACTGCAATCAAATCTGTGAGAAATGAAAGAAACAAGAGCTGAAATAGATAAACTGAAGATGCAATAGCATAGAAATGACACTGAAATACAGCCCTAATGATGCCCTGTCCCTGTATCCTAATAAAACAACAGAAAACGCTTGCATAACAATGCAGATTTAGTTACAGGAACAACCCAGATATCTGATGTTTCCTTTCCCTCTCCATCTCTCGGCCCTGTAGCACGTAATTAATAATGCATATATAGGAGTCCAGGGAAAACTCCACACTCTATTAGACAGAGCAGACGACAGCTATTCATAGGTTTAATGATGAGTGGGAGGACCAGGTGAACACCGCAGAGAATTGCTCACACAATGAAAAAATGCAACAGAGTGAGAGCTGTGCTAAACAGAGGATCTCTGCAGGAACTAGACGACTTCAACTCGTTATCACTTCTTCACTGCAGCATTATCTCTGTGTGTCTCACATTTTCGGCTCATCTTTTATCAGAATAGCTCCAGCATCCGCAAGACATCTATCCATGAGGACTCCTGTTCAACACCAGAGGAGACAGAACATACATCTTCTCTCCAACAATGACAATCAATTTTAAGATGAAGGCTGCTGCCACTGCCTGATTCAACTTGTTAAACTTCAGTGAACCAATTTCGCTTTTCACAAAGGAGAAATCTACATCATAACCTCATTATGACAGTCAATCCTTCCTTATTCCTGCAACACTTTGGTTCCTTTCTGGGATTTTTGGTAGAAATGTGTGGTACCACTGAACCAGAGCACTTGGCAGAAAAACAACAGAGTGTCACATTGGAGCCAGTGTAACTCCCTAAAAGCCTGATCTTGTTCAAATGACAAAGGACTCGATGGTTATTAAATCTGACTCCTTACTGGTTCTCTATTTAACAGTGGATAATATGTTTCACTGTTATTCTCATAATGCTGAAATGTTTGTGTGGGTTTTTATCTGGATCATAATTCCTCCCTGTGCAAGGTCGCATGTTGTGTAAATATGAACTGATAAACTAACTAAACCTCTCTTTGGGAGGAAGTGATGCACATTTGAGAAATGTTATGCAAAGCCTTTGTGAATCCAGAGGCAGCTGCAAGAAATCAGATGAATGATCCCAATGAGGGTAAAGACATCTTCAGCTTGAGTTGAGGAATTTATTAATGAAATATGAAGCGAAAAAAATACTAATATGATGATGGGGAGATTTATAGAGCTCTGGTGCCAATGTTAAACTTTGCCGAGGCTAACATCCAGAGCTAAGCTGGTGCCTAAGCAATGAGCAATTGAATCTGCATCCAGACTGACAATAGTCAAGTAGCGCTGTGGTTGCTCCAGGATCAGGTTTGGTCCAGCAGCGTCCCACGATAAAAGTCAAGCCATTAAAAAGTACAGACACCTGCAGTTCCTTGAGTATCCATTTAAGGCTGACAACAAATGCAACAAAAACCTTTTAGATCCTGAATAATCCTGAATACAGAATAATTAATAAAATTCACAATATGGAAAGAAAATAAGAAAGAAAGAAAGAATATCTGGTATCAATATCTTACGTTTTTACATAAATCAGAAGTAAGTTGGTGAAAATATTGAGAGTGAACACTGAGCTTTAAAATACCTCTTCAAAAACTCTTTGGTGACTAAACTGAGAAAACATCTTAGTTTTATGTACAATTACACAGCCCTACAAGTGTCTGGCATTCTTTAGAATGATCAGCAATGAGGTGCTGAAATGCAAATAAGGACACAACATATTACTGGCACAAAATCATTTATGGTAGATAATAGATTAAAATGTTGATCAATTCTGGTAAAATGAAGTAATTCATTTATTTTGATAGATACTGAGTCATGAACACTAAACACAGTTACTTACTGATTTAACAGCATCTGCACAACATCAATTATGAACTTAAGGAAGACAAAACAAGAACCAAGTGTCATGTAGGAAAGTGACCTTTTGACCTCGATTATTTTCTTTGTATTTTGTTTTCATTAGCCTTGCAGAGCAGACGAATCCTGAAATCCTGCATGTCCATCTTGCCAACATCCATTGTCCAACGACTTCATTCGGCTAAATGCTTAACGGCCCAATCAGGGAAGAGAGGCGGGAGCTGTGGACGTGACAACAGGAAGTGACTGCATGTTTGAAAACAATGGCGGCTTCTGAAGCGGTCTCAATATCTGCGGTTTTTTAATCAGAAATGGACTCAATTTATTTTGTGAAAGAGGATCAAAGAACGTCACTTGAAGGTTGTCTTACAAGAAATCATGTTTTTGCTCTTCTCCTGACTGGGGATCACGGCTGGGAAACTGGAAGAGACCGCGGAAATGCTCCACGGACATGCCGGTTAGTCTATGGTCGTCATGGTTACTCAATGACACTTGGTGAAATATGCTCTCCTCAGATGTTTACCGGGAAGACATGGTAGAGATTGTCTTTGACGAGGTTCATGTCACATATAAGTGTTAAATGATACATCTGTGTGGTATAATTTAACATAGGACGATAGTCTAAGGTAGTTTAAGCTAACAGCTAACAACAGCACGAGCTGCTGCATCATACGTAGCAGCGTTGCTTGATGTGGATTGGTCTGTGATGAATGTGACGAGCCCGATGACCGTCCAATCACAAGCTGCTGTTGTTTTTGAAGGTTCTGCCTCTGAAAACATTTTTGAACGGCTCTTTCCCAGATGGATTAGTGAAATATTTCCATGGCGGATATATGGAACTGTTCATCTGGCGTGTCAGGTTATGTTTCCATAGCTGTAGGAAGCATAAATTGAAACATAAACTGGACTTGTCCAAGTCTAATTACTGGCATCAGCAGATGTGAAATTTCTGCCACTATTTACAGCCAAAATATTTGGCATCAAATCTGTTGGCTGTTATATCATAACCTTACAATGCAGCTGCATCTGCCAAACCCCATAACTGTCATTAGTTTGATCCTCTTGCAAAACTTCAAAATGTAACCAATTTTCGAGGTCAGAAAACAACCACACTTTTCAGCATCCTATTAAAGACAAAGAGGCAGTTATGCCAAATCTGGATCAGCTGTGCTGAAAGCAAGAACTGACTGCAAACCTCTGGCTGGCCCGTAATGAATATGACAGACAAAAATTTTATTCAATCGCCTTTTAGTTTTTCTTGAAAGGTTCTGCCTTTCCCATTCAATCTATTCAACTGTTTAAAATGGTAGATGATGCGCATTGCGTCATGAGGATCTCCGTGCATCCAGATGTTGTCCGTGTGTCACTGTTTTGATCAGGATACCATGCATACAGGAATAACCTTGTTTGCTCATGCATGCAAATGGGTTATTCCGAATGTTTCAGAAACCGAAATATTGACCTTAACCTGAATATTGACTGAATGTAAATGTAGCCATTGTGTTTTAAATAAAGTTAGACATTTTAACCACTTTTACTGCACTATTGAAGGTTAAACATCATTTTAAAGTGTAGCTGGTGAAAGAACCAGGAGAAAATAATTGTATGTTGCCATCATAACTGGTAAACACATTGTTATGGCTTTAATGCATGAGCAAATTTAATTACATCGTTGAAAAGGTTTGTAATCTAAATGTGTTTGTAGTCATATTGACAAACTGAATATCTACTGGCGATCAATCCTGTCCAGCTGATACCAGTTCAATTTAATAAGGTCAGATTGAGTAGCAACACAGATCCAGCGTATTGGAGTGGTGTGATGTAAATATCAAACAGGATTCATAAGCACGTCTGATAAAATAATGCTGTTAGAATTGTATACAAAGGTTTTCAGAAATAACAATCACACCAGAAAGTACAAGGACATGCAGAGGCATGAATCTACTGATCCTCACACAGCATGAAGCTGTCTGAATGTTGGAGCTAAATACTCAACAACCCAGATATTCCACTAATAAAGTGTGACACACACACAAATCACAAGGCTGTTTACCATGTATCTATTTGGAGACAGTCCAATGGACTTAACTTGAATATCAGGCAGTTTGGCGAAGCTGCTTTCAACATTCAGATCAGTGACGAGATGAAAATTTGAACGTGCATGGAGGCAGACATGGAGCAAATGACCAAATAAAAAGACACAAATTAGGCAGGCAAGAAGATGAGACAGTATAACAGAAAGTCCACCATCTCATTGGTTTCCTGAGAGTGCCTGGTGTGAAACATAATACACGAAAACTTGATGACAGCGACTTTAAGCTGAAAAAAGTGGAACAGGAAGGGCAATGTCTATCATCCCTCTTCTTTCCTCCTTTTCCCCTCCATGCTCTGATGAAACTGCCTGTAAAACAGCTGAAGGCCTGCTTCCTTCATTTCTCCCTTTTTTCCATAGAGGCCTACGATTTTCATAAGACGTGGGCTTTAACTATTACTGTTGCAATGAAAATTAAATAATCCTTTTCATTTTATCCCCCCTCCACACACACACACACACACACACACACATATCCTCCTCCTCCTTTGATTGCACCTTGTTTCCGGAGCCAGCAGTTGATATTCTTCTCTCAGGCGCCAATCCAGCGGGGTTAGAGAAACACAAGAGGGATGTGAATATCACAGAGAAGGCTCTGCACGCAAATAAAGAAGTCGTGTACCGCTATTGATCCTTGAGGAGCTGAATGAGAGCGCTTTCATAGAGCAGTGGTTCTCAATTGGTGTGGCAATGCACACTGGTGTGCTTTGAGAGTAGTCCAGGTGTGCCTCGGGAATTTGTACAATAACGAATGACTTTGAAATTTACTCCATCAGTTACTTCTGAACATTAATCTAAACAGTTTCAATTCTGTTTCTAAACAGAAACTTTAAGGGCTCTGCAGGTTGTAGCAGGTGGATAAATTATCATTTCTGTGTTATGCCATTTCTAAGTTTGCCTGATGTTGAATTTGTGATCAGACATGTTTGAATGTGATCAACTGGATTGATCAAATATATCAATCTTTTTAACAAATTCTTCATTAAATAAACTCTTTAAAAATAATGCAGCTGTCAGTCAAGCACTCGGAATAACTTGAGAGAAACAAACATATACAGACAGAAAAAGTACAGTAATATGTGTTGGAAGGCTATTTTTTATAGTATATGTATGGTGTACTTTGAGATTTTAGTGGACTCTTATGTGTGGATTGAGCAAAATACCACCATTACAATTATTTTAAATCCAGTTTGTTAAAAACATGAAACTCGTGTTGACATCTGTGTCAAAATCCATGCACAGAGACAAACAGATTAAGAGCCAGATTATTAACTAAACAAGGTGACAACTGCATGTGGTGATGCAATTCATGTCCAGTCAGTAAGAGTATGATGTATCTATAATCCACACTGTAAAATGACTGTTTAACCAGGGTAAGTGCATGATGAGTTCAAATGTCATTTCAAGACATGTAAATGTAGGTTTTGGCCAGGAACTTAAATAAATGACATTGATTGGCATTGAGATTTTTTTTTTTTTTGTTTGTTTGTTTGTTTTTTTGCAATATGAACTAAATACATTAGTTGCATAATCTAAGCTGATGTTCTGGCAGTTGCCATTATCTGTGGCTACACTGGTGACTAGATACAGGCAGCTGCGTTGCTCTATCAACAGGGCCGGACTAAGACTGGAAACCTGAAATGCTTAAAGACATGAAGAAAAGTGCAGCATACCAGTAAATGCAGTGTTGAGGATCAATCCTTTATGCTTTTGCCAGCTAATCAACCCTGGTTTCAGTAAGTAATTTAATAGGCTATGTGCATTATTGTTTTGACAGAGTTTAATCACAATTGTGATTAATTTGGACTGTTTTCACAGCATTTCTGAATTTTAATTTTTCAACTAATCAACAGGGAATTAAGTTATAAGGAACATCCCTAATACTTATTGATGTACCATTATCAACCTCCAATTCTGAAATCAAATCACAATACTCAGGACAATATAATGATGTCTATAAAACAGGACAGCCTGGATGAGAGCACAATCAGAGGAAGTTACCCACGTACAGCACAGTTCAGGCAAGCTATGGTTATTGCTCAGTTTAGCAGTTTAATTGGACTGCTGTCCTTGTCCCAGATTAAAAGCACCAGGGGAGAATCCACTCATTGACAAATACGTCTGACTGCTACTGTAGGTGGTAAAATGTCCCCTTTAATTTGGCAGCAGTGGAACCTTTCTTTTGGATGACCTATTTTGTCACATACCAAACAATCACTCAGTTAGCAAAGATCAATCTGGTTGTGTTGTAAAATGATGAGACCACAGACAACTGTACAGCTTTGTTCATTTTGTACATACAGAATACTTTACATTGTAAAGAGAAGCACATAAGCCCACTGCATGAGATGGTCTCCAAAGTCACATTGCATTGTTGTATGCACTGCTGTAATCCTCAAATGCGCTGCTCGACTTCCAGGTTAAAACTCAAGGCTTGAACTGTGGAGTATGCACAGAATGCCTAGGGTGGTAAGGAGCTGTCTAAGGGGTTTACATGCACCTGTATAAATTGCAAACTATATAATTTAAAGCCCGAGTACAAAGGGTGCCAAGGACCCTACTGTTATTCTTTTTTTGGCCTAAAATTATTTTCTGATTTTGATTATGTGAATATGCATAAAATGTCATGAAAATTTGTAGATCAGGTCAGGATTTGGGGAAACTGACTCAATAGCGCTCCCCAGAAAATTTTAAACAAACAGCCCCAAGCAGCATGAATTGACACAGATATTACAGCCTCACAGAATTAATGTGAAGTCAGTCTGTTTTTTCATCTGTGCGCTGCTTACTGAAGGATTGGCTGTGCAGTGTAGAGAAGTTTTACCAAACCAAAGTGGCTTGCTAATGAAAAGTAAGTTGTAAATGTTCTGAATGTAGTATATAATCAGCCTTTGCTGTTTTGTGGCTTGTTTTCACCCAAAATTATTTGGATTATGCAGAGCTTGTGGCACAATCTGCTGCAATGTATATTCCTAGCTTTTGTGACAAATATATTTGTACAGATGCAGAGCTGATCTCTGTAACTGTGGCTAGTGTTCAGGCTAATGCCATGTTAGTTATACAAACCCACTTAAAAAAAACTCCAGACTATCCCTTTAAATCAACAATTTAACATTATGTGAATGTACAAATTCAAACCATATGTCAATTGTCAAAGTGTTTGCCAAACTGACGCAAGACAGATGTCAGATGCACATTAATTGCTGCCCCCAGTTTTATCTATCAGCAAGGCTGATAGATTGTGGCAGGAGAATAAATCCTTTTAGGCTGAAAAACATCCTATAAGGAAATGTCCCATCAGTGCAGCTCAGGATCAATGTTCACTCTGAGTGTCTCTTCAGAACGCTTTGCTAAACCTTGTCTGATTTATCACTTCAACTAAATGATCTCTCTTCAGCCATCCGTCAGAGCTCCGTTTGTCCCCGCGACCTCGCTCAGCATGATCTGGCCTGCAGGATTTCTTTGCTATGCGATATCTGAGGCCCCTATCTTGGGGCTGAGTGAGCTGACACCTCTGAGGAAACAGTGACACAGGAAGAAATGAAGACAGAGAGGAGTCTGCCAGGAGGAGAAAGTGTGTCTGAGGGAGGAGGAGGGGAGGGTGTTGGGCAGAGGCCAGCCGAGGCGAGTGATGGGTGGTTTTTGGAGCGAGGTGTTCTTCTACAACGGCCTCCAATTACATCCCGAGTGTGAAACCGTCCATAACACCCCGATTAGCCTGTCTGTCATCCTGCTACAGCAGCAGACGCAGTGGCCTGCTCTGGTTGCTACCTCGCTCGCCACCTTCAGGAACACATTTCCTGTCAGGCAAAAGTACATGCCACCAGCCATAAATCCTCTGTCCTAATCAAAGCATGTTTCCAACAATACAGCCAAAGCTAGGATCACCATAAACGCTCTTCCTTCCAACCTTTAGAAACAAATCCATCCATGACACCCCCGCCTGTCGCAGCTGCATGCTTGCGTCCATTAGCCACTTACTTGGCATGTTTCAGAGAGTGACTGAGCGGCACGGTCCAGGCATTGGATGCCAACGTGCAGCCAAGCAAATGACTCATGCACCGTTTATACCCCTCAGAGAAGCTAAAAACAGAGATGAGGGGTGTCGAGGAGAGTTCAGAGCGAGTCTGAGAGCTGTGTCCTCAAACAGGGGAGGGAAACAACATGAGGCAAAATCCTGAGGACACATTTAGTGGGAGATGTTGAGCTGAGTGCCCTCAATGTGTCACCAATTAGCTTCAAAAGGAAGTCAATGTTTTGGGGGTACAGCCATGATAGTGAGTCACCAGCCAGTTGGCACACTAGACAAATGTGTGGGAGTAAAAGGAACTAGGTAGATGTTTCGATCATTAAAAGAGTAAATTTTCAAACACAACTGTACAAATCGTACAGAGCTCAGCAAACAGACACACTTTGAAAAAGGATTTTGTGGGAAGTATGTGTAACCAAAGCAAATTATTTGGTTAAACATCCATTTCCAATGAAGCTGGGACATTTTGTAAAACATAAATAAAAACAGAATATAATGATCTATACTGATCAGGCATCACATTTTAACCATTAACAGGTGAAGTGAGTAACACTGATTATCCCTTCATCATAGCACCTGTTAGTGCTTAGGATATATTAGCCTGCAAAGAATCATTTTGTCCTCAGAGTTGATGTGTTTTCGCAGCAGGAAAAATGGGCAAGTTTAGGGCTTTGAGCAGGTTTTACAAGATCCAAATCGGGATGTCTAGACCAGGTCAGATAATCTCTAGAACTGCAGCTCTTGTGGGGGGTTCCTGGTCTGCAGAGGTCAGTATCTATCAAAAGTGGTCCAATAGAGTAACAGTCATATACACTGCAAAGACAAGATATTAAGTCTACAAACTGATATATTTTTGATTCAAATATTCACTCATTTTGAATTTGATGCCTGCAACACTTTCCAAACAAGCTGGGACAGGGGCAAGTGCTACATCACCTTCCCTTTTAACAACACTTAATAAGCATTTGGGAACTGAGGTCACTAATTGTTGAAGCTTTGTTTTCCCGTTCTTGCTTGATGTATGACTTTGGTTGCTCAACAGTCAGGGGTCTTTATTGTTGTATTATGTACTTCATAATGAACCACACATTCTAGATGGGACACAGGTCTGGAGTGCAGGCAAGCCAATCTAGTACCTGCACCCTCTTACTACAAACCTCTCAAAAGCTAAAATGACTTCCACATCAGATATCAGCAAAAAATCCAACATTGTGCATTCCTCCCTAAAACCCATCATAACATACTGCTGTCAACTCATGTCAAGTTTGCTAACTAACTTTTATACTGACAGATTCTGACATAGATTTCAACTCTGGATTTATTCATTTTAACTAACAAGACCTCAATTTCAAGACTTTTAACCTTTTCTAATTCTCTTTTAATTTTCATTTATCTATAACTTCTAAAAGCCTCCCATGGGCAGGTGCTGCAAATTAGCATTCTACTAAAACCACTTGAAGCAGTGCATCTTGAACATGTGCATTATTAAATGTAAGACCAATGTAACTGTGTGTCTCTGTTAAATAAATGAATACATAGATAAGCTAAGCTTTCAGGGTTCATACACAGTAGATTTAGGTGGATGACAGAGCCTCAGATAAGGGGATGAGTTTGTTGAAAACCTGAAATTGAAGCCACGGTGAGCTATCTATAAGCAGTATAGATAATGGATGGACAAACATAATGCACTAGGAAAAATAAATAATATTGAGGATATGTGATGATTTAGTTAATGTAACTTAACAGCAAACTTCCATATGATATTTGGTCAAGTTGTTAGTATAGTGTAATGTTGACATGGTTATTTTGTAGCCTACTAGTATCACATTACCTTACAACTTAATGTTAATGCTGGTCCAGTAAGGCAGATTACATGTATTACACGAGTCTTTCAACTCTTTTGCAAAACAAACACTGATGATGTGTCATGGCAGGTTAGTTAACTTTAGCAGATATCGCTAACATTAGACAGTAATGTTTTTTAAAACCTGGGTTACTGGAAATGACCAAAGCATTACATTTTTGACAACCTTTAGATGGGTATTAGCAGCAACAGCAGGGCCAAAAAAAATCCAATCTATGTCAATGTGGTGAACTTGTCGAGCAGTTCCTGACAAATGTCCTTTCGTGAGCAAATTCCCGACCAGCTCCCCGGGGCCCTCGGTGGCAGGGTTTGCGGCTGGGCTCTGGGCGGTGAGTGCTTGGCATGACAATCAAAGTCAAATTCAACCACAGCCTGGGAGGTTTCAGATTTAAATGGAGACAAATGAATGCTTCAAAGTCTTGCGTCAGCTTGACAAACACTTTGACAATGAGCGTATGCATCTCTGTCCTTTCTCTGCATTCAATAGCATCTCTGGTCTCTCCTAGCTCATCACAGAGCCGCTTGTGTCTGGAGCTAAATATCACCCGGCAACAGATGGAAATTGAATTCCTTTAATCAGGCTGAGTAACGGCCAGCAAGATAAAAAGGCGATGATTCAGAGTGAAGAGGAAAATCTCTTGGTGTCTGCACTGAGAGGTGACACTTGGCCCTCCCATGGCCGGCAGGGCAGCGAGGTGAAGAGGTTGTTTGGTCCAGTTACAAAGGCCAATAGGTGACAGCTTTGTAAGCAACGTGACTATTTACACCACTCTTAATATACCATAGACGCCCTCTTGAATTAACCTCCACCCTCTGATGACAAGCGCTGCAACTGACTCAACATTCACACATTATAAAAGGTGAACAAGCTGCTTAGACAACTTGAATCCAAAAATGAAGATGATTTTTCTTGTTTTTATGAATTTTCTCCCTGAGGAAATAACTTTGGAAAGGCCTTGATCTATAAAAATTGAAAGAAAGACAGATGTAACACAAATAATGATGCACTCAAGTGTGTAATGAACATGCTTCCAGCCAGAAAAGACGGGGATCTTGCTAAAAATGTGGCTTCGGAGCAAAACCAACTGCGATTGCTACTGGTGTCACATATTTCCCAAAACACATCCTACAACTGTTTTCCAATATCATGTTTCCTAATCTTATCCTGCAGTTTTAACTTCTTTTAAAGTGTCAGTTTCAACTTTGCACCTCTAAAGACACAGTTAGTGCCAAATTAATTGGCATGTGAATAAAGTGCAGTGAAGAAATCCTTACCTTAACTGAAACATATCACAATGTCACACAGATGCCAGCGCAACCCTATGTGTTAAAATATTAAGCTTTTTAGCTCACAAAACATTTTGAATCTTTTCATTATTTAAAGGCTCTAAACATACTTTTACTTTAATTAGAGGACCATTTTTGCTTCCTTTAGAAATACCAGAGAATATTTTAATGGTCTTTAAGGTTCTACTCAAGCAATCTCTGTAACAAATAAAGGACCACTGTGTGCTGTCATCAGCTTCTGTAAATAAATGTTAGTTTCTCAATAATCAAAATGAAGCCAGGGATCAGGGAAACCAACTTCCAGCCAAATGCTCTGTAAGTTAGGGCCGATGATATCTAAAAATACTGTCATTGTGATTTTCCTTCAGGGATATATTTTTTTGTTAAATGAGGCAACATGCAGGTAATCCATCCATCCTTAATCTACACCACTTACTGCTTTTATGGTTGTGGAGGGCTGGAGCCTATCTCAGCAGACATCCGGAGAGGCAGCGTACACCCTAGACCAGCCGTCAGCCTTTCACAGGGCTGAAAATAGAGATATCTACACTAGAGTATTAAGGGAAAGGCCATGGATGCATGGGGAGAACATACTACGTAGAAAGGCCCAATCCAATCTGGGAGTGCCTGTGACACACACACAGAAGCTTGCACCTACATCTGTTCAATGAACAATCACAACAACACGTTTATAACATTAACAGACCAGAGTCAGAGTATTGACAAGTGGCAGGAAAAGGTTCTGCTGATACCTGGAAAACACTCATGGAAGAGCCACCTTGCATAACTGAGTGTCTACGTTCAGTGTCATGTTTGTGTGTTGGTGATTGGGGCAGCATTGTCTGCAGCCTAAATTTGCACGCCTACAGCTTGGTTGCTTTGTTTCAATGAGTTATTTATATATATTCATTTGGATCTTTCCATGTTCACACAGGCTGGCCAGGTCACACAAAAGCAGGGCTGGCCTTACATTATTACTTCACAAACGGCGCTGCTATGACTACTCTGTATCATGGGAAGGAAGCTAGCAGGCTAAGCTTTCTACAAAACAAGTCATTATTTCAGAGTGGAGGTCAAATTGTCTGATAAACAATTATACAGATGAACATATTTATTATCAATTAACATGCCTTGGTATTTGACTGTAAACAAAATGAAAAAAGGGGCTTTTAACTTCTGTGTGTTTACAGCAGAGTACAGAGGACACCAAAAAGCATGGTACCTTATCGTACCATATTATACCAATTACACCTCTCACAGAACAAGAGTCAACAGAAAGACCAACATTAGGTAAGTACGGAGAAGCTTTGAAATCGATAAATTCTAATGCTTGATCTAGCTGGACTTAATTCTGAAAATCCAAACGAGTTTATAAATCAGTTAATTTCGTCAAGTCCTGTGGTGATCTGCTGTAGAGTAATGTTAACCTGTTGCTACTATTCATGGTATGTTGTGCCTGTGAACAGAAAGTGAATCCAGGGATCTAAAACAATATTATTAAGCTGTAGTTTTTATCAGCCTATTTGCCTGGTAGCATTAATGGAATTACTGTCACTACTACAGCTGCTTAAAGGGAGGGATTGTTAACTTGTTACCCCTTATGCTGTGGTGGCAATATCCATTGAATCCTAACTGCACATTAATCACTCCATTGGAAGTGAGCTGAGAACACCTCTTTCAGGCAAGCTTTTTTTTGTACATAATCAAGTGCAGTGCTTTCAGTTCCACCCCTTCAGAGGGGTGCCATAAAGTGGTACAGTGCCGATCATTAATTGGGTGTTTTTTCTCCTCATTTGACAGCGGAAACACTGACTGTGAACTGAATTGAGCAGAACTGAACCAGGCTGCTTTGTGGAATAACAGCTTTAGATGTCATTCATTTAATTTCAGAGCCAAAGATGCTGAACTTTCTCTGCCTTCTCTGCTCAATCAATATTCCCCTATAGCTTAAGACAAGAACAATAAAAGCAACAAAAGCATTATCATATAGACCTCAACTAGGGTAAACATTGTTAATGCTTTTTATCCTTTTAAAGTATTGACTAGGGAACAGTTATAAAGTGTCAGTAAGGCATCTTCTTTCTTTTAAGAAATGTCTCAAAAAACCCTCGATAAAATGTCAATTTAACCCACTCAACATTTCTAGGTAACAGTCTTCCCACAATGTTTTCAGGGGTATACATCTTTTTTAATCTGTAAACCAATTTGACAAAAAAAATTCAATGCAAACATCTCCATTTTGGGACAGAATTTTAACTTTAATTCGTTGGAGCATGAAAATATGTAATATAAGTTTAGCCTGCCACATCATATGTGACTGTGAGAACAAATTTTGGCAGCTTGGTGCTTAAAGTGAAACTGCAGTGTCAGGCTGCTGCCCCAGAGTGAGCTGCTTTGAACTGTCTCTCTAAAATGACTTACACTGATGTGGAGATGCAGAAAATCATACCTGTTCTGGGGGAAAAAAAAAAATGAAGAACCAAAAAGTTTAAAAGTCTAACATGAACATGAATGATACGACATTAGATGTATTTGGTTTTAAACATACAACAACTTTGGCTAAATAAAACAGATTCAGTGAGACATGCAATCACTGCATCACACTGAAGGGCATACAGACCTGGGGAATCCCCAGGGTGTTCTTCACTCTAAACCAGATGATTACATTTTCTCAGCTGGATGAGAAGATCCAATCACAATATAATCAAATTCAGGCATCTGTTTCCTGCCTGACGTCAATGAAGCCAAAGATTGTCCAACACAGCCTTCGAGGTAAGCCGACAAAATATCCTGAACTGAGCAAGAAAGTTGGTGACATGTGGCCTTAAATCCCTGCTTGTGTCTCCTTATTAAGAAAACTTTATTTCCATTCTTCCCTACATCCATCCCTGCACAGTCGGCCTGCGTTACTGTTGACCCAGCCGGCAGCAGCAGCAATGGAGAGCAGCCGGGGAGAAATCCTGTCAGAATAATGGATTAGGCCCACAGCGGGACACACAGCTGCACGGCCATGTGATTATAATGCAGGAGACTCTCACAGGAACCTGGAGACCACGATTAGCTCTGAAGCAAATCACAGCTTGTCTGCCCTGCGGGGGGCGTCTAACAGGGAAATGATTCAAACGTGAGTCAGGTGACAGGATCCCTCGCTGTGCAGAGAGGATGCTGGTCACTGAAACCTGCATGAAGTTAACTGCGAACACATGAAACATGAAGGTGACACACACAGCCTTCCTTCATATTTGCATTTTGACACCATATGCCTTCTTTTTTCTTTCTGTCTCACAGACGAACCTGCAGCAGGCGTACCTGGTAACGTGTCTGGCCCCGAGGCGTTCTGTCAGCGCCGTGCCTCTAAAAGCCTCACTCACAACTATTTGGCCATGCAGCACATAATTCAGAGCTCCAGTATACAGACGTCTGCCGAGCCCTGTCATCCATCACAGCGCTTTGTGCCAAGTCAACAGATTCTGGTGGTAGGCAGCCGGGGGAGAGGCCTCTCAGGTTGTGTTTCAGCACTGGGAGAGGGTGTGAGTGTTTATATTTGTGTGTCTCACAGAGTGTAAAGAAAAGCTCTTTACAGCAGCAGTAAACCATGTCATGGGCCAATATAGCCATCTGCACCACCTGGACTCCTCTTGATCAAATCTGTGAAAAATCAGCAGGGATTGTTCAGCATTTTATTCCCAATCTGGATGAAAACTTCCTCAAATCTTATCTAACAAAGTGTGCATATTTCTAAGTTTTGTGTAAGCTCCAGGATTACAGTGATGTAATGATGACTTAAACAGCTAATTATTACTTGTAACATAAACTGTGAATTTTCCCGCACTCTGTTCACATAAACTCTCCTGTGGTGGGATTATTTTTGGCCATTTATATTGACTCTTTAAGTCTTGTGTTTGGTCTAATCAACAGTTCAAAACCAATAGATAAGCATATTTCCTTCTAAATGCAAAATAATATAAATTGAAACAATTGACCACATTATGACTGGGCAATATACCGATTAATTTGATTAAGTATAATTTTCTTTTGTAAAGATTTAACAATACATTTTTTTCTTGACTTACTCTTTCTCCAATTGTAAGTTGTGGCAATGTTTCAAAACACCAATACTGAAAATTGACAGTTTTCATGATGAGAGTCCTTGTAAGGTTTTGCACAAGCATGTTTAGGTTTGCATTTATTTGTTGTTTTTTTCCATATTAGATTAAATACTGATCAGATTTCCATGGTAATACACAGTGAAATTAGCTCAGCTTTCAGTGTTTAGGAAGTCAAGCCTGTCTACCTTCAAACAACACAGTTAACATTTTATGACAAAATTACAGTATGCACTTTTAACTATAAGATGGAAATCCAGTTTACTTTTGAAATATGGTTTGATAACATGAAGGCAAAACTTTGAGTCATGTTATTTTCATGTCACTTGGAGATGTTTTCTTTGAGAGGGAAAAAATGATTAAAATCGTTAATCAAGTAAAGTGACGAGAAAAATTAGGGATTTTATTTTTAGGGTATATCATCCAACCCTAGAACAAACCATTCTCAGACCAGTCTCTTCAGACTGATTTAAGCCTGGCACACATGTAAAGTTTTTTAAAATCTTTGACCATGACACCCTCCCACTAGAGGACAGATTTAGACAGATTTAATGTTTTTGTTCTCATAGTGGTCTGATACAGGATGGTCAACTCTCCACACACTAACAAACTCAACCTACAACAACCAGGCTCTCTACTCTCACAGCTCTAAATCTTCAGAGTCAAACATGACTTCAGGGTTAAACAAACATGGAGGACAATAAGCACCTTTTCTTATAAGGACATCCCAATCCTAACAGTGGTTTCAAACTGGATGCGTGTGGCTTACATGCATGCCAGCTCCAGCTTGTGATGGTATGGCTTTCATATCAGGTGCGTGTGCGCTGCATTGTGGGTGCATCTCCCTGCAGCTCCTTTCCTCCATTAATTTCACCTCTATAATGAGCGTCTATAGAAAGTTTAGGAAGAACCACAATAAAGCGCCCCACAAGTGACCAAATTCATTGAATTCTTGAAACCTGTGGAATAAAAGACATCTTAATGGACAAGGGGGGGTTTCTAAACAGGGGGAGGCAAACTAATATAAATGAGATGGGAAAAGTAAATGAACAGTTTATCTCTTTTCTGTGACATATTCTACCACTGTGGACATACATAGCTGCTGGATTAAGGTAAATATGACTTTCTATTTTTCAGCAGCCCACAGAAAAAACAGCTGAGCCCCCTATTCTTAAGATTTTCAGCATGAGATAAAATTAAATTAAATGACTCTTAACATACCTCATATCACATAGAAACTGGTAATATAATCTCTAGGACCACTAGATAATCTATCCTTTTCTGAATCTTGGTTTGAAGAAGGGATTTGGGCCAAAAATCAGGATGATTATCTTGTAGTATGTGCCTCCTTTTATACAGATACTTTATCATCCCATTTACCAAGAAGTATCAGATTCACGCATAGAATACAAAATAATGAGAGGTGGAACGATTTTTTCTTTTTTGGAAATGCATAACAAAAATAATGTTTGTTGAGCCACATCTTAGACATCTGTCATGGCAGACAATACAGTTTTCTGAATATAAAAGTTTTCTAAATATTAAGAAAAAGCCAATATGTGTAGAAAAAATCCAAATGCTTAGAAAAAAAAAGTAAGGATACTGATGAAAAGAGGCCAAAATGTAAGAAGGAAAAAAACGTCAAGAACAACATCAGCTTTATTCTAAAACTTCACCACATGTTTTGTGCCATGATATGGATTTTCACATCACTGCCATCACACATAAGACGCATCACATTGTGCGTTTAAACAAACAAGTTGTGTTTTTGTGCTCATGGGAGGCTGAACAATGTCACACTGCCAGCTCTCAGCCTCTAACTGCCTGCCATGGTGGCAGAAAGAAATAATTTGTGTAACAAAATGATGTGTGGCGCAGACAGCTGAGTGAAAGGCCCTCTTAAGCATGTGAGGCAAAACGCACAATAACACAGAAACCCCATTTACACCTACAGAAAAACTTGATCCTGAATTGACCTGGGTGAGGGAATATCTGTGTGAACACGTATGTCAGGGTTTTCATCCAGACTTTACCCTGAAACAAACCTGCTGCTCCTGTAGTATTTTACCCTCCACCACCCCTCACTGACTGTCCTATTTGAGCAATAAAACAGCAATAAACCTCTTAATTCTTGATTAAATGTAAGGTTTAGTTATTCGTACAGTTTTGTGCCACTTTAGGGGTATTGAGTGTACTTTTGATGACAATCTGGAGGATAATTTGATGAATCATAAATGCTTTGACCAGAATAGTGCTGTGAAATTATAATACTCTCTCTTATGAGTTGATTAAGTCTTCTTTTATGAGCTCTCAGCTGTTCAACAAATAATCAAAACAAAGGAGACACTAATGCCCACCATTCAGAGGCATTTTGGGTTGTATCACCACTAATTTTTTTAACTATGATATGATTCTAGTAAAAATCTGACAGTTTTGATCCCAGGCCCAACAATGTAGCTACAGAAATAAAAGACATTGGCAATCAATATGGACTAAATTAAGTTTTTTTTAATGGCCAATATGAAGGAAAACTCGGACATGGTCTAAACTACACAAATACATTTGCACCATGAACTTAAGAAATTGCTCTCTCTTTCCTTTCTAAGGCCTTTTGTTTAAAGTCTGAGTGGAGATCTGAAGGTTTCTTTTTAATCTATGGGACTTTTCAGTCTAATCAATCATAGGTGTGCAGTGATTGTATTAGTTTTGCATATTTGATATAGAGAGGGATTAAAGCTATCAAAAAAGTTGTCAATTTAAACAGTGATGAGCAGTGCTGGTTTTGACAGCGATTTTACATTTAGTCTTAGTCTCCTTGACCAAAGTTTTTGTAGTTTTATTCACATTTTTGTCACGTTTTCCTTTTATCATGTCAGTGAAGGTTGGGTTGACAAAAGGAAAATGAAGTCCAGTTTTAGTCAGCAGTAAGTAATGGTAAATGGTCAATGGACTCCTGCCTATATAGTGCTTTTCTAGTCTCTGACTACTCAAAGCAGCTTTATACAGCAGGTCACATCTACCCATTAACACCCATTCACTCACTGATGGTTTCAGAGTTTTTGTGTAAATAATCGATCAGTATTATCCAGCCCATTTGTTTAAGCTCCCTAACTCCCTATAGAGGGAGTTTTTCTCACGATTAACATTAAAATCATGTTTCCCAGCAAAGTTGTGCCTGAGCTAACCCTGATAATTTGTAATACAATCCAGAGCAGCTCCGAGGTATAAAAATGAGCAAGCGTTAAAACATAAAAGATTTTCTCACACAGCCGGTGCTTCCACTTGTCCTGGGAGGTAAGGCACAGGTGTTACTAATAACTCATGTTGGATCTTTTCCATTAAGAGGCACCATAAGCCGTTTTAATGAGCAAGCATGCACAGACACAAGACACTGAGAATGTCTCATTTAAATGGAGTCCACTGCTTTCTTTGTTTAAGTGTGCTTTCCCTGCTGTAACATCTCAAAATGTCTGGCGCCCATTTTCACTACATGGCACAAAAAGCGCTGCACGAACCCCTGAGGTACACTGGCCAGACTGCTCCACCATTACTATAAAATCCCCACAGTGGAGGCACCACAGAGATAATCCAGCAATGTCCCAGATCTTTACTGGGACCGAGCCCCTGATGGGAGCCCAAAATGAGATTTGAACGCAGCAAGCGGCGGCCACATTTCAATCACAGGGAAGAGTTTGGTGAAAGGGCAGGAGAGGATTTACAGCAGGGGAGCATACCCGAGCATGCAGAGTATTACTAAAAAAATCACTATGAAGAAAAACAAGCTTCCTGCTAGTTTGTAGAGCACTGGATATACTTAATTTATGACTGACAACACTGGCTTAAAGCTAAACTATAAATACCAGTCTGAAGGGTCTCATTTTTGAGGTGAGATGTGTAAAAATGTTTGCACAGAAATGCCTAAATCAATTACAAAAAGGACTAATCTTGTGTTATACTTTTAGTCGAGTACTTGCATAACCTCAAATCTAGAGAAATGCTTAACAGAGTGTGTCTTAATGCAGCAGCAGACATTACAAAGCCCCTGTGACAACATACAATATGTTTATATTGCCATGGAAACTGTAGATGCTACATTAAAGCCTGCTACAAAAAGAAGCATTAACTGGATCCCATTCATGTCTTCTTCTGCATACTTGCAATTATTCTCTTGCCATCAGCTGTGCATTCTGTTTCCCTGGACTACAGTTGCTGAGAAGTGTCACACGAATGCATCCACAGAACGCTTCGCATTAACGGAATATACAAATGCAAAAGCAGCAACACAAATGCAACAAGATGAGATGCATAAAAGCAAGTCCTAAGAGACAAAGTCTTAATGCAAAAAGACGCCGAAGCACATATGCAATTAACCACACTGTATGTCTGACCGCAACAGAAGTCCAACAGAGACTTTAACCAGACGGACACATCGAGCCATCAGGAAGTTTAAGCTTTGCGACAGGGCTTGGATTTTAATGAAATGAGAAATAGCACTTATTGGATTGCACATATTGGACCCTAACCCTAACCCTATACAGTCCAAGACTGGCCTATAAGGCATAGCTCCTTCCCCATTTCTCTCCAGACCTGAACCCCAATAACAGCGTTGCCCCAACTGGAAATTTACAAGTCAAGCAGAGACACACTGACGAGCTTCACCCACAGCTCTGAGCTATTTCAGATTGCATTCCAAGCGGCTTGCAGAGCTAGTCAACTTTTCACAGCTTTTCTCCCTCATTTTGTAAAATTCAGTTAAACAGGACTTGTTAAATGTTTAATAAAAGCACTTTATGGAGTCAAGTTTTTATCAAGTAATCCTCATTCCAAAGCATCAAAAATGCAGCAGAGGTGGTGCTAGCTGATAACTGCATCACTTCACACCACCTCTTTGCTTTAATTAACAGCCTCCTATTGGCAAAATTTACCCACACTGCACTTTAAACTCTAATGAGTAAAATTCTAACAAGTTATGATAAACTGTACATACCCCTTTTGCCTAGGGGGGCTGGAGCCTATCCCAGCTGACACAGGGAAGAGGCAGGACTGGTCGCCAGCTGATCTCAGAGCAACATAGAAAGACAACCAATCACACACTCACACCTACAGGCAATTCAGAAATGGAGTTGTATCCAGTGTCAGTCCTTTTAAGTAATATTGTTCAATTTGTTTCCAAATAGGGGGGTGGACTAACTCTGCTTGCCACATCCAGACTGCTTTAGGTTGTGATGCCAAACAGAAGTACTAAAAACTGGAACATTTTAATCTACCTTTCCAGTTTGGAATATGTAGTTTTATTCCAGGCGGTTTATTTTTCCAGGTAAACTGCGTGAGGCATGACTTAATTTGTTTGAAACATTGTCTGGGTACTGGGGTTGGTAACATCTGGAATTACAAATATTCAGTCAAAATATTCATTATCATACAGTTGATTTAGCCAATTACCGAGGGAGGAAGGTCAGTCCATCTCTTGCAATCCTCTCAGGTCTTTCTCAGTAATGGTGTGTAATTCAGTAGAAAAGTATCCTCAACACTGCTTGAATATAAACCTGAATATGTAGGTAATTTGGCGCCATCATAAGCAGTCTTGTGCCCAGATCTTTCAATGTGTTCATGTCCTCACCTCCGTTGTAATCCTCTTGCCCATAAGACACAGTCAAGAGTCTGCCTTCTTCAGTGTTAAACCAACTGACTTTTAACGTCCCAGTTATGAGAATAAATCCGGATATTCCCGGCATATCATCTGTTCCACTGCTTCTGCCTAGTCGAATACTCTGGGGCCTCATTGATAAAACAATGCGTAGGATCCATACTAAAAGTGAACGTGCGCCCGAAAGCTCAAAATGGCGTGCGCCAAAAAAGAAATATGATTTATCACAGTCCACCTGGAAAGTTGCGCAGGTGGTTTTACCTCACGTCCCGCCCTCTACACACCCACGTTACCATGAATGGTCAATGCAAAGTACCTCATGAATGTTTTTGCATCGCCAGCCTGCAGTCTTTTCCCGACATGGCTGTGCGTCAGAGGGGGCAGCGATACGCTTTGGATGCGTATAATCTACCGACACCCAGAAGACAAAGAAGCTGTGCGTCAGGATGAATGAGTCACGTGTTGACCCAGGACACCGTGCCACCGTTTGAGGAACAAATACTTTCTACACTGTAGGCACATTTTTTCATTTTCACTCGGGGCTCTAGCAACGTGAGTGCAGACTGTCATTTGCGCCGATTACATTTGGAAACCGGACATTGCTGCAGAGCCTTTTAATGTTGGCTTGTTCACCGACAGCGTAAGGAACCCTGATGATCAACTAGTCATGTTTATAATGCCATCCCACACGGCTGGCAGTATTGTGCTGAGGGATGACTGCGATATCCCAGACCTAAGAACAGAATTTAACTGTATTATGTCATACCCAAAAGGGGCTTTAGACAGAAAATGTAACATTATATATTGTTAATCATATCAAATGATCAAACCTGTTGGCTTATTCCCGCTGGAAGGAGCCGGTTGCCAGAAACCCCTGAGTTTGTCAGCACCTATACGCACCGGGATGGCGTGGTTCCAGTGTGTGGTTTTGTTTAACACTGGGACCAGTTCAGCGCATAGATCCAAGAGCACTGCTCCGGGGAATCTAAATCAGCTTATTAGCCAGTCATCATTATGGGCCAGGAAATCTTCGTGGTCCCTAAAAACTCTCTCCATCCTGATCCACAGTCTGTGTGATCTTCCAGCAGTGCCTGAGCATCCATTGTGCAACGTTACGCACGAGTGTCACTGCACTATTATGCTTACTCAGCAATTAGACTGTTTGTTCCACATCTTGTCACAGCTAATACTAATCAATCAGTGCTATCCATCGCTCTATATCATTTGAAGATGAAGTATGATACATGAACATTGCATACAGTAGTAACTGAAATAGTCTATAACACTGCAGAACTCGGGTGTTAATGATTACGCGGGTCTGTAAGTCTGATATGTGATGACATTACATGTATGAGATGAATCTGGCTTCACTTCACCCCTTCACCATCCGTGCCGCCAGTTTCACACATCTCCAAAATGTTCGACAGCATCAAAGTTGACGTACCGTTGCGCCAAGTTCATTTTTATAAATCACAACCTTTGCGTGGGAAGTGACTTACGTCACTTTCAAGCCCTGTTTTGTGCTTAAGCAAGCTTTATAAATGAGACCCCTGGTCACTCCGCTGAGGGTATCCACTTTGTGTGTTGCTGGATAAAACACCAATAGAGGCAATTTGGAGTTACCAATTAACCTAACAAGCATGTTTGAGATCTATGGGAGGAAACAGGAGTGCTTGGAGAAAACCCACTCAGGCACTGGGAGAACATGCAAACTCCACACAGAAAGGCTCTGGCCGACACCGGGAGTCAAACTAGCGACTAGCACCTGAGGCATGTGCACTAACCTGTTGCGTCACCATGCCGCTTAGTTTATGCACAGCCAAACGTTCATACAGATGCACAGTAAAAAGCAAAAAAGATCATCAGCATAAAGATGCGGGGATGCGGGGGGGGGGGGGGGGGGGGGGGGGGGGTATTTTTCCTGCATTTTCTTGCCTTTACAGGAGATCAGAGAGAGAGAAATGGTGGATAGGCTTGTGAAAGTGGGTAAGAGTGAGTAGGGGAGGACACTCGGCTTGTGGATCTGGTTGCCTTCTCACCCAGGCTGACTGAAGCATGTATGAGACGTATCTGACTGCTTACACTCTGCCAAACCAGCACCCTAAAGACCGTTACTTCTACAAGTTTCTTTTTTATACAGAAAACTGCAGCTGCAGTGAAGGTGTCAGACTCAAGATTTGTTTGCAAACACTTTCACAGCAAAGATTTAAAGTGCTACACATGTACAGGACAAAATCAGCACAGCCAAGAAGTATTGTTTTTGCCACAGGAGGCACCAAAACAATCACATCCAAAAAGTCCTCTTTGGTGCTTTCAATGTCAGTGCTGGAGGATAATCAATGTTCTATTGTCATTATTTTTAATAGTAGCCATCATTTACTTGATTTTTTGATAAACAAATGATTGATAAAGTGACATTAAGCACAAATGCAATTAAAAGAACAAGATGACATCATATTATAGTGTTCATTTCTATTATTGTGAACTGAATGTTTTAAGGCCAGTGTGAGGGTTGTTCTGTGATGACTTGGTGGCCCTAATAAACAGAGAAGCCTTTGATGATCTAATGATGGTATAACAATGACAACAGATGACAATGAGGGTAGTGATCATGGGAGAGGAGTGATCCCCTGCTACCCCATGACCCACCCAAATGGACCACAGTCAAAATGATCAAGCAAAACAACAGACAATAATGAGGAAGAAACTATGTTAATTGAAGAGGTAGTGTATCCTAGCAAATATAATCTAAAAAAAGAATGAGAGACAGAAACAGAAACAGGGCGGCAGCCCACAGCAGCAGCTCCCTCTTTCTTATGAAGCACTGTTTGACATAACTGTATTTCCACAACACTGACATACTGTAGTGGACCACCCACATTCATTTTTTGGCCACCCAAGTGTTTTTACCAACCATTTACTCTTAATCTTACATAATCACCATCAACATGCACAAGAAAGACATCCAATAGCTCACACCTGCAACAACTGAGATGAGATGTCTTATGTCAAAACTGAAGCGTTGTAACCTAACAAGCGTGCTTCTGGTCTGTTGGGGGAAGCCAGAGCACTGAGAGAAACCCACACATTATGGGCGAGAAGAACATGATGTCATGAGGACATGGCTTCAGAGTCAAACCAGCAACCTTTATTGCTCTGAGGCATCAGTACTACCTGCTGCACCACCATGCAGCCCCGCATGAGTTTAGTTATTGTGTAACTACTTTAAAACTTTGGAGCAAAGCTTTAATATACTAACCTCGCATTGCAGATGGGTCTGCCTGATTTCATGTCTGTAATCAGGCAGATCCATCTTGCCGAGGGAGACGAAAGAAGGAAGTGACTGCTCATACAGAGATTGTCATAGATGCTGACTACCTCAGCAGGTATTTAATCAGATCTGGATTGCATTTCTTTATAAATTGAAAAACAAAAAAAAAAAAAAATCAACACTACAAACTTCTCTGTAGTAAAGATATTTTTGCTCCACTTCAGACATTTTACTGAGTTTGTTCTATGAAGTGACTTATCCGCTTAATTTTACACCCTGGCAGTAGGGCCCGCCTACTACATTATCTAATTGGCCTGTAATTAATGTGATTGATGGGATGATCATCCAATCACCGGCTGCATATGCATTTGAAAGGTTTTGAGCTCTCCAAACATTTTCTATGGGCTCTTTTCCAGCTGGACTAGTGAAATAAATAAACGGTCCATCTAGTGGGTCAGGTTATCAACAAACCGTACATTTAACAGACAAATACGCAACACAAATATTTGCAGTGGAAAATATATAAATAAGAGGCTGTTATAGAAGCATTTGGTTAATAACTTCATCTGATGCCTAGTCAATAACTGCTGATTTGGACATTTAAAACAAGATGAAAAAAGTGAACAAAATAAAGCAACAAACATTCTTGTCACCAGTGGTCTTATGGAGGTCAAAAATAAGCATCAAAATCAATATTGCCCTCTGTCTTAACCATTAAAGAACCCTCACAGGACCTTTACTCTACTGCTGGATGTGTACAATGAAGACATCATTACCCACTTTAGGCAATGAAAATTGAAATGTGCTATATACCAAGCTTTCTAACAGCACACCAGACCTGCAACAAATCTCTTAAAAGAAGAAAATAATGTTAGAGAAACAGCACACTGTCACTCACTCTGTATCAAACAGGCTGAGGACAGCAGCTCCTCCGTCTCACACTGCAGTGCACAGATTAAAATGACAGGTTGTCACCATCTGTAATTCTCTACTTGGAATAGTTGCAGATTTTAGAGTCACAGTCGTGCAAAGTTCAGTGGGACAGATTTAGACAGATAGACTTAAACGACAATAAGAATAAACGCATCCTTGGAGAATTGATGCAAGATCACCCTCTATTAACCACAATTCACAACACAAGTTTTACTACTTTGAAACTATGAGGTTTATTAATGGCTCTTCAAAAGTAATGCAACTCCAAAACCTCCCATACCCACACTGATATACAGAGTAATAAATTTGGGATGGGTGATATGGACGAAAACTTATATCTTGCTTATATAGCTATTTTACTGTATAGAAATTTAAAAAATAATTGTCACAAAACAAAAATGACAAACTTCTTAGTGATTCTTGTTAAAGTCAGCATGTATCAATACACATTTGATAACTACAGTACCAAGGCAAAACAAATAGAGGTCAAAGACACACAATAATGAGTCACTTTTCATATTTAACAATCAAAAACTGTAAACAAACTCTGAGATACTGTCTAAACTGAACAAAACATTAACCTGGCATATTGATCTTCTAGTAGATCTCCAGGACATTTCCAGTGGCTCTTTGAACCAAGATGATCATACAAACTTTACGGAGAGGTGCACATATTCATGGTATTTATAAATCTGGTGCAAGGTGAAGTAGGTCTAACTGAAATCCCTTTACCTCATTAGTTCTTAGGATGCAGAAGATGGTTAGACTATTGAAAATATAGAGGCTTACTTACATTGTTCCGGTCTTACATTCTCATGGTTTTAAAGGTCCCATTTCCTGGTGTGTTTGACTGTTTACATCATGTCTTAGGTGTCTATTAAGTAAGGATTTGATTTAGATTAAATAAAATAACAGAGGAGCCGATGCAGCTCTTTTTCACTCCCCTTTGGAAACACTTGGATCAGAGGGGGCAAGGCGGCTATGATAATGAGCTTTGAGCTGATAAGCAGCTCAAACTATGTCTGATGGGAAGGGGAGGAGGGGTTACAGGATGTGGTGCAAACCTTCAAAACAGTTATGGCGTCTGCCTGTGACAAGCAGAAAATACACATGCAGGAGGCTGTACAGCTATTACATAATAAACCCCAGGGAGTAAAAACTGAGCATTTAAGAAGAGGCATAGCGCATTTCTCCAAGAACTGAGAGTTTATTCAATGTCTGATGCTCTTCTGCTCCCCATGACCCTTCTAACAACATTAAAAGCAAATAAATCAGACATGCGACTTTTAAAGTAATATGAAGCATACGTTACTGTATCTAAATATGAATTTTATTGGGGTTTTTTTCCCAAAATGTTTTTATTGACTGAGGATTGCATCCACTAGCTTTGGTAAACACCAAAAGTGTCCAGTCAAAAAGACTAGTGGTTATGTAGTGTGTAAGGGCTGATAGATCTTGCTCCCTTGCCAGCATCATTGGTCATCTCTAGTCAGAAAAGGTTTCAGAGCACTGCTAGGGACCTCTATTCTCTTATTTCAACAGCATAAGGATAACAGGTTTACACCTTCATTAATTTCCTTTATGAAGAAGAAAAGATTTATAGTCACATTCTTGCGAAGTTCGGATGAACATATTTAAATGGATGGTCTGTAACAAAGAAAAAAGACCAGACCAAACCTTGAGGCACATCAGAAGGAAGGAGAGTTGCATCTATTGATCACAGTGATGCACAGCTTTCCACTGAAACAAGAGAGACCTCATGCTCTCTCACACAAACACAACCCGTGGCTCTTCTGGAGAGCTGTGCAGGTAATAAATCAGGGTTAAACTTACCAAGCTTTCCCCGGGACTCCTCCAGCTTCTGGATCTGGTTCTCCAGAAAGAACATGGCCACTGCGAACGCCAGCAGCGCCAGAAGCTGCAACTTGGGCGGCATCATGACTCTGAGCAGCCCCATCAAATCATCCAGAGAGGGATTGGGTCAGTCCATGCTCAGAGGAAGAGACACTGGAAACACACACACACACACACACACACACAGACCGACGGTGGTGGTTACAAAGCGGCTGAGAGTGTGTGCATGGCCCTCTCTCTCCCTCTGTGTGAGTGGGTATCTCACAGATCCTTTGGTTACCTCATACGCGTTGTGCTCATGCCTGGCTCATTTATTTCATTTATTCAATTCCCAATAACGGAGCGCCGCAGAGCCCACAGGGATCTCTCCACAGAGCGGAACTGACTCCCCGGGCAGAAGATCGCTGGTACCCGCCGCTGCTGTCGTCTGCGTCCCCCATGTACCGCTGTCCCGTCCCATCCAGAGTGTTCACCACCGCACCAGGAGCACACTACTACTACCACCCCAGTCCATTGGATGTATCAACAGTCCACCACGTAGCCCAGGGTTTCTATTCGTCAACTATAAATGTCTCTTCAGCCCGGATTGGACCATTTTCACAAACTCACATGAACTTGGCCGACAGATGTCGCTGTTTATTATGAGCCATCGTGGAGGCAGGAGCGAGGAAGAGCACTGTAACTTGACTGGTGAGGGGAATTTAGAATCCTTTTAGTGATGTGGATCTTTTGACGCAGCTCAGTAATGAGAAAAAACGACGGATCATTTTATATCAATGGGCTTTTTAAATCAGCCACAATTTCAGCTAATTTTTTACTTATTGATATTTTGCATGTTGAGCTCACGTTGTTTAGTGTTTTACACCAAAATGTATACAACATCATGTTTTCAATAAATCAGGGGTATCACTGTGACACAGAGTGGTACAGGAATGAGACCAAAAATGCACAACCAGTGAGTTAGCATTTAACACTTCCTGGTTCCCAAGGCTGAACGTATATGGGATTTAGAATTCGTATGTAAGGTAAATTCTTGAAATAGCGTTTGTGGTGAACACTCAAACAAGATTTCAATGTTTGACCGCAAATAATAAAAACATCTTATATTGCCCGTTTTTGAACTTTAAAGTGTTGTGTGTTTAAACGGATGGTTGCTAATAAACTCCTAGAAAGGACTAGAAAAAATGGTCAGGGACCCTAATGCAAGTATTTCGAATTGTTTTTTAAAAGCAACCACTCACGCACTATTGCCACAGCCATGATCAGGCCATTTGATTAAGGCAAACTTTCAAACAAGAGGTTGCAACAAATCTTTATATACTGGAAATTTTGTTGTTGCTTTTAATTCAAAGTGCCATGTTGTAGTTCCATAGTAGCATAATATTAGCCGATAAAGGTTAAGCTTAAAATATCATGAAAAGTAGGTTATTTTGTTAAGATGATCACAAAGAACAGAAAGAGTGTCATATATTTTGTTTGGTACACACCTTATCGGTGATCCAAACACAGTGGAAGATCCTTTTGGCTTTTAGCCGAGAGAACCAGTGTGATGCTAACTTTCAAACTGTCCAACAAAAACACATTGTCTCTGCACCACTCTATAGGTTGAACCAGATTTGTTTAAACATAAGGACATAACAGACCTGGACAACTCAGGGTGGGGGCTTTCTGTTGACTTTGCATGTTCTCCCAGTGCAAGCTTGGGTTTTCTCTGAGTACTCCAGTTTCCTCCCTCAGTCCAAGGACATGGTCATCAAGTTCATCACTGACTCTACATTCCCAGTAGAAGTGAATGTGTGCATGGTTGCCTGTGTCTATTTGTCAGTCCTGTGATTGCCAAGCGAACAGTCCAAGGTGCACTTTGCCTCTTGACCAATGACACTTGAGATAAGCTCCAGCCCACTGCAACCTATTGTGGTAATTGTGGAAAATTAAGGAAGATTCTAAGGGACCATGAGTGATGAGGGTCTCAAAAAGTGCTGTGGTCTTCTTACTAACATTTTGCAATAGGAGTTTTAAGATTTCTTTACTCTTCACTTAAAATAACTTACCTTTTTTCTTGTTTTTAATTGCAACAAAGAATGTTCAGGCATCTGTTGCATTGCTTAACTCTCATAAAATAAAAATCTCTATAGAAAACGAGACCCTATAGAACATGTATTGGCGGAGATTAGTTTTGTTTAAATGCATGTTGATGTATATCGTAATATTTGAATGTATGTAATAATTATTAGGTCTTTAAAATAAGAGGCTAATAAGAGGCGATGGAGAGAAGACAAGCATATAATCTGCTTATGTTTTGATTCATCACAGAATAAAATGATTAAAGCTTCATGAGGACTGGTTATATTATCAATGTAAACATGTGAAATGCTAAAAAATGGTTCAAATGCCAAAAGTTACTGATATAATGTAGTTTAATCCACCATTTTTTGTATGATTTACAGCTGAAGAGTGTTTTCTCTTCTGTTTAAAACTTATATGTATCTTTAAATTTAACAACTTGCCTGTAATGATGCTAAGTGCCCATTTTTTTTCTTGTTATTAAAAAAATGTGTATCATCATATTCATTTATTGATTGACTTGACAGAGAGACTGTGCAAAGCTGGTTTGGAATGGGACCCAATAAGTAATATCTTTCAAGGGGCCCAAAATTTCTCTCACTGATGTATACACAAGTTAAAACCATTTATCAGGGGAAATTACAGCAAAAAAAATCTTGCGTCAAGACATTTTAATACGTGGCTCAGTCTTTGTGGAGAAGCTTTTCATACTCAGAAAGTAGAATGTGAAACACAAATATCTCAATTTCATCATGAATAAGTAAGAACTTAGAAAGTGTAGAGAGAAAACAGAAACGGCTCTTGTTTACAAAGGAGTCGACTCTTTATACCAGTTCGTTGACGATCCAAAATTTACTGAAGTCGACCATTGAAAACGCCGTACTTCGAAAAAACGCATTACCACACTCTATTAATTAAAACACGAGCAATTGTTTCGATATTGACAGGAAAGACTCTGTAGTTATAATACACAACCAAGAGTCAAAAGATTTATAAACATTATAGTTCAGCTGTGACGACTAACGGTCAGGCGCAACATGGCAGCCCTTCCGTGAATATAGGGGTCCTTCGAGTGGTTTCGTTAACAAAGCAGCCTCCAAAATGTCGGGGGAGGTGTATCTCCTGTGGCTCTTCTCTTTAATTCAAACGGTGAGTTAATTTATGGATAAATAATGACACTTTCTTAGCATTAAGGAGTACTTCCGAAGTGTTGTAAACGGCTTGTGGGACTGTCAGCTGAGTGATGTTGTGTTCCTGTGATTGAGCTGCTCAGCCGGAGCTTCAACATGACGTGGCTCAACGTCAGACCCGCTCAGAGCTGACAACAGGAGCTTGTGTCTGTCTTTTTACTGCTCAAACGGGACAAAACCACATGAAAACCCAACAGTACATCAAAGAGAAGGTTTTGATAAAGGAATGGCTGTGCTCTAAATATGCTTGTAACTTTTTAAAATGTCATTGCTGCTCTCTGAGATTCAGGAATGACGTTCATGTAAATACAGGCAGATATCTGACTTTGATGGTTAAAATATACTCAGGCCTTTACATTCAGGGCATTTTAATTGCTTTATTGTAAACTAGAGCACACTGGTTTCCTGTAACTTGATCAGATATGACACCATACGTGTGCTAGTTTAATTGCTTCTGTGTTGAAACAGCACACTAAACACTGCTATCATATGACAAAGCTACAAAAAGTTGGGAGTGTTTTTAAAGTGAAAGTAAGACACATGAACGCAGAGAAATGCACCCAGCATGAAATCATAACCAGCCAGAAACTGAGCCGCTGTGAATGGCTGGTTGTTTACTTTTTTCCACAGTAAGTTGAAGCTGCAGTAGCCTCATTATTTAAGTACTCATGAAAAGAGCAGTGTGATTAATATGTATAGACTAGGGTTGTCATGATACCAACATTTTACATTTCGATACAATACCAGTAAAGAAATGTTGTGTTCAGTACCACAGCAGATGATGACGGATTCAAAAGAATGAATAGTTCCTTAGGAAAAAAAAGATCTTTTTATTTTTGTTGATAACCTGCAATGCCAAACATGCAGATTCAGTCAAATTAACTAAACATATGACAACACACCTGCAGTGAAGTCTTAAAGGTTACCTTGATTTGTTAAATCACATATCACATGTAGTAGTAGTAGCCAGTCAGTAGTCATTAAAAAATATTATAATAATTATTATTATTATTTTATGATTTAGATTTATTAATACATGTATCTACATATATTTTATCTGATAATTGTTTTTTTACTTTTTGATATCCTATGTTCTTTTATACCTGCATACTGTACAATGCTGCTGGAATATCAATTTCCTTGAAGGAGTCCTCCCAAGGGATAAATACAGTTTACTCTAATCTAATCTAGTCTTTGTTATTAATGTTTGTCTGAAGCAGCCTTTCCCAACAGGGCTGCCCTCTAGCTTTGTCAGGGTGCCTTAAATATATAAAATTTTAACTCTGTGTTATGATGGCTATGCAGATTATTAGTGTGTGATTTGAGACGTTTGTCTGATCCGACTTCGCTCCTGAGATCCCAGTTCAAATGTCTGATTTAGGGAATGAAAAGGCAGCATCACTGAGTATTTTTCCAACAGTCAGCTGGCGTGTGTTTTTGGAGTATGCAGGATAAACTGAGCAGCTATTGCAAACAAGTTAGCTTTACTATCATCATAACTCTGAGTCTGAGCCATCAGCTCCATCATCCAGTGGCAACCCAGCTGTGGGGAATAATGAATTATGATTTTTGTTTGTTTTTTTAAAAAGCTAACAACACTTAGAAGAGCAAATAATGATGATATTTGCAAAATTGTCAGAGAAATCCTGCTAACAGAGGTTAGCAGCCTTGTGGCTACAGAAATATCAAGGCTGCGTTCATGATCTCAGGCTCCCAAAAACATAGATTGTCAGTCATGAATTGATGTAGAAGATGTCCAATAACAACCCCCTTGTGTGTTTAGTGGTGGTCAGAGGGATATATGTTCCTTTTTTATGAGTACATTTTCACAGCGGTGACTTGAGTTCTTTCACATTTATGAGGGCTGCCTCAACAGAGAAAAGGTCGAGGAACACTGGTCTAAAGAGTGTTTTTTTTTTTTCTGTAAATGTGTTTGTAATAGTAAATCTGGAGAGTTGCTACAAGCATTTTTTTTTTAGTTTAAATAAAGTAAAAGAGTGCAAGAACATGGTAATGAACTCAGACTTTCCCAACAAAAATATACTTGCATTATAGTTTATTAATTGCTTTCTTTTATGTGAATACACTCTTCAGCTGAATTGAAAAATCTGATTGGAGATCTGTTTCGTAAGCTTTGATACTTTCAATACTTATGAATGGAAAATTCAATGTTATGGTATCATTTTAAAAGTATGGTTTAGAAAAAGTATTGAAGTATCATTTTTTTTGACAACCTTGGTGTAGACTGTTCTTCTACTATAAGATATCTGATTGACTCACTTAGATTGTGCCCATTAATCACAATATTAAGAGCCTACATGTAGGATAATCTGATTCATTGTGTTTAATTATTATTACATCTTCATCCAAGTAAAATACACTTACAGAAGAATAAAAATAAATGGTAAACATGCTGTCAGAAAGCAGCAGAAAGAGCTTGGACAATAATATGTTGTTGTTAAACAAAATGAATTTCATTCCTAGTTTCAACAGACTTAAAGTCAGAGAGTTTCGTCATAAGCTAGACTGCAAATAAAAAAAACACTTAAACTTTATTAACACAAAGTGAGGAGACGAAACAGTTGGTGACACAGGAAGTATAAAGCCATTTGCAATTTTGTTGTTTGACGTCATGTGCTTGTGGACAGAAATCAGACTATAAACAGAATCATGGGAACTGAAGTACAAGTAAACACGTCAAATCAGATTATACCTATAACCTGATTACTTCCAGTTATCTGGTTGATGTGTGAATGTGAACAGGCTCGTTGATTTTTTTTGTTCGATACAGACATGATAAATTTGACAAACAAAAACCAGAGTGGCTGACAAACACATGTGATACACTTTAGTGCAAGAACCGTTACAATTCTACATTTTCCAAAAATGTGACTGACTGTAATTTTTTTAAAAAACCTTTTATTATAGACAGAATTTTCAACATTGACAACAGCAGAAAAATTTAAAAAAAATCAGCGGATCCATTAGATTGAATAATTCTGTTAAATAACTCATTAGGACACATTCCCTCCTAACAACAAACTGGAACAAGAACAGGAGTGAAATTATATACAAATATGGCAAGTTGCATTCAGTCCTTTTTGTTTATTCAGTGGTTTTGGCCATCATCACTGCACTTTGGTTAATTGACTTATTTTTAAAAAACAATTCTTGATGGACAAGAAAATAGATTAACCTAACACATGGTGATTTCATATTTTTGCCTTAATATCCTTAAATAAAAAAAATGTGTCCCTGATAGGTTTTTCATAGTTCATAGAGGTTCTCTATCGTGGGGGGGAGACATATTTAAAGGGGGTGGGGGTGGGGGGTATAAAACTCAAAAATGCATAACTCAGACTTTTTATGTTAGCCTACTACTCACTGATGTTTTGATGATAAAGTATTTCTTGTCCCGGGTTCTGTAGAGGGTCCAACTTGTCCAAACTTTTATTTTAGATCTACATCCATGTCGCTACTTAACCAGACTTTTCATGAGGTAAACACATTTTGTTTTGTAGTGACGTAATAAAAAAAGTTGTGTTGCTGCTGTCAGTGTTGCTGACTCTCTTTTGGCCCTTCATGCTGGTCACATGGAGGGCCAAAAGAGCTATATGTACAAATATCCAAAAGCCATAGGTACCAATATTGAAAAATAAGTGATATGTTTGGCTGTTCAAGACAAAAGGACAAAGTTTTTTTCTGATGCAGAACACTGAACATTTGTAAAGGACAAGACCAGCAAAGAGATGAAAGTATACGACCACAGGATGGGCAGAAAGTTACCTCAGTGGTGGTGCCAACATCAACACAGAAAGTTTTCAAGTAAAAAATGTACAGAGAACACTATAATGCAGTCACAATTCATTCCGAAAAGGTCATATTAATGTGTAATTAATGCATTTGTTTCTTGGGAACCTACATTTTCCCCTGTTTTATTCTCAGGCTCTTTTTTACCATATCAAACAGTTTTGTATGAGTGGTAGCAGCTTATTGAAAATCTCTGTCCTTCTAATTCAGCTCTCTCTCTTTCGTCTTTCAGCTGGCAGTGTACGGCACTGACCTGTCTTCTGAAGCATGCAGAGAGATTGGCTTCTCCAGTAACCTGCTGTGCAGCTCCTGTGACCTGCTCGGGGAGTTCAGCCTCACCAAGCTCCAGCCTGACTGCCGGCACTGCTGCCAGCAGGAGGCCCAGATGGAGGCACGCAAGGTAAGAGGGAGTACAGAGCTGTTAACAGGAAGGAAGTGTTAGTGTTCAGTAACAGTGAGAAGTGTGTTTCAGAACCCTGAAGATGAATGAGCAGAGATGAGGTTAACAAAAGTGCACATGGAAAGATTAATAGAGAAATCTGTTGTTATTTTTGGCTACATGACAGTGACTTGACAAATATGATGATACACAACAGATATTTTCTTTACTTTGGGGTCCAGTGCTGTCATGTTAACTGAGTTTAAACAGAAGTGAAACTCTCTGCGTGGATTGTAGTCGCACCCAGAGGACCTCCTTGTCAGATTGTGTCACTTTATTGACAGGATCACACCCACCAGTCTCTGAACTGCTGCTAAAAACAACCTGTTTAAAGACACAGCTGTGCATCAGATCCATGCTGCCACACAGAAACTCCGTCACTGCTGCTCTGTCTCAGTCTCTCTCTCCCTCTGATCTTTGAGGCAATACTCCTTAACCATCGCCCGACACTCCCCATGGGGTGGAAGTTTAGCAGTAGCAGCCCCGCTATAGTCAGTCAGGAGGTGTTAGCATGTGCTCAGTGCTCCGGTGATTACAGCAGACTCAAATCAGAGTCCCTGCTGGGCTCTGACAGATAAACACTGAGTCAACTGATGACAGGAAAACAATGTCATTTTTCTTTGATTAAGCAAAGCCCCCAGAGCATGTGTGGTATCCTAGCAACAGCACCTTGGAAAAAGGCGAGCGCACACCTCATTACACCTCTTGATGATAACTCTGTTTCACATAGACACTCAGAAGAGCGTCTGCATCCTTCTCGCGATTTGAGTTAAAATGTCAGTTAGACAAGCAATTGGCTGTCTCCAGCTGCACTCGGCGGGGAGCAGCGGAGACGACAGTGTCACTAAGCACATTTTCTCCTCAGACGGCAACAATTATCTGCCTTAAGAATTCTTTCAATCTCGCAATTGGCATCAGTGCCACAGCATTAAGCCCTCTGAGTTATTTTGCAGCCTGGTCGATGAGGAGGATTCACTGAGCATGGAGGGCACTTAGGCTACTTTTTTAGTTGCCTCTTTAGTTGTGCTCTTCCACAGCGCCGCCATGCATTAGCAGCACCTCTGATTCTCTCTGTACCACTGCACAGTCTCTTTCTTCATCTTCATTGAGGGTCACAGTTAAGGACAAGGATATGTTAAACCTTCAACTTTGACTGTTTAAATAGGCATCTCTGTAACTCCTGTTTTTTTCCCCTGTGTTAACAAATCCCCTCAAAGAAACCCAAGCCTGATACATCTGATGTCTAGCGTTATGTAAAACAGTAATATGAATCATTACAGTTTAATTATAATTCTGAAACCTTCATTTATTGTAATGGCAGAAGTGGCACAGAGGCTCAAAATAAATGCAACAACAAAAGCATGTGAGTGATATTTGCTCAAAGCTGTTGGGCCCATCTGCTGTGATTTTTTTTATTCACTTTTCTAATTAAATTTCATAAACACCTCAAGGAAAAAAAATAAGAGACAACTGCAAAAATATGTTTTTCTCTTGTTCTTCTGTTTCCACACTATGTTTTGGTCAAATGAACATCGTTGTTTTACAGGTCACAAAATGTCCTGTATGTCTAGAAAATGTCCTCATGTAGGTGTAGGGATGGGAAAAGAGAACAGGGTCCAGTTGAGAACTGAACCCACATTATCTGTGTAATGGTGTGTTTAACTATTACCTCACAGATGCCTTTCAATCAGTCAGACCTGATTTGTGTAGCACTTTTTAGAGCACAGTAATAAAGCACAAAGTGCTTGCATGCATTTCACTGAGTCCCATTTGTCTTGCAATGCAAAGCATCACACTCTGATAACAGGCAGTCGGGACCAACAACAAAGAAGGAATGGAGGCAGAACTCATGGCAGACAGGAGGCAGAAACAGCCTAAAGCTCAATGATTCCATCAGTACCATCTGAAATGCTTGTGGCTGTGTAATTTCAGGTAACAGATGAAGCACCAGTACCATGCTAAAGCAGTTGTTGATGCAGCATGCAGTTAAATTCTAGGTGTGTCATGTGTTTGGCATTTTGTCCACACAGTAAATCAAAGATTTAAACTGATAAGGAAATCAAAAATTGCATTGGTATCTTAAAATGTGTTTAATTTCCATGCCTATGTAGGCTTTTCATTTAGATAAACAAGGTTTTTTTGTGGAAAACTTATAAAGAACAGTAAGACGTGACTCCCACCATCTGACACCCTCCATCCACTTGCAGCTACAGTTACAATAATAATGTATCAAATAATGAATGCGTTTGTGGATGGTCTCATTTGCTACACTATATCATAGAGTCATCACTATCAACTTCGGCTTGCTTCATAACCCGTTACAAACTCCTCACAGGAGAAGCCTCCAGTTATTTTAATTTCCTGTAAACCTGGCTCTGTGTCAGGGTGATTTGTAGTTTTAATACAGTAGTTGCTCTTTGAGGCTTCCACAGTTAACAGAGAGAAAATATTTACGGTGTTCAGTTATGAGTAAAACATTCATGTTTCATTCATGTTTTCGAAACCCTAATGAAGGTTCAGCTTACTGGAAGAATTTAGAAATGATGCTTCAATAAATCCAGTCAGCCTGTTTGTGTCATTTGTTTCCTGCTCTGAGGAGTCGTGTCTCTGGTCTGTTTGCTAAAATGAAAAGCACGGAAATGAAATTTCAGCGGTGCCAGGTTGTTTACAGACAGACAGCAATGAGAGGAGGAGGGGGGAACCTATCATCTTTGCATGCACGATTTAATTTTCTGTATGAATTCGACACACCGAGCTGTTTATCATCCTCCCCGCAGGAACACTGGTCCTAAAATACTGCCCTGACACTCCAGTTACCTCTAACTTATTGTATATTGGTGCAGCAGCTTTGATTACAAGTGAGCGCCACGTAAACAACCATCCATCAGCTCTGCTCCATATGCACAGGCTCTGGGTTTAATGACCATGGAGGAGTCGCCTGGACACATTTATGAGTCAGTCCACCTTAATCACATTTATCCTCCAGGGCAGGAGTCTCACCTCTGTGTTTGCATGTGTCCTCATGAGCTTCTTGACACTGTTTCTGTGCACACAGCTCTACCCTGGGGCCATCCTTGAGGTGTGTGGATGAAAGCTGGGGAGGTTCCCTCAAGTCCAAGGTGAGTCACCACTGAAATGAATCTCTACTTTTCTAAAGATCTGTCTGACTACAGATCTATCTATCTGTCAGGGGTGGGGAAAAATCGATACACAATAGTATCACAATATTTGGCGTGGCATTAGTATTTAGATTCAAAGCCACCAAGTATCAGTATTTTCTAATGTATTGATTTCTAACATTTAATGAAGCTCTTGATTCTATAACCTGTGGTGTGGGACATAAAGAGATGGCCATGACACTTGGGGTTTGTAAGGAGTGATGCATGAGAAGAGACTACTGTGGAAATATAGCTCACGTCTCTTGGCACCACCTCGGGAAAGTGAACCCCGACAACAGAAGGGCTAATGCCAACCTAACCTCATAGATAAACCAGCCAACACTTGACATGCTTAGCTTGTCAAAGCTGCCTCCCAGTTCTGAGCAGTCTTAGAGAGTAGCTCAATGCATGGCTTGCTTTATGTGTAAAGACTCAAAGCCTCACCATGTTGTGTAAAACAAGGGCTATTGTTGCATGCTGGTTGGAGCCCAGGTGTGTGCCTCAGTCTCTGCTTCATTTCACTGACTCAGCAGCACTGAAGCTCTTCATAGCAGTGAAGCTATAAGTTGAAGAGAGGCGAGCAAAGCAAAGCAGTTTGCATTAGCTTGCGACATGTTGACATCAGTCTGTGAGTTTTACAGCCTGTTTTTTATGAAACTAACTAGAATGATGTGAGTATACAGAGTATGTTTCTTATTAAATTTTATGGAAATTGGTCATCTTTTGTCTTTTTGGATGTAAATACAGTCAAGAAAAGGTTATAAATTGCCATATATCACAATTTTAAGTATCACAATACTCAGAATATTAAGAAATTTAAGAAATCACATGAACTCGAGTTGGGACTCAAGCATTGTGATAGCATCATGTCATATCAAATCATGGGGGCTCTGGCGATTCCCACCCCTACTGTCTATCTATCTGTCTTGATAGGTAGGAAGATAGATATGTCATTTTTTTTTTTCTATGAAGTCACATGCACACTGGTTTGTCCCATTCATGCTGCTGTTTCGAGCTGTATGCCTAAATGTATGCCTCTGTGACATTTCACTTTCACTGTGAACTCTGCTGACATGGAATGAGGGGAGATAAGTTGGCCCCTCATTTGCCTCTTCCTCTATAAGTATTATCAGGGGTGCAATATTGATGAGAGGGGAGCACCAAGACTCAGCAGGGGATAGTGGTGTTGTATATGTGTGGGGGCATTTATGTGTATGTAAACATGGCCCTTGTCCCTCTCTCTTGCTCTTCTAAAGCTGTATGACACTACCAGTTATCACAAATATACCATGACCTAATAAATGTGATTTCCGTGTACTGTAATGATGACCGAGCTTCATTACGACATTTTTGTGTGAGTGCTCTGTGAAAAGGGCTAATATCAAAAAGGCTATTGTTGTAGCAGATATAAACATGTTCACAGCTTGAATGAAAAAACAGCTTCGGTATTGTTATTCTGTTTATATACTCTTGCTGTAGGGGTGTGAATTTTTTTAAATTACTCACTCATGAATTAAAAAAAATGTACGCACGGTCAGGGGTATGGTTGACACGACTCTAAGCCTGTACATAGTCACTACTTATTAGACAGCCTTAAGTCCCACCTCAGCTCTGCCTCTTTGTCTGTTAATAGGCTGATCTGAAGTTAGTCAAAGGTGATGTTTTCAACATGGCAGTCACAGTAGATTGGACTCAAAAGCCCCCTTCATTAACTGAAAGGTTGACGTCCCTCTAGCTTTGTTCATTTCTTCACTCTGAGGGTATATGCAGTACATTTGATCAAAGTATCCTGTTTTCAGTCACAGTTCTTCAGGTAGTGAAATTGTGTTTCTCAGAATTGGAACCACAGTTTATCCTGGTTTCTGAGATCAGAATATAAAGTTCACATACCCAAACACAAAATAAGATACTTACCAAGACACTCAAATCCATGTAAACACACTCAGTTTTGATTGATTCAAATAGTAAAGGTCAGTGCGGAGGAGCAGCAATATTCACCTTGAAAAACAGTTTTAGAGTGAAATATTTGTTATATGATATAATGATTTGTTAACTCATTATTAAGGTTTTGAACTGAATTAGTGTTTTCTGCAAGGATCAGATCTGAGGTTTTGTATATGCATTGCATAAACTCGGATTAACATCTGTTTAGGACATTAAGATACAGATTTGACTGTAGGACTCTGTTGTGTGCAGTAAAGTGAAGTGAAGTGGGGGTTAAAAGCCTTGAGCTTTGAGGCCAGCAGCCCTTTTTAAAAGCTTTTCTCCCCCATTTTGTCACAGAACAGGCTAGAGAACACAGAAGTCATAAGCAGTTATGTAAATAAACCCATGGGCTACCAAACAGATTGAAATGATCAGTCAATTTAAAAAGAAAAAGGTACAAGCAAGTGGCGCTCTGTTTGTAGAGGAGAGCTGGCTCTCGTTTGAAAGACAATTTCCCTTTTCTCCCATTTTAATTTTATTATTGATTAAAAAAAAAACAAAAGGAAGACGTTGTGTCAAATGAAGAAAGCTGAAGGACTGGCTTTTAAAGCTGAGCTTAGCCAAATAATCCAAATCTCTAAAAGCAACCCGCAGGGGAATCAAAAACCAGTTCCAGTTGAGAACTGATTAATCCCCCCTCAAGGAATCGATATCCTTGGTCAATACCCTTATCAATTCCTTCCACTTTGCTCAGCTTGCTTTGTAAATCAAGGACGTCACACTCTCAGAGGTAGTCAGCAGAAATGGTAACAAAGAAGTTTAAGACTTACTCATGGCAAACAGAAAAAAGAAGTCAAAACTGTGGCTTTTTATTGGACTAAATGATGCCTACCTACTGAACATCATTTCAGTGGGTTAGCAAAAGCAAGCAGTTCATTTTTGGAAACAACTTGCAGAAGCATTTGTCAATGCAGCCCAGTGCTGAATATCGGGTGTGACGTGTTTGAAAACCTGTGCAGGATGACTTTTACCCCAGTGTTGATTTTGTTGACTAATTATTTTCATCACAGTTTTTGTCAACAACCTTTTTTCCCAGATGAAAACTCGACCATTTCTAAAAAAAACAAGTGTTCATTGACAAAACTAAATTAACTGACGTTTTCGTCAACAGATAAAAACTAGACTAAAGTGTTTGACAGAGACTAAATCCAATCAGATCTCATTTTGTCATGTAGAAACTAGGAACAAGTTAGGAATATATCCAATCACAGCTACTTTGCTTCACGGTGGTGGGATCCAAGTGAAAATATGACTTCAGAAACTCAAGGAAACATAAAAAATGCCTTACACTTTGCACTTCATATTTTAGTCGACTAAATTTACTGTAATTTTGGCATCTAAAATTTCATCAACTAAACCTAGACTAAAATTAAAACAATTTAGATGACTAAATTATAACTAAACTTAAAGATGTTTTAGGCAAAAGACTAAAACTTAAACTAAATTAAAGTGCTGTCAAGATTAACACCGTTTTAACCACATTAAAATCAACAGCAGTTAATGAAGGAATCCTTGAAGCATCAGATCGATAAGCAGAATCAAAAATAGCATTGGTATCAGTGAAATCTTGTCTATTCCTTTTCCTAATCACAAGGGTGGCTTTAAGAGGTAAAAAAAAACACTTTTTCCAAATATCGGACGACTGCAGGTCATATTAACTGATGTGGCGTTGTTTTATAAGTACATGTTTTCCTGCATGACCACCCCTGTCAGGATGAAACATCTGAGACCACTTTTGTATACAGTCTGTCGTACCAGATAAAAGCTGTTTTCAGGTGCCTAAAGTGATGTCATGGCATCGTATGAGCAAAGACGATGCAGTTCTCAGTGTTTCATTTGTTTTGGATGCCTAAGAGTCTGTGTGTTCACCTGTTTCCAGCCATGAAAGAATTCTTTGCAGTAGGTGGTCTTGAAGTGCTTTTGAAGTATTTTTTCTGTCTGTGTCTCAGCCTCAGACCTCCCTCCTCGGCTTGGTGTAACATTTGGTAAATTCAGTGTCAGGTTACATTGATGGTGTTGATTGGGGGAGGGGGGGGGCAGCGGCGGGCGTCTGTGCCATATGGCTGTCATTTGTTTTCCTCAGCTGTCTCCGCCGCTGTTAACGCTGCATTCTCAGGAGTTTTTGCAGTTGTCACTAATTACAAAGCTCAGCGCTAAAACACTGATGACACAAAGACTGATAGGCCAACAATTGTCTCACTGTTTTTTTTTTTTTGCCTCTCAGCTTTTGTCAGGAGCGACAAGCCGAAGATGTTCAAGGGTCTTCAGATCAAGGTAAGGAGGGGTGTAATGTGTGTTAAAAGCATGATAACTGAAGTAATCTCATGATTAGACGTATTAGGACTCATCTGGATTTGTCAGATTGTCTACAGTTAAATTTCTCATTAACATTTCTCTGCATATTTTCCTCTTTTCTCATGAGCAAACTTGTCATCCTAACACACCCCTTCTCTTCTCTCTTTCCCTCCCGCGTCCTCCCACTCCGCAGTACGTTAGAGGCTCAGATCCTGTGCTAAAGCTTTTGGACGATAACGGGAACATCGCAGAGGAGCTCAGCATCCTCAAGTGGAACACAGACAGTGTGGAGGAGTTTCTGAGTGAGAAATTAGACCGGATATAGACACAAGAGACCAATTTCTTTTGTTTTATTTTTTTAGTGAAGAGGTCAGTTCAACCAAGTTACAATCCTCCATGGGAATCCAGCCATGCAGATACTTTCTGACATATGACAGTGATTTGTTCCCCAGATTTCTGTTTCCTATTTCAGAGAAAGGGGCTTTTGAATTTGGTTGCTCTAGTTCTTAAATTTTCACCCAAATACTCAATATTGGGCTGTCTATCCATGATCAGTCTTTTGTCATCAGTGCAAGAGAATGGGGATTTTTTTCTCTCGTAGATCCAGCTGAAGCCCTTTTTTTTTTTTTTTTTTTTTTCATTTTTTAGGTGATATTTAGTCAGTTGATCAAAAGGTGGTCAAATAATTATGAAAAAAATATTAATGACATTCTGCTGAGATTAAAATAAGTAACTATCATGTGGTATAAGTCCTATTTTTTTAATAAAATTTCAAAAATTATTAAAAACATAAGATTTAAGTTGTCATAATAATAAGACAAAAAGGTCATAATTTAGAAATAAAAGCCAGAATTATGAAATACTAAACAAAATTGAGATTTCCTTTAAAACCACGGCAGTGGAACTGTCCTTCAGTGGAGACCATTCAGTCTGTTGTAGAGATGAAGGCAGCTCTCTGTGTATCAGAGCATGTAGAATTTAAAGTATCTTCAAGACTTTGGATTAGGAAATATTCTTTTGGAACTTGGTTGAACTCACCTGTATTTTAGTCTATTATCAATTTATAAACAACTCTGCCTTGATGGATAGTTGTTAAATCTCTCCTGTAATGACTGTTTTATATTGGGGAAAATGACATTTTTGGCTGAATTTGACCAAATAAGAAACAGGAGTGTGAAAAGATGTAATCAGAGCAAACTCAGAATAATGGTCCAAAATTACAGATGAATGAGTGTGTCTTAAAAACTATCCTGCACACCATGGCCTGTTTGTTTTTCTGTCTGATATTCTTGTATAGCTGTTTTTTTATAAAGTTCAAAATGGACTGATGGGGTTTCGAGTAAGAGTGAGTCCTAGTTTGTCTTCACATGCAGGAGTCTGCAGAAGCACATGTTAGTGAAGACGTCACAGTAAACCTGAGCTGGAATGTGAAGTCTGATGTTTATGTGTTCACATGCACCTCCTGATCTGAAGAAAAACTGGATTTATTTTGGATGACTGGTTTATGAGCGACTGAGGGGACTGTTTAAATATGCAACAATAAACAAAGTCTGAAGGTGATGCTGTTCAGAGGTCTTTTTTGACTCATCTGTGTTGGTGAGGTGGAGCAGCTGGTTGCTGTGGAGCGAAGGTTTCCCCTGAAACAAAAACCAAAGAGAAGGAGAGGGATCTTCTGACATCTAGTGGGGACAGATATTTCAGACAAGTGCTGCAACAGGTGAGCGCCATGCTGACAGGAACCAGGAAATACCTATGAAGAGGTTTTAGCAGATCTTACCCCTCAAACCTATAAACTATAGATACATGTAATCTTTTGTGTAAAAGGCTGATTCCATAGTTTCTGAGCTCATAGGTCTTAATTTATTACAATTCCCTTGTTAATTATCAAATTATGGTTCACTGCATAAATCAGTTCTTTCTGTATTTATATGTATCTCTATTGGAAACATATTCAGAAGCCCATCTGAATGCATTTGAACTAATGACCTCTGGTATTTTAAAAACAGCTGTCAATGTGAATCAAATGAGAGCAAAAACCTGCTACAATGTTGAGTACAACAGGATTCTTTACTCTAGTTATTAAATTGTTTTGTTTTAATTAAGATCATTATTAATTTTTGATTGATTTTGAGGTCATGATTATTTTAAATATCACTTTGTGCAATAATTTCTAAATATTAAAAATAAATGTATTGTGTTGCCCAAAGAGTTAGCCACAACCTTGAAACAGACATGTATGTTTTTTTTTTATCGTTCATGTCTTGCTTTTCAAACCAGAGTGGCTTCAGATCTTTTTATTGTTTTGTTTGTTTGTTAGTTAGGTAAATGGCTTCCTTTATGTCACCCTCTTTAGTTTACCCTCTTATCAAACCAACTGGAGTGTCTGCTGTGGCAGCAGTATGAAACAACTTTACTCTATGCCAGCGACAGATATTGTTCCTAAATTAGAGTATGGAGCTGCCGAGTCTTCTTTGATTAAAAAACAATGCTGCTCATTGAACATCTACAAACTCTTATACATGTGGAGATGGAGGAGCTCATAGGTGTCTAAAAAACAGGACCACAGTAAATACAAACAGCAAAGGTGGCAACACACATAACGTACATGGGTAAAAGTACAGTTATTTTGAAGGGGAAAAAAAAAATTAAAAAAATACAAATTTCTTTTAAAGTACAGGTAAAGGTACCATTATTGAGTCTGCTCGAGCAAAACTGAAAGTTTTCATTTAAATCTACTGAAAGCATCGAGTTTTTTTGACTGAATTTTCTGTTTTGCAAAAGAACAGCTGAAGTGTGAAAAATCAACCACTCATTTTCATTGATAATGATGGTACAGTTTACTTAAACATTTGACCTCCAAATATAATAAAGCACCAGAGAAGTAATGTGCCCTGTTGCACATGAAATGAGGTAATAAAATCTCAGCAAAATGTATTTCTACCAGTAAAGTGACTGTGATTCATAGTTTAAAACATACAAACTGTATTTGACCAAATACATTAAGGCTGCCAAATATATAGATGAATGATTTATCCTAATTAATATTTATCATTAAAACTGAATGTAGATTTATTTTCACACCTTGTGATGTCAAAATAAAACAGTAACTGGCCAGAAAGTGATCAACCCTTGAAGACATCCTGTTTCTGACACAAAAGGAATTAAGCCAGCCATGTCACAGCGTCAAGTCCCATTTCTGGTTTTGCTTTATTAAGTTTTTTGTTTTTGTTTAGTACTCGGATGTTATGGGAAATGTAACTGAGTACAGTACTTCAGATAGTACTTCATTAGAAGAAATGATTTTAAAAATACAAGTACAGAGAAAAGGTTAATTACAGTTTTGTAAGTAAATGTAATGAAGTTCATTTCCATCCCTGCAATTTCAAATTTCTGCTTTTTAGAATATAAATACGATATTTTAAACTCAGTGGAAAGGTTCTTCTTCATGAACAGAAGAGTCTTGTAAGAGGTCCGTGATAAAATGTCAGTACTCATTTCAGTCCAGAGTTGATGGTCTGACAAGCCTGAACTCTTTTCAGGAATGAACAAAGTCAACATTGCTGGTCATTGACCAGCCAAATGTGTGTTGCAGTAGCTGCAACAAGGACCTCAGGATTAAATAATCCTTAAAAAAAACATAGTCCCACAGAATGGGAGCTGCATTTTATTGTTTTTTTCTAACAATGTGTGGAGATCTGTCTGTAAGAACTGAAGACGTGGAGTAAATGCAGATGTTGGTATTAAGGTCCAGCTTAAATACCAAAAGAGGCAGAGTTTTACCTCAGATGTGGTTATATATGTTCAAGGTCAAGGTCACTGCACACTTTCAAATTGAATTTCAGGACTTTTAATATAAAGAAAATGAAAAGAGAGTAACTCAAATTAACTCATTATTGCAGGGAAAAACTTTTTTTTTTTAAGTATACATGCATGTTTTCGTGTGGCTTTTCTATTTTGGGTCAAATTGTTTTAAAGTAATTGTTTCTCTCCAACTGGTAAAAAAGTTAACATCTACACAAGTTACCCAAATCTGCAGTTTCATTTCATTTAAATAAGATTACATAGGAACACATTGTATCAATTTGGCTTAGTTTAGGACCAGTACACAGCAAAAATGTCATACTTTCATGTAGTCCAGCAGAATTCATATTTGGGAAACCTTAAGCGTTTATTACAATGTCAAGAGTTCAAACACAGTCATTATTTTCAAACACACAGCCTGTAATAAATAAAAGTATTTGGTACTGTCATGTCAGGTAGTTTTAGGGTCAGGCATGAGAAAAATAATGAGAAGAGATAAGTTTATTTTTTTTGTTATGATTCACTTTTAGAAAGAAGTCAAAATGTTTAGCATAAAGATGAACCTTCATTTTAATAAAAAGATGAATTATTATGAATAATAAAGAAACACAACATTTTTTTCTGCTTATTTCTAGATATTGTATTTCAACCAGGAGTGGAAACAACTCAAGTTAAAGTAAAGCTACTTTGATTAAATTTTACTTAAGTTAAAGAAGCACTCTCTGAATCTACTCAAGTACAATTAAAAAGTACCTAATCTGAAATATACTCGACATATTTAATATTATGACCACACTTCTCCATGTTATGTAAAAATGACAGCAGGTGGTGTGTGATGAGTCAACCACTTATTTCTTCAGTCTAACAGGAGGGTATATATTTGACCAAAGGTGACAATCGAGGTACCCTCAGTTTCTCCAACAAGACGCATCCTGGAGTAATGAAGCTAAGTTTGCACATGCTCATGATCAAGTTCACTTGACCAGAGCAGAAGTTGATAGTAAAGAAATATTTGTCTTTATACTAAATCAACTTTATTACCAGGCCACTGTTTACTAACTAGCAAAATCAAAACCTGCTAACATGGTTGTTGTCAGCTATTTTTCTCCAATTATCACGGTTGTCTGATTGAGCTAATCGAAACACTGACCAGTTTAACAACGTTAGTTATTGTAAAATTGCTATGCTCGACTTTTTTCTTTACTGGCAAATGTTGCAATCATATGATTTTACATGCAGTTCAGTTACCTATGAGTTCAATGAAACACAAACCTAATATGTTGCTTTGACTCTAAAATAAAACATTTTCTCATTATGTTATATATCTGTAAACAAAAACAAATTAAGAGTATCTTGGGCAGCATTGTTGGATAAAACAGCTAAAAAGTGATGGACAGGAATTGTGCTTTCATTTGAGATACATTTGGATCAATGAAATATGTTCATCATCACAAGTGCCCTCTAGGTGGGGGTCACTGTAACAGCTTGAACTTTTCATATAAACTGATGTAAAGTCTTTCCCTTATTAGTTGAAAATAGATTATTAGTGTGATCCAATGCTGAAATGGTGAGTAACTGTTTGTGACTGACCCTTGTTGACATCCTCTCAGTATTGTTTCAATCATAAATGTCGTGATAATAAACTTGGTATCAGTGTTGACATTAGAATTTTGATATTGTGACATCCCTAGTTAATAAAAACTTTGATTGGTGGAGATTTTCATTTTCTGTTTTTGTCACTTTTCAGTTGTTTTGACAAATGTAATTAAGGAAAATACATGAAAAACAAAATCACACTCACGTGAACGAACAAGTTTTCATTAAAAAACAAAAAAGGTAGAGGATACCAGGGAAAACTACAACAATGGACCAAACAAAAGCACCCTCAATTTTTCCAACAACAATCAAGCTAGAGTAATAAGTCTGCACATGCTCAGTGAAACTCTCTTCTTCCATCCATCTGTCCTCTATACTGCATATCCCTCATGGGGTCGCGGGGGGCTGGAGCCTATCCCAGCTGACACTGAGCGAGAGGTGGCATGTACTTTGAACCGGTCGATCACAGGGCCACATAGAGAGACAGACAACCATTCACTCTCACACACAAACCTAAGGGCAATTTGGAGTCACCATTTAACCTCATGAGTGTTTTTGGTCTGTGGGAGGAAGCTGGAGTGCCCGAAGAGAACCCACACATGCACTGGGACACCATGCAAACTCCACACAGAAAGGCCCTGACTGACACAGGATCAAACCAGCAACCTTATTGCTGTGAGGCACTTACACTACCGGCTGCGCCACAGTGCTGCCCAATTCTCCTCTTACCAAAATTAATTTAAAAAAGGGGGTGGGCAACTGGCAGCTCGGTGGTCACATGTGGCCCTCCTTCTCCCTAAATGGGGCCTGCCAGTTAGTTCATAATATCGAGTAATATGAGGAAAATCTGACAAAATGTGCCATGAAAGCATAACTTTTTGTTTTAAGAAAATGGTGCAATAATTGGCTTTGATTGTTTCTGTGAAACTCCATTTTGTGATTTTTTTAAACAGAAATAATGATTCCAGTATACTTTTATGACCAGTGAATACTCTGTGATTTTCGTCAAAACAGTTGCTGAAACTGGCCTGCACTGTTTTAACTGGTGAGATTAAGTACTGCTTGTTGGATGTTTACATATATATACATTTTGATCAAGTGTAAGTTCTTAGGACTGATCTATCCGTTTCTGTACTCTTCAAATTGAGAAATGTGGCCCTATGTCAACGAAAATAATTTCATTGTGGCCCTCTTGGTAACTGAATTTTCCCTTCCATGATTTAAAATGATTAAAATAGTGTTGGCCTTATAAAATAATATTTAGTACACATATTAGTGATCCTCACATCTAAAGATGAAATCAGGAGCTCAAAAAATCTGTGAGTTTGGAAGATGAGGGAAATGAGACAAAATGCCACCGCTGTCCCCTGAACCAAAGGCCAGTCAATTATCGGAACTTGACTGTGTTATTAATAAATTTCCACTCCTGAGTTCAAACATTATTCTCAATATTCCATTTCAACTTTTTTCCCCTCAAAATTTCATTTTAACTTTGTTCCAAACATCTTCCTTCTTTATTTTTCTCATGCTTCACCTTAATACTCCTCCATAGTTTTTTTGTAGGATAAAAACTCGTTTTGTTTCTCAGCTCTTTGGCATTTATAATGCGGAGGGCCTGTGCGCAAACTCCGTGTGCGTCCCCCGTCTGTCACACGCTGGAGCCGGCTGCAGTGTACGCGTCAATCCCGCCCTTTGCCATCCCTCCAGGGAAGAGAATATAAGCAACCTGAGGCTGTAAACCAGCGGCAGACCAGGCGCTACAGTTACAAGGAACCACATATCCCGGTCCAGAGGGGGACGGGTGTGTGTGAGTGTGCGTATGAGAGTGCTGCCCGGGACAAGCCAGACCCCCAATCCCCCCGGTCTGGTATCCAAAGGTGTGCGCGCTGAAGGGCAAAGCGCCAGGTGTCAGAGTGTGTGGGACAGCTCCGGAGCTGAACTGCGCCACTGGTTCCAGCAGAGAGAAGGATGAAGAAGAGGAGGATGATGAGGAGGGAGCGAGGAGGGCTCTGGCTTTATCCCCGGGGACTAAAAAAGAGTCCATGGAAAATCCCTTCAACTGCTCCGCTGCGTCCCCGAGCAGAGACGGCAGAGGGAAAATGAAACGGTCTCTCTTCAGGAGGGTCTTGGGTTTCCTCCGTGGTCTGTACTTGTAGTCCGGATGCTCCTTCATGTGCTGAGCCCGCAGCCTCTTGGCCTCGTCGATGTAGGGACGTTTCTCTGAGTCAGAGAGCAACTTCCACTCCGCACCGAGCCTCTTGCTGATCTCAGAGTTATGCATCTTTGGGTTCTCCTGAGCCATCTTCCTCCTCTGGCCTCTGGACCAAACCATGAAGGCGTTCATGGGTCTTTTGATGTGATCTAAAGGTTTTGCCATGTCAGAAACTGACACAAAGAACAATAAAAACACTCTCTAAAAAAGTCACCTCTCCAAAAAGCGCATGGTCCACCCGTGCGTAAAAGGAAAAGTGGAAGAAATCCCAAAGATAGATTCAGATTTAGAATTAATGTTTAGTCTCTTTGGTGAGAAAAAAAAAGACGACAAGATGTTTCCAAACTGACCGAAGCATTGGCACAAAGTGGAACTGAAAAGCACATAAAGCTCACTGTCAGGGCGCATGAATGGCAGTCACAGAGGAGCAGGTTTGTTATGGATGATGCTCGGCATGTCAGCCACTCTTCTCCACACCGCTGTCACGGCGGGAAAAGCCAATAGGAATGAGAGAGAGGGCACTAATCCCCTCACAAAAAGTGACTGTACAACATTTCTGAGGGACTCCCTCCACTCACAGCTCAGCCTCCACAAAGGAGACAAGAGCAGGGGAGGAAGTCTGTGCGTAAAGTGAGCAGAAGAATAGAGGCTGTAGGTGGCCCCATTGTCAGGGTCATGGAAGTGAAACACTGTATGAAACATTTTCTACTGTTGTTCATATGTGGCTCATTTGTTCATTTAGGAGATGCACATGTTACTTCAAGAAGATATCAACAACAACCCCGTAAACCAGGGGTGTCCAAACTCTGGCCTGAGGGCCAACTGTAGCCTGCGGTCCACTTTTATTACGCCTGCAGTAAGTTCCAAATGTAATGGAAATTGGGCCAACAAGACAATATAAAGCTTGTTCTTGACTGATGAAGACAAAGTAATTACAGTATTTAAGAGCATCATTATTTGCCTTTATTTACTTCACTGTCTTCTCCATCTCAAGCTTTGATTTATGAGGAATGTTGTGCCGGCATCTTCAAGCACCAACCAAGCTCCAATTTAGTTTGTCAGCTATGTGCTGTTTGCTCTTGTTTTGGAGATGAGCCACCAGCATCTCCTCTCTACTGCTCAGAGGTCATTTTCATCATGACCAGGAGCACATCCAGTAGTAGCCAAGGCCAACAAGACCCCTAAAATCTGATTGGCCACCCTAATATCTCATATAATGACCATGTCAAGCCATTGGAGCAGTTTCAGTCATAAGGAACATCTTCACCTACGTAGAATCGACTTCACTAACTCCAGTACACTAAAGGTAGACATACCAAAGTGACCCAGTCATCCTTTTTAAAGCTGTTTTTTCCTCCCGTTTACTGGTAGTGGAGAGGCAGTGAACAGAGTCCAAAAGGGGAGAGAGCAGGGGAAGACATGCAGGAAAATGGGCCACAGGCAGAAATCAAACCCAGGCCAACCCCACATAGTAAAAGCCTCCATATAAGGAAAAAGTGCTGCCCTCTAGACCACAGGCACCTTGGCCTGGTTTACCTTACATTTTTGTATGTGGCCCTTGGTGAAAAATATTTGACCACCTCTGCTTTAAAACCAGGGCTGAGGCCATGAACCATTCTTCATGAGCCAGACGTTTCCGTAAACCTTTTATGAGGATGGACTACAATAAAGTATTTGGGTTTACATGTCCATCAATTAGTTACAGTTTTGGTAGTTATGGAAACTTTTGTCCCTGACAAAATGTAAAACTGTCAACTTAATTTATGTCTTGGTGTTGGCTGATGTGCTTGATGATAATATTTCCATGTAAATTATTGTGGACAACAAAATACACAGACGGCTTTGGGTATTTATCTCCTTAAAGGAGGAGCTGTGTTAATTTTTGCATTTATCTATTAACCTATGATTACAAACTATAATTGCTCCAGAGAAGACAAAAAACCTCTAAATATAGAATCTGAAATTAATTAGAAATACAGAATCATAAGAAAAGTTTGTGGTTAATCTCCTGATGTGATAAATGATTAAGATAAATGATTTCAAGATTTCAGACTCTTTTATGTAAATACTTTTGTAATTCTTCACTTCTCTGTGGAGACAAAGTGACTATTATTGCGCTGTGTACGAAACAAGTGATAAAGTTGGGATGTACACTATTAACATCATAACATCAGTATCATCAGACAAAAGGTTCTTACTGTATGTATGTAACAACAAAACAAAATTATTAATTTTGGTTGGTAAAATGTGTACACCACTCTTGTGCCAAAAACAAGAAGTGACTACAAGTCTTTGATTGGCCTGTAAAAACTGTTACAGAGAAAACATTTCTTCAATCACTATACAGTTTTTTTTTCCTGAAAGGTGTTTCTCCAGCCTAATTACTTAATGGGATGTTGCCCAGATGGTCATTTGAAACATATCCCATGAACATGTGAAACAGCTGATCTGGTGTGTCAGGTAAACTTAAAGGTAATTTTTTTTAAATCTTCTTAAAAAGATTCCATAAGTCACAGATGTCCTAAACCATATTTTTTAACTTTCTTGGCCAAAAACCCACTCAGATATTAGATTATGGCATAATTTTAAACCCCTGTTCATCAGCCCTGCTCAGAGCAGGCTGTGTTTTTTTGTAGTTTTATATGCTCAAGAACTGTATCCGACCACATCCCTCTGAAGAGGTGGATGTGGCCTTTGTCTTTTAATGCTGTGCTCTAATGTTTACTGTGGCTGCACAGACATGTCTAGTCATGTTCTATCCACTGGAGAAGGCTGTGTGCAGCACAAACACCTGGCTGAGGGGGTGGTGGCATATCCACAACTGGTATTAACATGGTATCAAACAGATTTCTTGTGCACATGTTCTCTGATAGGAGCAAGAAAAAGAGCAACAGCAGAATTTTTCGATGGGACCTTTATCCTTAAAGGACATTTTGCTGCCTATGCAAAATTAGGCTTACAGTGTTCAAGCAGGAGGACTGCTGTGTCTTCATTCATTCATCAATCATTCATTGAAGCAACCACTCACTCATCCTGTCTTACTATAATGGTGACAGCTGATCAGGGTTGTTTACTTGATTATGATCCGACCCAAATAGAATTTGCCACAACCTGCCTGACCAACCATCCTGCAGCTGTAATATGGCAGAATCCGGTCTCTTCTCTTCTTCAGCCAACCGACTCAACAGTTGTAGGGTTTCGGTCTGAGACACTTCAAGACTCCATGACAGAAGGTCTAGCAGGTTTGATTTTTGTCCTGCCTTCTACGATTTCTTCCCACACATCAGAGACATTGACTGATGAGAGCACTGAGAGCTCTGCATAAACATGGAAGTAAACAGACCAAAGTAGTTGCCTTCAGAGCCATGGGACAATTTGTTAAGCTCTGAAAACAACATCTTGGCCTTTATGATGTGTTGTAGAGGAGCTACCACCAGACTGTAAAAAAGGAAATGTTGGAGAGAAACAGCAGAGGAATCTCAGTAACTAGGTGAATGACTGCTTTCATTTATCATCAAGGCAACATGTCATATCAGAACTTTGTTAAGACAGACAAAGAATAGTTGCTGTCTTCAGTGTCAACCCTCCTCCCTCCACTGTGGTCCATGAATGCAGTCGGTTTCAGTCGTGAAGTCTGTCATGTATGTCTGTGGTTGCCTAATAAGACTAATTGATTGTTGACAATCAATAAGTCACTGTGTTTTGGGTCATTTGGGTCATTGTTTGGGTCATTGCTGATAATAAGCTTTGCACTGAACAAAAAATGATCCAATTTGCATGTTCTGCTCTTTGTGATAATCTTAACAAATGAACCTACTTTTTACAAAGCTAATAGCTTAAATGTAATCAACGAGTGAAAAGCTATCAGGAAGCTGCAATCAAACTCAACATGGCGGTACAACTTAGAGCAACTACAATATTTCCACTGTACAACATCTTATCATAAACTCTTGTTTGAGAGTTCTTGTAATTGAGTTACTTTATCAAGTTGGTCCTCATGGCTGTGGCAATAGTGTATGAATTATTGACAATTAAACAACAATCAGAATGCTTGCCATCGGGTCCCCGGCCATTTTGTAGTCCTTGTTAGCAGTAAGTTAGCAACCATCGTTTAAAACACACAAAAACAGTTAAGATTAAAAAGCAGGCAATATCAGATGCATTACATTATTTCCTATCAAACATTAAAACCTCTTGTGTGTGTTCACCACAATCGTTATTGCAGGCATTTATCCAAAACTAGTAATTCTAAATACCATTTACTTTGGGGGGTTGGGAACCAGGAAGTGCTAAATGCTAACTCATTTCTGCATTTTTGGACTCATTCCTGCACCGCTCCATACGAGGTGGAAGAATAAAGGCAGGGAACATTATCAGGCGCTTGAATAATTGTATAAACTACTATCACAAAGAAGATTTGTGTAGCAACAACAGACTAAGTCTTATTCGTTTTGAGCCATCTTGTATCATTTAAAGTGGAAGCTACCAGTCCTCAGACACCAAAATGTCTTCAACAGAATAGATTATTACCATGGCAGAGGCGTGATGTGTTTCTCCATCAGCAGACCATGTGCTGGTGAGATGCAGCTTTAGGATTTAGTTTTGGTGGCAGAGATAAACTCAAATATCAGCAGTCCAGTAAGTAGGAGGCCTTTATTTCATTTACCTCCCACAACCAGAGGAACGGCAGGCCTCTTGGAGGGAAAAATAAATGGACATAAAAGATCCAGAGGCGTACGCTGTGTCAGTGCTGGAGGTGATAAGACGTTTTCAGAGTGTGTTTTTTTTACCCTCAGGGTTTCCTCTGAGCAGACGGGCCAGAGGGATAAAGTGATTGTCAGCAGGGGTCAGACAGCCGATCTGTGTCCTCGTTGCTGTGCTGTTATCTGCTGCTGTGTAGGTTCAGGCCTCTAACACAGGAGAGACACACCACCACACAGAGACGGTGATTAGTTCAACAGAGCCTGCACACAAACTGCACAGCATCAAATTTTAATTGTTATATTTTTCACACTCATGGGTCTTTATCTTGGCTGAGAGGCTTTATGATGAGAGATGGAGCTAAAAGAAACTTCAAGTTAAAAGTCAAAAATAGGTCTTCAAAGTCCATCATTTTGAATTTGTTTTCTTCTGACTTTTAATGTCTAGGTTTTTTTATTTTTACTCTCTTGATTTTGACCTTTGATGCCATGAGAGTTTAACCTTGCAGTGCAGATGGATCAGCCTGATTAAATGTCTAAGAGCAGTGTGTGTAATCAGGCAGATCCATCTTGCATCAAGCTCCTGTCTACAACCACTGTGAGCATCCCAAAGCAAGACAGCCCAATCAGCATCCTTTGGAGTAGGAAGAGGTGAAAGCTACGCGAGAGACAACAGCATGAAGTGACTAGCTTAGATATGCTAACAGCTTCAGTAGCAGTTTTATCAGATCTGGACCACATTTCTTTATGAAAAATAAATAACATCACAACAAATGTCTCTATAGAAAGGGCATTTTTGCTCCACTTTCGACATGTTTTGCAGAGAGTTTGTTTTACGAAGTGGCTCACGTTCTGTCCACAGCAGTAGAGTCGACCTACTTCATTATCTGATTGGCCCATAATTAATGCGATTGATGGAATGATCGTCCAACCATCTGCCAGATTTGCTTCTGAAAGGTTCTGCCCATTCCCAAATACTTTCTTTGGGTTGTTTCCCAGAGGACAAGTGAAACATATTAAGCCGTCCATCTGGCGTGTCAGGTTAATGGGAGTGAATTTCAATCTAAAATTTCAAGTTTTGTATTTTCTCTCTCATAAATAAAACTCTGCATCTTTTCATTTCTCATTTCATCCTCTGAAGATTCGCTCAAAATTTTGACTTTATATTTTACAATTTTTGGTTTTGATCATATAAAAACTTTTAATCAGGTAATTTTAACTTGTACTTGGTAATGTCATTTGGCATTTCATCTCATAATTGTGACTTTTTTTATAGTTTTGCATTTTCTCATAATTTGGAAATTTTTTCCTCATAATTATTAGTTTTATATCGTATTGCTTACATTAAATCTCATAATTTTGACTTTTTATCTCAAAACCTTAGAACCTTTTTACAGTACTAGTTTTGTTTCATAATATTTTTAGTGGTGAAAATCAACAGCAATATTAAACAGATTAAATCCAAGTTGTCAAAAATATTGTACGCCAGAAAATAAAACCTTACAATGCAGTTATGTGCAGTTTTACAGGGAAAACTTTTAACAGTGCATCTAAAAGTCAGGAGAAAATGCTGTGAGAGCAACATTTGATTCTCTAAAGGGCAGTCAGTTCATCCCATAGTGTGACCATCATTTGTTTCTATTCTGCTTGGACTTTTCTGGTTCTTTTAGTTACGATAAACAGAGTATGCTTTGTGTGTTTTTCACTTGTTTGGTGTGACTTCTAAGAAAGGGCAGCATTTCAACTCTAAAGAGACGGGGTGGTACAGCGGATGGGTGGGTGAGGAGGAGGGGACCGAGTAATAAGAAAAACTGCCAGCAGCACAAAATGGCCGTCGTAATCCGGTTATCCCCAGGGCTCTAAAGATACTGGTCCTCTCCTTAGGAGTCTATCTTTTCTTCTTATGTCAAAACTGTCCTCCATGCACTCAGGTGGATTAAGGAGTCACACTGTAGAAAGAAATTGACAGGTACAGAAAGACCTGGGGGTGAAAAGGAAATGAAAGACGACACAGAGAGGCAGGCTGGGCGCCAAGGCCCGTGGAGCGTGCCAACGTCCAACAAGAGAAGAATCTATCACGTCAATAGGGGAGAGAAAAAAATGCTGATCTTACCTACTAATTGATTACCTGAGTAATTACTGGTAGAGCTGATTACACATCCTTATCTTGTAAAGACTTGTGTGTTCACTGAGTATGTTAAATTACCTGAAAAGATTATATATGCATGTAACCTGGACAAAAAGCATGTGCTGCATACCACTTCTGCAGGTAAAGCCAAAGTAATAAAAGCAAAAAAGGAAATCTAGTATTTATGTTGTCCTGTTTTATTCACAATTTTTAACATTTCACCTGAGCAGAAGGATCAAATGCTGTATTTTGATCTATTGCGTTCCAGATTTTCAAATTGCATGAACCTGCTAATAATTCTTACAGTTTTTTGTCATCAAGGCGGATCTCAATTAATAAACAATTAAAAAGACTAAATATAGAGATAGACACAACTTACATTAAAAACACATTTGACACACGATACAAATTTAAAATATAGCCATTCAGAAGATAATTGTCAAAAATAAAAACAGAATAAAAAGAAAAACATGTTGTGCAGAGATTATTTTAAATTGTTCAGGGCGGTTTTGCAGAGAGAGAGGAGCATTGTTGTATTTTTAGAAGTGGTACTTTGTATTGTCTGCCTTGTGGTAGTAACTAAAAGGCGTGACAGAGGGAATGTGAGGGTAAACATAGACCTTCACAGGTAGATGATGTGTTGACTGTTTGCCCACAGCTATGATGCATCAACATTATGCTATATTGGTTGAAGCAAGACCTTCTTAAAGCCGATAAAAATAGATGGAGAAACTGAAGGCTTTCTAAACAAAAAGCTCTAATATATATATATATGTTTGCCTGATTTTGAGATATTTTCTATTGCTGTGGCTAATGTTTTGTTTCAAAAAAAAGATACGAAGTCTGCAATGAACAAAATGTATTATAAGTCTACTTTGTTTTTTATAAGCAGTGATTAATGGATATACAGATGTACAGTGTGTATACATGGCATATACTGGTAGTGGGACGAAATATGGATATTGTGATAAATTGTCATCCGGGCATGGGCAATACAGTTATTGAAATGCTGGTTCCAAATAACAATATTTAATTAAGAAATACACTGCCTGGCCAAAAAAAAAGTTACCACCACAAAAAAAAGGTCACACACTCTAATATTTTGTTGGACCAACTTTAGCTTTTATTATAGCATGCATTCGTTGTGGCATTGTTTCAGTAAGCTTCTGCAATGTCACAAGATTTATTTCCATCCAGTGTTGCCTTAATTTTTTCATCAAGAGCTTGTATTGATGGTGGGAGAGTCTGACCACTATGCAAAGCCTTCTCCAGCACATCCCAAAGATTCTCTATGAGGTTAAGGTCTGGACTCTGTGGTGGCCAATCCATGTGTGAAAATGTCTTGAGCTCCCTGAACCACTCTTTCACAATTTTAGCCCGATGAATCCTGGTATTGTCATCTTGGAATTGGGAAGAAAAAATCCATTGATGGAATAACCTGGTCATTCAGTACATTCAGGTAGTCAGCTGACCTCATTCTTTGGGCACATAATGTTGCTGAACCTAGACCTGACCAACTGCAGCAACCCCAGATCATAGCACTGCCCCCATAGGCTTGTACAGTAGGCACAAGGCATGATGGGTGCATCACTTCACCTGCCTCTCTTCTTACCCTGATGTGCCCATCACTCTGGAACAGGGTAAATCTGGACTCATTAGACCACATGACCTTCCTCCAGGACAGTTCTTAATCCAATTTTAGTAGTTTCTGCAATCTCCTTAGATGTTTTCTCTTCTTGATGCATGCCAATGATTTGACCCTTTTTGAACAGACTAACATCTTTTCCATGAACACAGGATGTGTCTTTCCACATGGTTGTTTAAGAAATGAGAAGCACCTCATTGCATCAGCTGGGGTTTAATAACTTGTTGCCATCTGAAAGACAATCGCCCATGCGGTAATTATCCAATAGGAGGCTCGTACCTATTTGCTTAGTTAAATCCAGGTGGTGACTTTTTTTTTTAGGCAGGCAGTGTATTTGGTGTTATGTCTAACAAGAGCAGCTTATGTCTGTCAAAAAAAATTGAATGGATTTTACATCTTTATCGTAAGAAGTGTGCATTTAGTGTGTTTTGTCTCTTTCAAACTCTGTGAAAATGACACCAAATTGCTTTGTAAAAACATTAATCCCACAATTTATATTTAAAAATTTTGTATTCCTCTGTTTATGATTTATCAGCCAATAAGAGCCATTAATCAATTGTTGCTGTGTCACTGAATTTGACATACAACAATACTGGTCAAAGATGGTGGCACACTCGGTCAGAGTGGCTCCAGCTCTCCCCTTTGGTGCATTTTTTCAGTGTCTTTTGTTTGTTATATTTGTGGATACTTGCCCTAATCTCTGCTATAGTAGTCAAGACTTAGTGGACATTTTTTTTTTGGCACAAGCTGGCCATAACGAGAGACTTTTATTGCATTTACAAAAACCCTGATGAAGTCACGAGACCATCAGGCTCTCTGAGGATTCTCAGGGAAAGGAAGCAGAAATGAGGAGTTTATGATTTAGCTGCATTATTGTATAATGACAATAAAGGCTTTTTATTTTATTCTATAGCCTAAATGTTTGTTTATCATATCATATTTATATCAGTACTAATGGCAATCTCTGAAACAAAGAGTATGCTTGTTGCTCTGAGTCTGCTTTCTTTCCATAAGCAGTCAATACTTAAAGACAGTGAGTGATGGTGTTAATGATGAAGGTACAACTGGCAGTGGAAACACTAACAAGATCAAGATGTGGCCCTCTTGGTAACCAAAGTTTCCCTTTCCTGGCTAGACTATAACACTTTAGAGTCTCATCCTGAGTGCAATATAAAAATCAAAAGCTGCTGTTGGCATAATGATGAATGGCACCAGTAAATGCCAAGAATTGGCCATCATCTTCACTGTGAAATATTTCAATCTTTTATCTACTTCATATAAACTGCTACTTTAAAAATAACAGTGCAAGAAAGATTATTTTCTTCTAGATCTTTCTGAATCTTGATAATAAAATGAAACAAGAAAACAAACAACTTTACATTCTAACTTTCTTTAGATTGCGTATTGTTTCATTGTACAATTTTCATATACATGTCAGAGTCTGATGGAGAAATTTTCAATGTTAATTTATTGGGTGTTGAGTTGTTTAGACACAGTATTAAGAAGAAGATCTGGCTAGACATTTTCAGCACACATATGTGATAAAATAGGGTATTGTGCCTGAATATAGACATTTTTTGAGATGATGGTTGGAGTTGTTTTCTTGTTGATCTAAATACGGACTCAGTTTTCTGCTTCTCTACACACAGAAATCCTCTGACTGTGTGCTTATAAACTTGAATGAGTCTCTATCTCCTTGTGTGAAAAGTGTAGATACACTCATACTTCAAATTTTGTCATTTCAGCTCCATTTAAATACACTGGAATCCAAAAAACTGCATTCAAGTCCCACAAGAGTTTCTGACACTTCTGAGCAGTCCATTAGGAAACATTTGAGGGGGAAAATCCTGGAGATTTTCAGCACTCTGTGGAGGGATTTCACTAAACCTTCTGCTTATTCTCATGATACTTAGGAAAAGTAAAGCGGTTTTAATAGCTTTCCTCTGACACACTGATGCAGGAATATTCTTTGGCTGAGGGGCAGATAGCTTCAATCCCCAGAGGTTGTGAGTCTGTGGCTGCCAGTTTGCTTTCATACAGCCCCATCTGAACTAAATTAATACACTTCCTCTAATATCTGAGGATAAACCTGAGGGCCACTTTACCCCAACACCCCTCCTATCAGCAGGCTTGTAATACAACCGAGTCAGCAGTCAATGAGATACATTTGCAACCAGGCATTTGTCAGCGACTCCGAGCCACAGAGGCAGAGACTTAAAATGTCCTGCAGTAAATTAAGTGCTGCTTGAAAAGTGAAAGGTGCCGGATAAGCAGGCGGCTGCTTATTTAAAATGACAGCTTGGGTTAGGAGGTGATGATGGAGTGAAGATGAAGAAGTGTAGAAACTGAACCGGGGCTTTAAGTTGGGTTCTACTTTCTTTTAATATCATGAGACCCTGGCAATTCATCACATTTAGAGGGAACATTTGGTAACTGAGTAATGCTAGAGTCTAATATTAAGAGTGGAAACAGTCAATGTATGTTATCTCATTTCCAACTCTCCATTATCTCTCTACGTATTATTACAAACTGGTCATCATTTACAACTTGTTTAAAGCACCCTCATGTCTTCAAACGCAACAATAAATTCTTCAATTCAGGAAGCAAGCGGTGCAGTAAGACAATGATGACAGAATAAATGTATAAACAATATAAATAACAAACAGCTAACATCTAGCAAGTATGTTAAATCCTCTGGCTGTTGTCTATAGGTCTGAGACTTATGCAAACCCCAATTCTAACAAAGTTGGGACATTGTGAAAACAGTAAATGAAAACTGACAAACATCATTGCATTGTTGAAATTTTTCCCTCATTTTGAATTCGATGCCTGCAACACGTTACATGGATATGGTTAATTGGAAACTAATGAGTGTCATGACTGAGTATAACATCCCTGAAAGGCTCAGTTGTTCACAAGACAGGATGGGGGAGTTCACCTTGTCCTTCGACTTTGTGAACAAATGTGTAAGAAAATAGTTTAAAAACATTTTTTCAACGTATAATTACAAGGAATTTAGTTACTCCATCATCTAGGCGCCAAGGCCGAAAACCAGCATTTAATGCCATGATCTTTGATCCCTCAGGTGACACTGCGTTAAAAGTCAACATAATTCTGTAAAGGATATTACCTTGTGGGCTGTGAAACACTTAAGAAAACCATTGTCCATCAACACAGTTTGTTGCTACATCTTCCAGAGAAAGTTCAAACTCTACCATGCAAAGCCAAAACCATGTATCAACAACATCCAGAAATGCCACCAGCTTCTCTGGGAGTTCACCTGAGATGGGATAAGTGTGCTGTGGTCTGATGAGTCCACATTTCAAATTGTTTTTGGAAATTATGGATGTCTTGTCCATGTTTCAAAAGGTCTAATGTGTCACTGACATAACGTTTTCATAATGTTCAACTTTAAAAAGGAGGAGAGGAGAAGTTCCTCTGCAAATAAGTACTCAGTCACACACAGGAGACATGTGAAACACATATTAAAGTCATCAAAAGCACAATATGAACTCTTTGTGTGAACATTTCTTTTATTTCATTTGCTCTGATTAGTAATAGCTGTGACTACTAAGATCTCTTAAAAGTATAGTACACAAATCAATCACATTTCTTACCACAAATGTATATTGATGTGTTAAAAAGCAAAGGTTGAAGCAAAGACAAGCATTTTTAAATATACTGTCAATGATAACAATTTTTTGCAAAAGATGAGATTTTTTTTCTACTTTTCTTATAATCAAATCAAAAGCAACAATCATCCTACACACAATGAGTGCTCTGTAATCACTGAGAAGAATTGCAGTTGGAGCTTTATAAATCATGACATTACACCTGTTAGGATTATGTATTTAAAAAAAAGACATATACATGGATGTAACACAAAAGGTTAAAAAAAAGTCCACGACCAATGTTATGCTCTATTACCTGCATCACTGTGTCTTTCTCTGGTGAATGACTTGATTTCAGAAATCCATTCAAGAGACTGGGGATTATTCTTTACAGCAGAGCGGACACATTTAGCTTTCCACATGAAAGGCAGGAAAAATAGGCACTCATGATTGTATGAAGCCCCCTTCAAATCAGAGCGTGACAGCACTAAGGAGCTTATGGTAATAATGGACATAGTGTGGCCCCTGTGGTGATCATATTGCTGTTGTATGAGAATGGAAAGGAGACTGGTGTTTACCAAGATATCTCATGGACTCGTGTTCAGCAGAGCGGTGGATGTTCTGAATCAGACCGGAGCTCAGGGGGACAGGATGCTGTCGCCACAGTGGGCTCAGATATGACCCTAAAGGGAAAGATAGAACGGCATTAAGTTAACATGTTTTTAACATCAATAGTCTAGTCTGTGAACACAGTGATACTATAAACATCTTCACAATTTAATTTTAAAATCAACCTAATGACAAACAGGGAGACCAAGCTGAAGCAGGACTAAAGGCCATCTGACCAATGGCAGCTCCGCACGGGCTTATAGCCATAAAAAATAATGCCCCCTACTATACAAAACCAGAAACCCTTAATGAAAATAAAAACAGGAGAGGTTAAAATAATTCACCCTCAGAATATTATATTTAATATTTAGACTGAGGATGTCTGTTTAACCAGCCAGTGAAGAGGTTTATTTTGGCAGTAAAAAATGCCCATTCCCACACACAATTATTTAACTTCTGTTCATTTGGCAGGACCCTGGAGGATCTTGAGTTTTTGGCATTTCCACATTGGCCTCATTTTTCAGCCCCTGCAGCTTGGTTTCAAGTGTTTTATTGTTCTTTGTGAATCACAAAAAAAGACACAGTACAAGAGATAACCTTTAGGCAAGCTCAATTCGGGATTTTGGTAATTGAGAGCCATTTCCAGTTCAGAATCATTTCCATCAAGTTTTTTGAATTAACACAATTTACCTTTTTGCTTAACAATTGACTCTTAAAGCTCTGCCCTTTTCAGTAAGATATTCTTTATCAAGCTCCACCCTCCTTAGTAACTATTACTAGATTAGACAATAAGTGTTGTTGCTGGCCTATCTTCCATTTGAAACAATGGAAAAAAACTCAACTTAAACCTAAGTTAAATTGATGTTTCATTATTATTATTACTATTATTATTATTATTATTATTATTATTTTAAATTGGCGTACACGGAAAAATAATGACAAATTTACAAGAAGGTGTAAAAAGAAAGCTAAAAATTTTCATGAATCTTAAATAAAATAATTAAATTATTACTGGTGAGTGAGCGTGGTGATGTCATCTAACATTGGCTGTTAAACACTCCTATTAGTTCTGCTATATATTCTTGTCAGTACCATTTTTTTCTCTTACTTTTGAGTGTAGGTAATTTTCTTTGTCATTTCTAAAGTTGAACTAACAAAACTGAGAAAACAATTTTACCACAATGCATTAAAATAGACTTTGCCAACACAGAAGTTCTCTGACTGGAGTAACCCTGCAACGGCTGCTTTGAGATAACCTGACACACCAGATGGACTGTTTCATACATCCATGGGATATAGTATTGCAAGTCCACCTAGGCAACATCCCTTGAAGAGTGATTGGGAAGGGTAGGACATTTTAAGAAAAACTAGGGGGCCATTGAACAAATATTCCATTTGTCACATTCAGTAAAGGCCAGTAAGAAGTTTTTAGTAACTTTCAGTACAACTAACTTGCACTAAAAAATGCTTCTCTTTCCATCAAAAGGATGCTTAAAAGCCTGGTCATTTTCTGACTGGACACACATCGTTTCAGCTTAATGCTTGGCAAGATGGATCAGCATGATGACAGACAAGGAATCTGGCAAATCCAGCTGCCCTGCCAGGTTTGCTTTGAGAGGGTAAATTGGATTTGTTTGTCTGTTAACCAATCAGAGAGCCAACAAAGGGTGAGTTACCTTATCAATGCATCTCACTTTCTGTATTTCCATGTCTGGAAATCAACTGACCACACTGGGAGAAATTTGCTGATGAGTGTGTGGTGCGTATAAAATGCTACACAGGAGGACTTCGTGGAAATTGGGGGCGGGGGGGTCGGGTCACCAAGTCTGACTGCCCATTGTGGGCTGGCTTGAGTGCTATTCCAACTAAAGGTAATTTTTGCCAGCAACTCCACCCCCTTGGATTTCATGAATATAAAGTAGTTCACTTTAATTGCATTTTTTATTGTTTCAATGGAGATTGACATTTTAACCGTTTCAACCGTTTAACTTAAATGGAATCTCTCTGCTATGTTATTGGACTCTTTGTGTACGAGTCTCACCTGTATCAAAATTACCCTCAACGCTTATTATGCAGTCTATTTGTTGGATAAATAAAATTTAATTCTGCCATACTGATTAATGTAGTCTATAATTTATAAATATAGACAATTGGTAATGAAAACTGGAAGGGACTTCTTTGAAATACATGTACATAACATGCAAATATTTGTATTCAACAATAACAGTGTACTACCTCTTGTGAATTCTCCTTAGTAGTTCAAACCTATTACTTAAGTCTTGATAACCTTCTTTAAGTTTAAAGGAATGAAAAAGAGAACAATAAAAGATTCAAGTCATTGGTAAAGTTGATAACTCTAAGTAAAACATCACAAACTTAATTATCAGTCATATATCAACCATATATATATATTTTTATGTATACATTACATTATATACATAAACATTTTATACAATCAATGTATCAGCAAGAAATATGGGCATAGTCATATCTGCTGATACAATCATTCACTTCTCAAGCTAAAATCCACCAATACCCATAATCTGCCAATAATATTGTGTCCTCATTCATTTCATGCACATATTACTCAAAACCAAGAACATGTTTTAATACTTACAGTATACAACTGTTCTTGACAAAGTGTGCATGTTGTCTAATTTAAAAAAGGCCCTGGAAGAAGCCTCAGCCCCACAGAAGATTATAAGACATGAAGACAAACTGAACATCATGACAACACAGTTACAGTGAACCTACTGTAATGACATTTCAAACTGGGGAATAACATGGCTCTCTGTCATACCAGCAGCATCCATGAGAGAGCAGTATGACAACGATTTTACCACCAAGCTCAGACGTGTTTCATGTTCACTGAAACAAGCCTTCAAACAAGAAAACCTGGTGGCCATTGTACATTTGAGGGAAAATGTAAATGTTAATTTATTATATAGTGCAAAACAAGGGCTCGTCCGGGATTTGAACCCGGGACCTCTCGCACCCAAAGCGAGAATCATACCCCTAGACCAACGAGCCGTGCTTGGAATTACTGATAATTATAATTTTATAGCTGTTAATACCTCTGCTTCTGTATTTACTACAATTAATACACAAACACACAGACTCTTAAACGTTATTAAGGAACAACAGGACGAACCATGTTTACCCATCTCCTCACTTATTAGCAACTAAGCTCAAGCTAACATTTAGCGAAACTTCATAACGTGAAGTTATCCCAAACCTCTCATATATGAAGCGTTTTTCATTGTCTACACTACACATTAACTGTAAGTTAGCCAAGCATACGCATAGGTATTCTTTCTATCAATGTGTATCCGGCTATAATTAGGTTATTGCCCCAACTGGTGCGTTAAACTGAAAACTAACCGACAGTTTGTGGGATGTGGGACCGAAGAGATGCAGCCTTGTCTATCCGTCAGTGTAATCGTAGCTAACAGATAAGTTGTACTTACTTGCACATAACATCGCTTGAGCTCCTTGAAACCGCGTATTTGTATACAGTAATACCTGTAAAAATAAGAAGGAAAACTTGTGCTGCTGTAATTTCCCCCAAAGAGGGAGCATTAGCGCCTTCCTACTGTAAACGGTGGAAGAGACACTGCAACTCTTTGCTTAACGTGTAACTTTTGTCTTTTTCAAAACGCAGATTAACATTTTAAAAAGTTGTTAATACTGAAGAACGTTTACCATGTTATTATCCCCATGACACAAGTCCTGCGTTCAGTGCGTTGGATAAGGAAGAAGGTGGAGGGAAAGTAGGCTTCAGTTTCAGTTTGACTCTGTAAATCCTCGTTTCCCAACCTGGGGTATGGGTTCCCTAAGGTGGGCACCAGAGGTCTCAGAGTGAGGCTCTGTCATCTATGGAGTTGTCAGAAATGGTGTTCATACACTAACTGATACACTGATAACACTACTGTGCATTGTTAAATGTATTTTGATGATACTGTGCATGTAGGCTGATTTTATTTGCAGATTGAAAACAATTTTAATTAATATTTATTCTGGACAGTAATATATTAGAGGGGCAAATATTATGCCTTGAAACAGCAGTATGAACTGTGCTACTGAAGTCTATTCTGTAGTTTATGCAAGCAGTTATGATTATTATTTTATTTTTATCAGTTGTTCTCACTGTTTTGGTATGGAAACAGCCATGATAAGGGTCAAGAGAATCTGCTTTAGCTGCAGTGGGTGGCAATCTCAACACAACAGAAGTCCCTCTCAGAAGCTTTAAATAGGGTTCTCCAAGGGGAAATTATAAACAAACTGACAAAGTGATCTATGGTACTTCAACAATTCTTGTGGTGGAAGAATAGGATAGGATATCCAACTAAACTTCAGGACTGGAAAGAGTACACAAATGTACTCAAGTAAGAGTACGGTTACTCTGATCAAATTTAACTCCAGTAAAAGTTAAAACACTGTAAATTTACTCAAGTAAAAGCAAAAAAACACTTCATGAACTTTAATTGCTGAATACTTCAAGTACACTTCTCTGTGTTGTGCAAGAAAAACAAGACCTAGAATTGAACCAGTTACATGTATTTGTTTCAGTGTGTAGAAGTTAAGTTAAGCAGTATTGAGTAAATAATGCCATCTGACTTAAGCAATATAATTTGAGATAACTGAAAATGAAGCCTAGTTTGTACACTCTGTGAGTTATAGTTTTTGTGTAAGCACACTGTATTGGATCAAATCAATGTATCAAATAAATACGGATTAACAGTTTGCCCTAACTGTTATTAAATGACTTAAACTATTATAAATATATACATGTATTCACATGCATCAAGTTATTGCTAAATTGTTATTACCAAAATATTGCCTATCCTTGACATCCTGTTTCTGATTCAGTCATGTTTCAGGATCAAATGTCATGATGCCAAATATGTAAGTAGAATTAGTGTTAAAAAGTTGATATTGTGACAACACTAATAGAGGGAGATCTTCATTTGTTACATTTATCATTTAGTATTTAGATGCTATGCGAAATGTAATGAATCTCATAAAAGCACACCTACACAATAAAGCTAAGGTGGAGAGAGAACACACATTCTTTGCTCAAGTAAAAGTATAGTTTCTTTGGTGATTGTTTTCTCAAGTGCAAGCTAAAGTTGCACTCTTTGAATCTACTTTAGTAAAAGTACAAAGTACTTAATTTAAAGAGTACTTAAAGTACTGAGTATTTTAGTACACTTTTTACTAGTTTAAAAGGTCAACAGCTGAAAGTGAGATGAGACAAATCGTTATTTGTTATGGTTCAGTCTATAATCACATAGTACACCTCAGTCGATGCAAATAATAAATTACACACATAAAGTGGGAATTTGCTCTAAAATGTGTATGAAACTAGAAGTACCCCAAGAGTACAAACCCCCACCAAGACATTTCCACAGGCAAGTTATAGTCAAAAATGTAGAAAACTATCTTACAGTATCTTGCACTGTTAACAAGTCCTTGAAAATAAATTTGAATCCACGTCTGAACTTGGATCACAACTAACATCTAATCAACTCTTCTTTGTGCCATGACCAGTATTCCCTAAAAACATAATAAAATTCTGTTCATAATGTTTGAGTTATCCTGTTAAAAAACTAACAATATGACAGGCAAACACAGGTAAAACATAACCTCCTTGGCAGAGGTAATTAAATATGTAAGATATCATTGCAAATATATTCAGTACAATTTGAGACCTAGTTTTTTACAAATACACTGTATTTGACCAAGTCATTTTTGAATGCCGAAAAAAAAAACAGAATAACACTTTGCCATCATAAAGATTAAAACACTAAAACTATGAATGTGTTTTTTTTTTCATGTTATGTCAATAAATAGTCAATTAAAGAAGCTGACCAACCCATAGGAACATCCTATTTCAGATACATTAAATAACAAGTGGCCTATCAGTCCTGTATTGCTCCAGTTTCAAGTATTGTTTCTATTGGGCATTGATATACTAAACTTGATATGGTAAAAAAAAAATGGCAAATGGACTTGAGGTTACATAGCACTTTTCTTGTCTCTTTGACTACTAAAAACAGTTTAATGCCATAGCTCATGTCTACCTGGTCAACCCATTCACTCTCACATTCATTCACTGAATGTGTCAGGGTTTCTATGCTTGTTGTCTATCAGTTACAACTAACACATTCACTCCTTTCAAACCTGTGACTCAGACTCTAAATTAAGATTTTAGTATCGGGACAACTTGATTGAAAATGTTGATTTGTTAAGCGAGTCTTCTTTTTATTTTACTTAGTACTCAGATGCCATGACTTTCTCACAAACAGACCCCAGTCAGTTTAGATTGGCAGTCTCTCCTCCTCCACTCTAGTGCTCAACACCGGAGCCCCCCAAGGCTGTGTGCTCAGCCCCCTCCTGTTCACACTGTACACCCATGACTGCAACACCCAACATGGAGAGAGCTTTATTGTGAAGTTTGCAGATGACACCACCATCATCGGCCAGATTTCCAACAGTGATGAGACTTCACATCGGGAAGAAATCAACCATTTTGTGGAATAGTGCAAATAAAACAACTTACTGCTCAACGTCAGTAAAACCAAATAGCTGAAAGGTGATTTTAGAAAAAGGAGGCAAAGACACACAACCCTGTCTACATCAGGGCAGCTGAGGTAGAGCAAGTGTGCAATTTTAAATTCCTGGGAGTCAACATAACAGAGAACCTGTCATGGACTTCACATGTCTCTACACTGGTTAATAAAGCTCAAAAACAGCTGTATTTGCAAAGAAAATGTAAGAAAGCAAAATTCCCATGCCAAATTCTAGTCAACTTTTACAAAGGAGCAATTCAAAGCACCCTGACTGGAAAAATCACAAACTGGCATGGGATGTGCACGGCCCAGTACAGAAAGACTCTGCAAAGAGTCATTAAAGCTGCCCAAAACATCATTGGTACCCATCTACCAAGCACTGGTGATATCGGGGAGGTGAGGTGCTGATGCAGAACCAAGAGGACACTGGAGGACATCACCAACCCCAGCCACAGCCTGTTCACCATGCTGCCATCAGGCAAAAGGTACAGAAGTATCCGCTGACGTACCATCAGACTGCAGAACAGCTTCTTCCCTCAGGTTGTGAGATTACTGAATGCACCATCTACACTCCTCCATATCTAATGGTTTTGTTTTTCTTTTATCTTGGAGCCACATTTTGACCATATATATCTTGTATCTTTTAAATATAACTAAGTATAATACATCTCATATACAAACTTGGATACAAGTAAAAGAAGTGCTTACAAAAGTACAATTACCAAAAAGCTACTTCATGCCGGTAACGTGAGTAAATGTACTCCGTTACTCTCTCACACAGTACAATGTGTGTGCTGGCTCTGCTGCTCTCTCTCTCGCCCAGTGCATTATGGTCTGTGTGCTAAAGGAAGCTGCTGCTGCACCGGAATCTGAAGAATTTGAGGTGTCCGCCAAGTCTGCTGTTCATCGTCAGCTCGTCTTTCTGTACCTCTGTCCATACTGCTCTTTACAGGGATAAACTAAAAGGTAAATCTTCTTCTTTAACCTCCAGTCATAACCAGTATGTCTGAATGTTTTGTTGACCGCAGACAGAGCGACGAAGCTAACATTAGCTGTTTAAGTTCACATCCTGCAGCAGAGGCTACGAGGCTAGTTAGTGTTAATGCTATGCTAAGCTCGTCTTGTACCAGTTTACTACACAGCTAGCGAGGGTTGTTAGCCTTGGTAAACAGCGAAGATAGGGCTTGTTATGATAATTTTAGAATAACACGGGATATAATGTGAAGGGCTTCGTATGAAGGACGGCTCCAGCATCAGGGCATGTCACACCCACAGCGCCCATTCCGTTATAAAATAGCCGATGCTAATTAAACGGCTAATTTCAATGGCACTAACTTACATGGCAAAGAGGAGTTGGTTGGTTGAGGGAAGCTGAACATGTGTCCATTATTTTACTTCATTGACACGTATTTTGTTGTAAATGAGCTCTAACTATCGTACGAACTAGTTTTGTGAAGCCAGTTCAGATTTGAGTCATTTATCCCCACAGTCTTGAGAGCTGTGGGTGTGTTTCCCACGGCTTCCCTGCATTTGCTCACTCCAGATGCCTGGTACTGGATTTTTTAACAGATACTTTAAATGCCGATATTACCCTGTTTGCTCGAGCAGAGACTTGTTCTTACTTTTAAACTTGCTTGTTTTTTTTTTAAATATCTCTGAAATTCTCCAGGGTGGATGTAACTACTTATATATATATATATATATATATATATATATATATATATATATATATATATATATATATCCACTTTTCTGTAAATGAGTTGCTTTTTGTGTACTTGCACATTTGAATCATTAAAAAAGTAGCACCTTTACTTTAGTATTTCACGAGGGGAGTATTTCCCTTTGTCAAATCCTGATGTAATATCTGGAGAATGAGTCAAAAATAAATCAAACCAAGTTTTTAACAATACCACCATTTTACCTGAAATGTAGTCAAGTTTGTTACTATTTGTATTATTTGTATTTAAATGAAAGGTTTAGTATCACGAAACTTGCTACCAAAATAGCACTGGCGTAATACCTGATACTTTATAATCAGAAACTGGATTTTAATCAGGCTTCTCCACATTTTAGAAAGTACAGTCTAGCACCCATGGCCTTGTTCACAGTCCTGTTTTAAGTTGTAATATTTTATCCCATCGTGATATTTTGCCTCCATTGTGAACATGTTAACGTGCATTTTTTCTTCAGTCTGATTAAAATCATTTTTAATCACTTCTAAAGCAAAAAGGATGTAACAATAAGAGGAAAGGGTTTGTTCTCAAGTGAGAGATGTGGTGATAAAAAAAAGCAACAAAACTCATGTCAGTATCCGTATCAGCTAAGCAAATTTGGCAATACAAGCATAGCAGATGTCAGCAGCAATCCCACATTGTACCTCCCTACATTAATTTCAGCATGCATTTTAAGGTGTACAGTAAAAATACACTTTATTAGCCTTTTAAGAGCTATAGACAATAATGATACAATTTGATAACAGTCACTGAGCTCTGTGATGGTCAAAATATAAATGTGCCTTAAATTCAAAAATCCTCAAATAAGTTCTCACTGTTAAACAACAGGTTTTCAAAAACACCACAAACCTATTGTTGACATGCAAAGATAATAAATTGCCTTTTAATATCCCCAGAAATGTTTATATCTGCAGATATTGTAGTGAACACTTCGGGCCATTATCACTATTATTACCCCTATAACATCATGCATTGTTTTCACCATTTTTATCAGGTGCCAACATTTAAAGGGTATGATACCAGCTCAAAAGATGTCAAGATTTATAACACAAGTATAGCTCATTCATCAGATTTATCCTCTTATCATTGCAGTTGAAGTGCAGCAGCTCTCTTAACAGAAGTACTGTTATTTTGTGGTGACACTCAGCACTCTCACAAACCTCTGTGAGCATGAACCAGACTTCCTGTCTCTCACACAGTCGGCCCTGTCAGTGTGCATTTATATGCAGACAGGGTTCATTTAGGCCTGACGCTCAGCCTGGTTTGACTTTCAGAGGCAGATGTTTATTCCTTTATGTGTTGGTGTTGTAAAGACACCAGTAGACGGAAGTTTAAACACGATACTATCCTTGGCTGCCAGTTTTGGGTTCATTTCTTGTTTTTATTTACCAAACCAAGCAGGCAAACTCCTACACACGGTCTTAACTGCACAGATCTATTTGCAATTATGAACATGTGACAAAAAAAGTATGCAATTTAGATTGTGTGCAGAAGTTTCCTTAAAAATTTGATAGACCATGCTTCTCCTACACACTTAATACAATAGTTCTGTATTTTTTATTGTTTTAAATTGCTTCCTATAGACAACTTTAAGGACACCATGAAATCCTGAATTTAAATTGTGCTGATATATAATTTGTAGCCTCTGTTCACAGGGAACAGAGGTGAAAACATTAGGCCTGCTGTCTTTTGTTGATGCCTTCTCTGGGACTCAGGGGTGATACTCCTCATTAAACTGGTGTGCAGACCTTGTCTTCTTTTGCCAGTATTAATCAAATTTTGGATTGTTCAGTGTCTGCCCTTTTAGTACCACCTTTTTGCACCATGTGAAGCCAGTCACAATACTTGTGAAGTACAGGCTATGTAAGCTACAGCTCTCGAGTTGGGCAGCCCAGTGCCCACCTCCACTCATTGTCTGGTCACTGTTACTTGTCCTTAATGGAAGAGTCATTTCATTTAACCTGGCAGCTCACAAGGTTTATTTTTTGATAAGTTTACCACTATTATCTTTAAAAGCAGAATTATGACTGAATGAGGGAGAACTGTCTCTGGCTTGGTCCGAGGCACTCTTTATCCAACAGCATTTTGGGCAGTGAAATGGTGGCCCGCAAAACACTATAATCAGAAGCAAAATTTCAGTAGTGTCAGGTTGTGAGTAATGTTTGATTGTGGCTACTTACTCTCGTCTTTTGCAACAGCTCTCAGTAAAAGTATGACCAGTAGTTTTTGTTGAAGTTTGGGTATTTTTTAGTTCTTGATCAATAAAATGATATAGGCTGTATTCTTTAAGAACTCTAGATATCTCAAATTATTGGACTTATGTACAACCTTGCTATGTGTAAAACAGTTTGTTCTTTTCTTTTAGGGCTAACAAGCAGAAAAAATGTCTCAGGCTGACAAAATGAAGGTAAGACACACCTTATATAAGAACAGATACCATATCCAGAAACTCCAGATTCCTCATTCTGCCCCAGGAACTGCAGAAGAGAAGAGCTATAATGGTCATTACAAAAGTGTGATTGAATAGCAGTAAGTCTCTAAGTTAAGTGTCATATGAGATGACCACACATAGTTATGAATATGGATATGAGTCTACCGTTAAGTGTTTCATCAGCTGAGATAGTTCCACTCCAGACAAATATATGTTGTGAATTATGTTTGTAAATGCTGTTTCACACTGGATGCATTTTACTTGTGTGATGCATTTTACACAGCAGTGGTGAGGTGCATGGTTGTTCTCAATTTGGCGAGCATGTTAACAGGTCAGAGCTTTTGCAGTACCAGAGCCACACACCTCCTCCAAGTTTCCTGTGCAAAAATCTTACGAATAGGTCTAAACCATTTTTTCTGCAATCCGTTTCTGACATGGCAAAAACAAAACAAAATAAAATGAAAAATGTACTCCATGAGGTTTGTGTACTAAATAGAAGATCAGCTTATGTGTTTTGTGGAAAAAATTGCATAATGAGAGAGAAAAATTATATAAAAATGACTTCCTGGTTCATGCTGCAGGCTACTCACAAAGCACTGTGGGATTGTTCTTTGAATCTGGAACAGCTGTTTTTTCCCCATTTTTGTCAAATTTATCTGTGACACAGCAACGTCTTAGGAAATCTGTGCAACAGAATGGACAGCAGGCAGAGTATATTGGGGTCCATCACAGTGAAGGAGCACAAAATATGACTGAGATACAGACACAGTCCTCTAATTCTGTTTTCTGTTACAATCTCCTCTTCATGTCGTTGTGTGTACGTAAGTGAAGGTGTGTTTTGTATGTGGATTGCAAGGGTGGGTGCAGTATTATATTTTCATTGTATTCAGTTTTCTGCTTTTTATTTATTTTTATTTTTTAATTTTAGTTCTTTTGTAAAGCACTTTGAAGGGCAGCAGCAGCAGGCCCTGTTTACTTGTCCAGCGGCCTTTGTTTTTAATTATAGTTGAGTGGTTTTATTTTGGAAATCTTAACCCAGGAAATTCCTCACTTTGAGACTAAGCTTAACACAACTCAGGAGAGAAACAAACCACACATTCAGTTACAACAGCAATACTAAGAAACTGGTACAAAAGGATCCTTTGTGGTTCATTTTAGGAGTAGAGGAGCAACGCAGTGCTTGAAAATACAATTAAAAGCAGGGTCCAATTATATTTCATAATGCTGCACCATAATACAACTATAACAAAGAGACAAAAATACTGTGAAATGATATTTAGGGCTCACTGACAAACCCCACGTTTTGGAGCAAGACACAAACATGATGTAATGTCTTCAAGGGTAGAATTATTTTAAGAATAAAGATAGGCAGAGAGCTTTACGTCTTTTTGGTGTCAGCAGTGTGGTCTAATCTACATAACAAAGTACATCCCTCAGGCGTGATGGCTTTGTTTTAACCATGCTTTAGTTAAAAGTACAGTACTATCAAATTTTCTGGTATTTTAGATAAAGATTATTTTTAATCAACCTCAGTGCTGAAACTTTTGTGACATACCAACTAGTGTTAATGTAGTATTTAGTATGATCTGTTCACCAGAACTAAGACAGAATCAGTGAATGGCTGGTGCAACAGGCCACAAAATCTAACTGGACTCTCCCACCCATTTCAGTGGGACAGTTTGTCCCTACCTCCTACACATTACTTCCTGTATTTTGGTTTCTAACAAAAATATCACAGAGTCACTCTGGCACATGCTCAGTTGGCTTCGCACCCCCTGATGACCCTCTGATGTGGCTTCATGCTTGTTGAAAGACTCAAAGGCAAAACAAGAAATCTTCACATATCAGTCTTATCAGCTGCTCAAGGATAGAGCATAGAGGGTTTATAAATCTGCTTTAATGTGATGTCAGAATGTGCTTATTTAATTAGGATGTGAATGTTCAGTAGATGATTTTAAGTTGCCTCCGTCTTGCTATTGGAACGGTAAAATGCTGCCCTGTTTGCCTGCATGTCATTGGTTTTCCTAGCTATGTAGGAGAGGGCCATAAAAACTTGAATGATGAGTGGAAGGTCTTGCAAATAGAGCAGAGAAGAAAAGTCAGCATTGTCCTCGTAAATAACCTGGCTGTCAGTGAACAGCTGTCTCTCTAATGGTTACAAATGTAGCTGTAATAGTAGGCTGTCATACTGTAATGCAGCTAAATCATGTTTTACCGTGACCCAATTTAACAAAGCTGTGTTCAGTCAACTTCAGCTTCAACAGACATGTTTTTCTTGAAACTCATAACACCTGGGCCTTTACACTGTTCTCCTTTTTTTAACAGCAGGGACAGTTCAACAACCCTGAGACTCCAGGGTACGTTGGATTTGCCAATCTGCCAAATCAGGTTCACCGCAAGTCAGTAAAGAAAGGATTTGAGTTTACGTTGATGGTTGTAGGTGAGTGAACATGTTTTTAGACTCCTTCATGTTCTTTTCTCTTTCTTTAAAATTGCAATGATTTTATTACATGTCAAAATAGTTTGACATTTTTTTGCTTATGTGCAAGGGCTTGGCATTGAATCAAGTATATTAAAAAAAAAAGATATAGTAGAAGAAAATAATTTGACAGAAGTTATTTTAATTGTTTAATGCTCTGTCAAAATCTTGTTTGCAGTAAAAAAAGATGAGCAGTATACTTATTGACTGCAACATAATCTGCTTGAAATGTGAACAGCATGATTTTATTGAAGGAGCATGGCTGCTACCAGTCTAATTAAAAGACTAGAAGTGCTCTGAGGGCTCTAACCTCTGCCATGGCATTTTCAACATTGTTTGTCCTGTTATTATCAGAAATGTGGCGTTACATGCAGTGGTAGCAAAACCTTGAAAAAAATTGTGCATCTGCATTTGAACTCACATCACCATCAAAATCTAACCACTTCCCCTTTGTGCCATAACCAACATTCCCTGAATATATAATCAGAATCAGCTGAGAACTTTTGTGTTATCATGCTCACAGACAGACAGACAGACAAACAAATAAATGGATAAACGTAACCAAAAATATAACTTCCTTGTCTGCGAAAATATTGATACCTGTTTGGTTCCATGGCAGATAAAACAGGGGTTCCTAACACCTGATAGCAAGTAATTTGTTGATTTTGATTAGCAAAACTGCAGGAAAACTCTTACAAACTCTGTAAATCTCAAAAATGCTGTATGTTGGAACATAATTGTACAGTCTAGATAGTGCTCACACTCTTTTGACTGCTTGTCGCCATTTAGGTAACAAGAATGTAGATATGATTTTCCTATCTCACCCTTACAGGCCTACTGTATTTCTTTGTCATTAATTGTCGGTGGGAAAACTTCTATTTCCTAACACTGTTTACTGCTGTTGGTGTTAAATGCTTTCTTTAATGTCTCCACAACAGTTTGATATTTCTTTGACCATCTGTGACCTTGCTTTTAGTAATGCATGAGACAATATCAGTGGGCATGAAGTCATTGGAAGTAAGCTGCTCACAGCAATGTAGTAGGAGCTCAGCTGGCACAGCAGCAGTGTAAACTCTTGATGTGAAAACAGTGACTGTGTGAACCTCTCTGCTCGTCTGTGAGGGGGGGAGGGTAAAAGCTCCCCTGAACACTGCTGCTCATCCTTTTTGCTTTAAAATAAACCAGAGAGGAATGCAGCCAGCGAGGCCTCGAGGGTCTGATTCACACAACTGACGAGAGCCTGCTCGTCCCTCTACTCTCGTCCCTCTACTTCAAGAATACTAACTGAGTGCTTATTCAACCCTTTGTGTCACCAGGGTTCTTAAAAAGGTCAGCACCATCCTGCACATTTAGAAAACTGGACCCATTCCAGACAGCTGGACATTCATTGATTTCTTTAACATTTCTCAATTTGTCCTTTTTATCCATCTAACTATACTCATCACCTACAAACGCTGCTTTTTTACTGTGTTACGGTTTTTTCCTCATACATTATAATCGTTTTATCAGTTGATTTTGATTCTTCATTCTTGCATTAATGGAAAATTACCAGACAGGATGTAGTGAAGACTGAAGCTTTGGTAAGAGCCAGCACCCACAGTGAGCTCACAGGCTTCAGATTAGTGTAAAGGAACATGAGTGTTGTACATTTTTACTTAAAGTTTAACATATTATTTTTACTACTTTTAATCTGTGACTGCTGTGGTCTTAAAGACAGAAATATGTCCAACTCCAAGACTGAAACAAAGATCCGTGTATTTGCAAAAATCCTTTGAAAGAAGGTATTTTTAGTCTAGTACAAAGTCTGTATCCTCAGCCCTCCTCCTTTTATCTTTATATGTCTGTTGCCTTTGTTTTATTTTTATGATCTTGTGTGTCCTCAGACTTGCTGTAGGTGGTCTATGCAGGGCAGAATCACAATTTTATTTCTTTACAGCATCAGCATGTGCCATTGGTTGAATCTCTTTAGAATATCACAATGTCGAACAGAACTGCACGTGAGCTTTATGCTGAAATAGTGCAGAGACATAATAACAAAGGGCTGTTTCACACTGAAAGTGCATTCACACCTGGGCGACCACTCTCCATGCAAAGTCAATGTACTGGCGCGATGGGCCGGGGCCAGCCCTCACGTAATGCGACGGACACGATCTGGGCGGCTTGGTCGCGCTACCGGGTCACTTTGGTTACGCGACCAGGTTGCGTTGCTCGGTCACCAAAGTTGAAAAATTTGAACTTTTCAGGCAGCATCTCGTGTGGCTGTGCACGACAGCCAATCAGCATTGTGTGGGTGTATGACGACACCCACAACAACTGTTTTTGTTCTGGATCACATCAGAGTCACAATCCATGTCCGTATGGGAGCATTAGTTAGTGAGTACATTAGTTCTGCCTTATTCAACAGAAGTGGTGGTTCTCTGTGGTCCTGTCCTTCCTCATTTGCATCAGCTGCAGTGTTTTACAGCTGGTAGATGAGTTAAAAATGTCAGCTAATACATACAAATATATGATCTATGATATCACGGTGAAATCTGAGCGGGGGTGACACCACTGAGCGACTCAACATTGACAAAATAAGTTATTTATGGACAGGCAAAGCGACTTGAGTGGGCGACGCGATCTCGGTCGGCAAGTCGCGTTCGGTGTCAACCCACCTTGAGTGCATTTTACTTGCATGATGGCGAAGCCGCACGGGTGTTTTAATTTAGGCAAGCATGTTATCAAGTCAAAGCTTTCAGACTGCCTGCAGGAGTCCCAAGGCTCAGGAATAGGAGGTTGCCTATTTTTTCTGCAAGCATGTGCCTCGGCCAAAATAGACAGGAAAATGAAAAATATAGAGCCATATTAGCCTTAATCCAGCAGGTGCATATGTCCACAGCAGTAGAATATGTCACAAATAGGACATAAACCATCTAATTACTCTTCCTGTCAGTGCCTCTCAAAGTTGAAGCTCAGTTTGTCCCCTCTGTGGAGAAGCTCCCCTTGTTCGTTATGAATGCTTTCAGTTTGCAGGTTTCCCAGGTCAGGTAACCAATGAATCAGGTCCTAAACTTTCTATAGAAGCTCATTGCTGTGGTGTTATATGCAGAAATAGAGCTGTGACAGCAGGAAGATGCAGCCACAACATAGCACATACATGCACCTTGTATGAAAGCCACAGCGCTCTCAAGCCAGGTACAGCATGAACACGCCGTGAGTCCACATATGTGTGAAGGAAATTTTGAAGTAGGAAAAGGACAGAAGACTGAATGATGATGCAGAAAGGCTGCAGGAAAGTCACAATTGGCTCGATGCTTTAAATTTACCATTTTTTTCTTAAAAATGAAATGTTTGGTCCACAGAATTAACATTTTTAATACAAAATGTTACAAGCAATGCTCATATTTTAAATGTAATCAGGGGAACTAATGAAAAATAGTAGCAACAACAGAAACATTTACATATACTGGTGTACGTGTGATACTCATCAGTGAAACAGGAATCTACTCCTTTGTTTAAGTGACTTTTTTTTTAAATCAAATTCCAGAAACACCCTGGCAGTAAAATAGTCAAAACTGTATTTAATTTTGGTGAATTGTACCTGTGTTGGATGGATTAATAATTTTGTCGATATCAGTCATAGGCTGCTGAATCAAAACAATAGAATCATATTACAGCAGACATTGTGATATTGGTAAACATTGTGGTAATACTGTAGGGATGAAACTGAGTGTTTGCAACCCTGTTAACTCATTAGGTTTATTATTTCTGCTAGGGGTACACGATAATTATCGGGTCGATATTAGGGAATTATGACGTCATTCCGATACGTCCGATATCATAAAAAATAGCCCCGATAATATTTAATATTTTTGTCTGCACTGCGGTGTGGGTCGTTCATTCAATCAAGCACTCCCACTCATACGTGAGAACGGCCTGCAGTGAGTGTTGCGTTCAAGTGGTGTCGGTATAACCGGAAAAATAACTGGAAAAATTCATTAGAATACTCCATCATATTAGAATAGAACTCGTCAACTCGGCCATCATTTTGGTAGTTGCTGAGTTGACTTGATATCAATGTCCTATCGACAATATATTACCCATTATCTAGTATGTTATACATAAACCATAGAAATATGAACATAAACAGGTAGGAAAAATGACTTGGAAACTGTAAACTTCCTGCACCACGTGAATGAAGCACAGCGTGCATAGGTTTGTAAACAGAGAACATGGCGTTGGTAGTGTGGGACTTTTTCAAAGTTTCCGATGAAGACAGCTCGCTGGCTATTCGGAATAAACCTTACAAGCAAGTTCCACGAGGAGGGAAAAATAGCACTAGCTTTAATACTTCAAACCTGAAAAGTCACCTGAAACATAACCATCGCTTTGATGGAGTTTTGAAAGCGTATGAGGACGACAGCGCCGCTAAAGACGGTAGCAACATAAAGCTAGCCGTAAGAAGCCATCTGGACTACCCATTGGAGAGGCTTTCGAAAAGTCCAAGAAATTTGTCAGAGATAACACAGGGGCTAAAGCTATCGGGGATTTGATCATGGAAATGATGGCGCTGGACGACCACCCATATACCCTCATTAATCACTTAAAGACGCAATTCAACATGCCGAACTGCCGCTACTTTTCTGATGTGTGCCTTCCAACTAAGTATGATCGATCGGCAGATGACAGATAACCGTTGATTGAGAGCAACGTAAATCACACAAGCTTCACCATAGATATATGGACTTGTGATGTCAGCCCTGTAAGCGCCGTGGTTGAAAACAGACTTTAAACTATACAGGGCGCTGCTGCATTCCCAGGAGCTACCCGGCTCTCACACAGGTACAGTGATTCACCGGGCTTTTGAAGCCATGCTACAGCAGTGGAATATTAAGAAGGATATGGCACATGTCGTCTTACAAGATAATACATGTAATATGACAAAGGCAATGGATGAGTGTGGTGACATAGAACAAAGTAATGTTTGAATCTAACTTGTCAGTGCACTGACAATGGACTGCACTTCTCAATTTTGTAAAATTTGTGTTTTAAATCCTGGTGCAAAGTATTTCAGTTCAAAAGGCCTTTCTTTTTATATCAATAAGTAATGGACCTTATGTTTATGTCAATAGATGTGCATTTGAAATATCAAATAGATTTGTTCGATATCTTTTAGCAAATGTTTGAAAGGCTTGCTAATAGTTTTTCATTTGGAAAAAATAACATCTTCAATTCAACAGTAAAAACTGTTTTCTAGTTTTGTTAATAGTATAAATGTCATGATATATCTTAGGTCCACTTTTGCTCATTAGTGTTTTTTTGTCTCCAGGTATGTTATCGGTTATCGGTATTGGTATCAGCCTTTGGATGCAGAAATTTATCGGTTATTGGTATCGGTTTAAAAAAAAAGTAATTGTGCATCCCTAATTTCTGCACAATGGTTAAAGGTTTTTGCTCAAGGCAGACAGAGTGATTGGTTAGAAGAAAATATCTGTTGTAGTTTCACTATGAACTATTGCACTTTAGCAAGACATATGTGAACAAAATATGAGTAAAGCCAGTTAAATTCTGTATGTTGACTGTCGATAGGCAGCCGCAGTTTAGCCAAGTTGTATTTAAAGATGAAGTCAAACAAATATTCAATATCATGGTTATTTTTATTAGGGTAAAATCACCCACTGGTCTTCCCTTAAACACAGACTGACACATGAGCAGCTCTCTCAGGTTACAGCTGTGTCTGTTAAATCAATCATCTTACAAAACCTGAGAGAGATAAACAGTAAAGTCATGCTTGGTTTCATGTGTATCAGGAAGTATTAGACATTTTTCATTGTTCTGTTGTATTTTTTTTGAGTCACATTGATCTTCTCTGATTGATTATTGGTTTATTGTTGTCTTGTCATAAAAGGTGAATCTGGACTTGGAAAATCTACCCTGATCAACAGCCTCTTTCTTACCGACCTTTACCCTGAGAGAGTCATCCCTGGAGCTGCAGGTATATTGACTTTGAAAAGGAGATTGTTTCAAACTGTTTCGTGTTTTTATTTCACTCGAGGCACTTTTAAAAACACAGTGTGTTAATTATTAAGTATTGTATTTTACTTTCTTTGTCTTATTACAGAAAAGATTGAAAGGACGGTTCAGATTGAGGCATCAACAGTTGAAATTGAGGAGCGAGGAGTGAAGCTGCGTCTCACTGTGGTCGACACACCAGGATATGGAGACGCCATCAACAGTCAGGACTGGTATGAAATCTTTTCAGGCCGTATGCTGATTATAAGATGAGGTATTTTTAGATTTCGATTAGAGTGTTACTCCTGTGATCTTAACTCTGAATCTTAAGCCTTAGTTTGATTAAACAGTTTCTAACAGCAGAATATTAATGTGAAAAGTTGACTTTATCTGTGCCTTTTCCATTTCTGTTAGTGAGTGTAATATCATTTTGCATCCTTGGGCTTCAGTGGAAACTTTCCAACAACTTCAACCAGACCCTGTAGTTGTGTGAATGCAAAGAATGCCCTCCCAGATTAGATCTCTTTTGCCCTCCAAGATCTGCTGTTGGAAGCAAATTGGTCTATTACATAAATAAGTTGCTTATAAGATTTTCTTTTATTGAGACATAATGCTAGATTATGTTGAGGAGAGAGAGAGGAGGATGGAAAGCAGAAAAGAAGCCACAGGTCAGATCTGAACTTTGGAAGGCAACAGCCTCAGTAGCAAGACTTACAGACACAGCCATAAGGCTAATGCCCTAAACACAGAGTTATTAGAACAGCAACCTACTTATAAAAATACAATCATGCATTGTAAACATGTCGATAATGTTTTTCTCTTTTAGTTTCAACACCATCATCAGCTACATAGATGACCAGTTTGAGCGCTACCTCCATGATGAGAGCGGGCTGAATCGTAGACACATTGTAGACAACAGAGTTCACTGCTGCTTCTATTTCATCTCCCCGCTTGGACATGGGTAAGTCCTGGTCACATACATCAAATATAGTATGCACAGGGGCGTTGAGTTAGTGAGAATGTCTGTATTTTAATAATCCTATGAATCAGACTCTTTTCCCTTTGGTAAATTCTTGTCCCTGTGTCTGTCTGTTTCCCGTCTGTGCAGCCTGAAACCTCTGGATGTTCAGTTCATGAAGGCCATCCACAATAAGGTCAATGTGGTTCCTGTCATCGCCAAGGCAGACACACTCACTCTCAAAGAAAGGGAGAGGCTCAAGCGCAGGGTGAGGACAACACAGTCAACCATTTTCACCTTTTTTTTTCTCTTTTCCTGAAATAAACCACAGCTATTGTGCTTGCAGGCACGGCTGCGGCCACTTAACACTGTACACCACTGCATTGAAACAAGAAACAAGACAACACCATTTGATGTTATGATACCAATAAAGTCAAATGATGACATTTTTGTTTGAATACCACAGCAGCAAGGACATTTGGTTGTTCTAGTTCCCTTAAACAATGTTAACCAATACCACAATGTCTGCTGTAATATGATTCTGTTGCTTTGATTCAGCAGCCTATGATTGATATTGACAAAATTATTAATCCATCCAACACAGGTACAATTCACCAAACAACAGGTGTTCTCCACAACAAAGCAGATCAGCTTTGGTCAAACAAAACGCTGGAAACTAAGATTTTCCTTTATTAGTCCCACAGGGGGAAATTCCAAATTTACAGGAGCGATAAAATACAAAGAAGAAATATAGAGAATAAAACTTATGAATGAAAATAAATTAAATATATACAAATGGTATTTACATGTCATGTACATGTTTGATATATTACAGTTGGAAAATCTGAGATATTTATATGGATGACTATATACACAGAATATGCTAACATGCATGTACAGAATATACATATCAACATGGTTTATTGCACACTGGAGAGGTTTTTGTTGCAGCTGCAGGAAGGAAGTACCTGCGATACCTCTCCGTCACACACTTCGGGTGGAGCATCCTGTCCCTTATGGAGCTCCTTAGTGCGGTGAGTGTGTGTTGGAGGGGGTGGGAGTCTTTGTCCATCATGCTTGGCTGTAGTCCTCATCTCCACCACCTCCTCCACAAGTTCCAGAGGGTGTCCCGGGACAGAGCTGGCCTTCTTTATGAGTTTGTCCAGCCTCTTCCTGTCAGCTGCTGTGATGCTGCTTCCCCAGCACACCACTCCGTAGAAGATATCAATCCAGAAAATCAATCAGGGAGCATCGATTAGGTCTGCAGGCGCCATGTTGGCTGTTGTCTCTGTTGCAGGTTGTCTTGGTTCAGCTCTTGCCTGGGACCTGTTTCCTGCATGTCAATACACTGCACTTTAGCAAACTTACCAGCCAACCACTGGATAAAACATTTAGTGGTGCAGTTTGTAATTGTTAGAGCAGGGAGATACTTTTGCTGTGTTTCTTCTAAATGGTCAGGTTTGGTTTAGCACAGTTCAGTACGATTTGGAGCGGTAAGCCCTGATCTCACTTCTATTTCCACTGCCAGCTGTACCCTCACCTGGGGGTGGGAATGTGGGTGAGAAGATGAGGGTCATGCTAATTACAGTGCTTAACAAATGTATCAGACCACCTGTCCTAAACACAAGCAAACCATCCATTCAGTAATGGCATAAGCCATAGAAAAGTCACTCACTCAGATCCACGGGGATTTAAACATGGAGCAGGATGTTGCTTTCGTTTCAATCAGTCTACGACCAACCAACAGACTGCAGCTTTTTTGGCTTCACCCTTTGAGGTCAGTGCAATTTACTTAGAAGGCTGGCAAAAAAATGGCATGGCACGGATTGGTTATTTTGGGTCCCTTTATCTTTATTGATAGTTGAAATGACTGTAATTGCTAACAGTGCTGAGAATGACTTTATCAGCACTTAAACTGCATCCTGCACCTTCTTTACATTTCTAAGGGAATGTTGGCACATTGCAAAGTTTTTTAGAGCATAATAACTGTGGAACAATTAGAAAATAGCTTTGATTTGTCCGTATCACCGTTTTATAAGTTAACTCTGGTGTTCCCTTCAAGTTTGATCACCCACTACTGTGCTGCCTTTCTCCTTTTTTTCCTCTATTTTTCAACTTGAGGAAGCTTTTGCTTTCAAAAACAAATGCACTTTTGATTTCTTAATTAATAGTTTAAACACTTTTGGTTTTGTTAAACCAAAAAATGAGGATACCATGTATTCAGCGGGCAGCCTGGGGGCTACATCAGGGCCTCCACAGCTTCCCATTTGGCCCCCAGAATACTCTTCAGTTCAGATATGTGAGGGTCGAAATGTTTTGTGGATTTAAGGGTTTGTTTTTGCCATTAAATCCTTTAAACTCTTGTTACAATATACAGAACAAAATAATTACAACAAGCAAGTGTGTTTGAGTTAAACCAATTGATGGAAAACACAACAGCCCAAGAAAGAATAGTCAAGATATCACAAATGCCCCGAATGGCTGTTAGCAGCATGGGTGATAGAGACTGATCTTACTTGAAGGAAAATTCAAAACTAAAAAAATGAAAGTATCAAGCTAATAATGTCTTCATTACACCTAATTATTTATGTTATTTGATCTATTTTAAAATCTGACCCTCATAGTGCATGTCAACAAAAAAACGGACCTTTGTATAAATGTGGTTTATGACCCCTTATTTAGTTTAAAGCATGTGGTAAAATTAACATCCTTATCTAATACAGCAGGTCATAAAAGATGGAAATATTCTGCTTTATGTGGACAGATTTTGGATGAGATCGATGAGCATGGTATCAAGATTTATCACCTTCCTGATGCTGAGTCAGACGAGGATGAGGACTTCAAAGAGCAGACCAGGATCCTCAAGGTGAGCTCTCCATGCAGCCTGACATGATATAGGGAAATTTCTTAACTAAAGCAGTGAGGTTTGTTTCATCCAATAAAGTATGACCATTCTTCAGCCCTTTATTTTAAGATCTGTAGTCATTTGTTTCTGGTTGAATTGTGGCTAAGGACACATGAACATCTCTTCTTATCCAGGCAAGCATCCCATTTGCGGTCGTCGGATCCAACCAGCAGATTGAGGCTAAAGGCAAGAAGGTGAGGGGGCGCCTGTACCCCTGGGGAGTCGTGGAGGTGGAGAATCCCGAACACAACGATTTCCTCAAGCTGCGAATCATGCTTATGTGAGTAATAAAAGAATGTCAGTACTCTTCTATTAATTAAAAAAAGGGACATAAGTAAGTTAGTGCACATGTGTCTTACTACGTTGTGTATATCCTGTTTGTTTCCCAAAAACGCTGTGAAAAGAAACTGCAGCCAGCTTGTTAGTTTGCCAGGACGCTTTCAGACACATTGAGAATGAGTCTAACTCTGCCAAAAGCCTCTTTGTTAAGGTGTTGCTAATTAGAAAAGAGACAGTGCCAAGGCAGTTAAGTGGAAAAACATTGTCCGTGTTCCAAATGATACTTAGTATGGGCAAGGGAATGAGCCAGTGAAGAGGTTTGGCTAAAATTAAGACTGTTTAACAAAGTAGTTCATCAGAGGAACTGTGGAGTGGATGTCCCTTAGTTTTTCTTGGAAGTGCTGATAGAAGACAACTGGTACAACGACCAAATTCTAGTTTGTTTAGAGCATAATGAATAACTCTGTTATCCCTTCTACTGACTGGTTACAGCATGAGCAGTGCTATACCCAGATAATCTAACTGTGCACACATTGTATTTTGGTTAAAATTACACTACACAGAATTTTCTAAAAATTGAAAACTAAAATCTTTGTACCAATAACAAAAGCTATAATCCCATGTTGTTTAGCTGAGCACATACATTGCCTCAAATACTTCCAAAACTTTTTAAATCTGGATAAATTCTTAATTCTGGTTGTTGTAACTGTCTATGATGTATTTTGACAACCGTGAAACTGAGCAGCCATGTCAAACAACACATGAATTGCCATTCGCCAGGAAAACTGTAACATCTATCCTGAGTGAGGGCCTGTTAATCAAATCAGCTGCTTTGTTTCTGTATCCTCTCATTGATTTGTAACTCTATGTCCCATCTAGAGCTGAACAGAATTGTGAAATAACTGCCATGTATATTGTGACAGTTTTAGAACATTTGTTTCTTTTTACATACATGAATTTGAACTGGGTCTTTATCTAGTTTTGTTATAAACCCACTAGTTCTTCTGCTTCACGCATTTATCATCAGTCCTCTCTGCCTTGTTATCATTATAGCTGTAAATGTATTAATAATATAACGGTCCCCCTATCCATGGTTGTTATTATTATACCACCATAATGACCATATAAAGGAACACGAGATGTCACATCTCAAGGGGCTAACCTCTAATAAATTTCAATTTAGTAAAGACCTTTGTGATGAGGACAAATTCTTGGTCCAGGCATCCATGAATTTGTGGCTATCATCACTTCTTATTTAAGTCCATTTGTCTCTGCCCACCTCCACCCACTCACACCCCCTAATCCCTGATCCTGTAAAGGTGCCACCATACAAGTCAAATAAAGATTAAAACAAATGTACAACAAAAATGTGCTGCAGTAGATGAAGTAAATTAATTCAGTTAATTAGAAATGAAGAGAAAGAATGCAATAAACACAATAGATTAATATATATATATATATATATATATATATATATATATATGTATATGTATATGTATGTATATGTATATGTATATATATGTATATGTATATATATGTATATGTATATGTATATATATGTATATATGTATGTATATGTATATATATGTGTGTATATATATATGTATATATGTATATATGTATATATGTATATATATATATATATATATATATATATATATATATATATATATATATATATATATACATTAAAGCTCAAGATTATTATGAAACGTGAATTAAGTAGAGTGTTAATTTTGACAGCACTTTTTAATCTAGTTCTAGTCTTTTGTCTCAAATATCCTTTAGTTTTAGTCATAATTTAGTCATCTAAATTGTTTAATTTTAGAAGAAATCTACTGTAAGTTTAGTCGACTAAAATATGAAGTGTAAAGTGTAAGGCATTTTTTAATGCTTCCTTGAATTTCTGAAGTCATGTTTTGCACTTGGATTCCACCACCATGAAGCTAAGGCAGTTGTGACTGGATGTCCCTCTTAACTCATCCAGCCTTTCCACACAACCAAAGTAGCTGTGGTTGGATATATTCCTATCTTGTCTCTATTTTCTACATGACGAAATTAGGTCTGATTGGATTCAGTCTCTGTCAGACATTTTAGTCTAGTTTTTATTTGTTGATGAAAATGTCAGTTAATTTAGTTTTAGTTTTTGTCCGTGTACCTTTTTTTTTTGTTTTAGTTATAGTCTAGTTTTTGTCAAGGGAGAAAAGGTTTTTGACGAAAACTTAGTTGACAAAATTAACACTGCTTAAGAATGAACACTAGAATATATATGTGATCAACAATAGATTTATAAACTTTATATTTGTCTGCTGCTTTTGTTTGTTGTTCTGTATAGACTGAAAGGCATTTTTAGGGAGATGACATGTAAATTAATTCAGAATGGAATATGGAATAAGCTAAAGCTTCAGCCTGCACCTTTTTTTCCAGTTTACGTTCTTATTTCTAATAGTTTTGATCAATGATCTGAACAAGCATTGATATATACATGTGTTTTTGTTGTCAACATACAGGTGTATGTGAATATTGTATACTGGAAGATAACTGGATGAAGCTAATAACAAAACAGCCAAATTCTCTGGTTTTCTAAAATCTGACTCGAGTTTTTATTAAATGATGAATTTTCCTCCTTCCCCTCTCAGAACCCACATGCAGGATCTCCAGGAAGTGACCCAGGACCTTCACTACGAGAACTTCCGCTCTGACCGTCTGAAGCGGGGTGGCAGGTTGTCCTCCCATGGTTACGTTCTGCCTCTGTCTCCTGCGTACGTCAGCTTGCTTTTCTGCACCTCCCCCACCTCAAACAGCAAACCTCTGAGTAGACTTACAGTATTTTATTTCATTTATCATAAATACAGTAGAATAACATAAAACACAACACACTTTACTTGCAGCATTTTTGTTTTGTTTTTTTTAAAAACACCCTGTGAAGTGTGAACTGTGAACTCAGTTAGTAGAATGTTAGTGCAGTTCAAGTTAGTGTGGTTTAACTCGTCTCATTCTGTAGTAGAGTAGATCTAACTCATCGCTCTGCACGTTAAACATCACAGTGAGGCAGGATTTTGATTATATACTGTGGGTCTTAGTGGTTTGTGGTTTCTCATGGTTAGTTTGTAGCTAAATAGCGTGTGTAGTCTAAGTCTGAGTGGAGGTTTTCGACTTGATTACTGTCTGTCATTTAACATAGAGTGGATATTTATCATTTAACCCCCAAAGTAGACCAAAACGATCCCCTAAAACTGCCGTCTAAGCTGACCCAGGATCACGGAGCAGTTTTACTGCCTTCACATTGGCTTAACATCCGTCCAATGATGGCTGTGTGGTCTTGATTTTGTCCAGTCCCACGAGGTACAGATTTTTACTCTCCAGTGAGGGGGGAGGTAACGCTGTTCCCTTGACTCTCACACCAGCTGCTTTTCTCTCTAACTTTACTGCTCTCTTCTCTTGGTAGTTATCTCTTGTAGACTTCTACTTTCCTATCACCACTAACCCACTGACTCCTTCACTTTCTCAGTGTGGCTTTGTGTCATGTTTGCCTAATGCCCTCTTCAAATGATGCTATGTCAGGCATGCACTCACACACAAACCTCTCAGCATAACCTGTTAAATGCTAAATAATCACACAGAGTAATTTCACATTTAACCAAATGTGCATTTAACTTCATGACTTTTTGGAGATGCGCAAACATTTTGCAGAAATACCAGAGGTTTATTGTGATTTAAGTTAACTGAAGTTGTTTGTTTGATGCAGAAAGGGACCGGAGCCAGAGGAAATGGACAAGGATATGATCCTGCAGGAAAAGGAGGCTGAGGTATGATGTCTCAGACACTTAAACCACATTGAAATGACATTATACATTTTATGGATGTTCCAGCTCGACTGTCAGGATTTCATAAAGAAAAGTTTTAGTAAGCTCATATCTATCTTGGGGATTAAGTTAGCCAATATTTACAGTCTTTTGATCCAAAACATGACACTGTCCAGAAGGTAAAGATACCAAAGGCCAAAATGTTTGGCAGGACAACATGTCAATTGACAAATAGATATGAAGTGATTAATTACAGACTATGAGCGACTAAAAGGTGTGTTGCCAAAACAACTTCTGTATTAACTGAAAGTTATTCTGCATGAGAAGTTCATTTCATTATTTCAGTGCTCTGGATAATCAGCTGAGAATATTGTCAGTATGGATTTCTGTGATTTTCATTGTTGTGATGATATTTTCTGTTATTTACAAACTCTCATGGAAAAGAAAATGGGAGCTAGAAATTTTACATGCATGCTGTAGTACAATTGTGACATTGAATGTGCTAACTGTTAGTTTTGTCTCATGAACTTCATAATTTCCAGTTAATATATCCCTCCATCTGTGCACAACATAGACTTAACATTGCATCAGCGCTGGTGGCAGCTGTCATTATGTTTCAGATTATTTCAGTGTTTGCAGGACTTTTTTTCTATCAAGTGGAATATGGGAGGAAGATAACCCAGGAGAGTTTGCTATACCTTACAACAGTGTTAATTTTGACAGCTCTTTTTAATTTAGTTTTACTTTTAGTGTTTTGCCTCAAATATCTTTAGTTTTACTCATAATTTAGTCATCCAAATTGTTTTAATTTTACTCTAGTTTTAGTTGATGACATTTCACAACATTTTAGTAGCAGAAATCTGCATATTTTATGTTTCCTTGAATTTCTGAAGTCATGTTTTACACTTGGTTTTACACCACCATGAAGCTAAGACAGTTGTAACTGGATGTCCCTCTTAACTCATCCAATCTTTCCACACAACAAAGTTGCTGTGATTCCTAACTTGTCTCTACTTTCTACATGACAAGAGTAGGTCTGATTGGATTAAGTCTCTGTCAAACTTTTTAGTCTAGTTTTTATTTGTTGATGAAAATGTCAGTTAATTTAATTTAGTCTTTGTCCATTTACACTTGTTTTTAGTTTTAGTCTTAGTTTTCTTCAGGGGAAAAAAGGTTTTTGACAAAAAATATGATGAAAATAATCAGTCGACAAAATTAACACTGCCCCACAAAATTAATCACATTTAAACATTTTTGATAACAACATTAAGATATGTTATATTACCTTAAAATGTGGTGCGTATTCACTTTGCTGCGTTTCCAGATGGAATTGTTAAAATTAAGCCCATATTCAAAACATAGGACAAGTCTAAGGCTTTATTTTGTTTTGGGGTTTTTTTCTCCACTGCACTGCATTTTTGTGACAATTGTAACTTAGCTTGATTCAGATTAATTATTCAAAAAAAAGATTAATACAAATTTAAATATTTCAATATATTGTTGTATATTATATCTTTAGAGATGAAATATTAAAATTCATTGTTCAAATTGATATTGAAGTGTACTGTTTATTATCTGCAGTTACTGTCATGGACTCTTTAATCAATCCCATAAAGCTTCTTTTGTGCCCTACCTTCACTGAAATGTTCCTTTGTGTCGAATCCCCTCAGGCGCCCTTCTGCAATTTTGTATGCTATCACATTAAATCTCCTGTTGAATTTTGTTTGTGCAGAAATGCCTGTAAATAGTTGACAGTTGGCTAGTTTGGTTAGATATATTACAGAAATGTCTAATTGGTTGAACATGAGACTTTGATTAAGATAATTAATATTTCCTTATTTGAAAACAACAACTTTTTCTGTCTTAATATTCACTGTCCTGCCTCAAAAGGGCTGAAGCCTATGAATATGTATTTTGTTAAGTGTAAATTGTGTGGATAAATGTGATCCAAGACATTATCAAAAATTAAAACTACAGCCCTCCATGTTTTGTTTTTGTTGTAAGAACAGTTTTGTTTCCTCATCACTGAGTCTGATTTTCTGTGATTTCCAGCTGAGGCGAATGCAGGAGATGATCGCTAAGATGCAGGCCCAGATGCAGAAGCAGGGAGACGGAGAGGGAGATGGCCAACATGTGTGAGGAGACAAATGTAAGAGTATAAACCCAAGATGCACTGCACACTCTTTAGATTCTAAATAAAAGATCTATATCCAAAATACTTTTTGGAACTACAGCTTTTAAAGCTATACTACCACTGTTTTTTATTGACAATATTATTGAAAGTAGAAAAATAAATGACTAACTTGTGATATTTAGTCATATTTTTAACTAAAGGTTGCAGTGACCTGGAGATAGCTGCTGTTGTTTCATTCATGAGTCACAAATTCAAAATCAACTGTATTCTCAATCATAACAGGGCTTTGGTACCAAATCACACCACATTAAAACTGTTCAAATATATACACAAATTGTTTAGCATGAAAATGAAATATATTGATTCCTGGTTGTTAGAAATCTTCCAGTGGTATTAGTCCTGGAGTAGTCCTGGAAAGTGATTTTTAGGAAAGAGTGAGAACCCTGAGTGTAGCTGGATCCACCTGATTTAATTCCTGTAATCAGGCAGATCTATTGTGCCAAGCTCTGATCTGCAACGACTGTGCTCGGCCCAAAACAGGATGGCCCAATAAGCTTCCTTTATAGTGGAAGATTATTGTGATCCAGTAATCCATAGATGAAAATTATTTCTAATTTCCCTGAGGGAGTTTCCCAAATGGATCAATAACGTACTGTCTAATCTAATCTAATCTAAGAGGTGGGAGATATGAGCAAGACGACATCAGGAAGGGACTGCTCATACAGAGATTAACATAGATGCCAATCAATCAGTCAATCAATCTTTATTTCAGACTCGAATGGGTCCTTATAAAATATACTACAAGGGACACACAGCAACAGGAAGAGGGAAGAAAAAGAGAAGAAGAAAAAAATTAAAAAAACATAAAAATGTCCATGTCTAAAAGACATGCAAACACTGCCTCCAAAAACTGGAGAAGCACATGGCACTGCTCTCCTTCATTTTCAGAGCTTAAGTATCAGTTTTATCAGATCTGGGCTGCATTTCTCTATTAAATGAAACAAAAAAAATTAAACAACACTGAAAACCTTTCTCGATAAAAGTTTTTTTTTGCTCCACTTCAGACATGTTATGACAGCTTATGTCTGGTTTTACACTGCAGCATTAGTGCTCGCCTACTACATCACCTAATTGGCCTGGAATGAATGTGATTGACGGAATGATTGTCCAATCACTTTTTTTTAAAGGTTCTGCCATTCCCAATCACTTTCTATGGGCTGCTGCCCAGATGGAGTAGTGAAATTATTGAATAGTCCCTCTGGTGCGTCGGGTTAAGTTTACACAGTGGTCTGGAGTTTTATGGTAATCGGAGGTAAAGAGATGATCACGTATGGATGCGTAGGCTTTTTTTGCTCTGGTATCAAGACAATCATTGATTTTGTTATTTTTATTTGTGCCATATCAAAGTTAAAGATTGAGAAATTGTGAATACCTGCTCACAGCACTATATGTCTTGAAAAAAAGGAGACCCTATCTTCTATATTTGTGTCTTGAATGCCTGAGTTAGACTTGATTATCTGTAGATACTGTTCTTTTGTGAGGCCAAGCTTGGCTTCAGTCTCACACCCACAGTGTGTAACTTCATGTTCTTTTTCCCTCCGCAGGTTTCTGAGCCGCTGCCAGAGTTTGATAAAAGAAGGACGACTGATAGCAAGGAAGGTGAAAAGGCCTTCTGCCTATTGACTCGTACTGCTTGCCACTATTTTTTGTTCCAGTCCTTAATGGAACTGGAGACCTTTTAAAAACATACTCAAACAGTGTTACGTTTATATAATCACACACATTTTTCTTCTTTTTTATTTTGTTAAATTTAAATGAAGTCATATGACCCATATATGAAACCTGGTGACATATTTTACACATGCAACAAAGTCATTGGGTTGTCCTGTTACCTTTTAGTTCCTTTTTATATTAATTAAACCAAAGTTTTGCTGCTTTTTAAGTGCTTTTAGTCCTAAAATATCTCTGAGCACGCAACTGTTTTCATTGGGAGAGTCCACTATGAAGATAACATGTAGCAGAAGTAGCTTTTTATGCCATTATCTTATTATTCTTCTCATGTTTCTAAACTCCCTCTTTAAAGAAGCGACCACACAAGCCTACTCAAAGATTTACTCGGTATAAATCACATCACCCTGCTCATGTGCATGTAACTCGACTCTGTCTGATAAAACTTGAGACAAATCTCCTAGTGCTTCTTTGGGACCCCTCTTGATCAGTGTCTTTACGTACAGTGGAATTCAAGTGTGGTGAAGCTCCTCTTCAGATTGATGATTTAAGAATGAACAGTGACCCTGAACCTCATACAGTCTTCCTGTAAACCTGTCAAATGAAGGATGGACCAGTCAGATGCCACGCCTGCGTTTGGTGCTTTCAGTCATCTTGATGTAACCTCTCCTCTCCGTAAAGATGAAGTGATGTGTCAGGGAGCATTGACTGTTTTATACTCTCATTGAGTCCGACTGCCGAGCGCTCTGTGCTCTCCAGAGATTACAGGTGACTCCATGAAGTCCATGTAGCCAACATTTCCCTCACCAGCCAAGAAGTGAGCTCTTGACATTCCTCTTTGTGCTGTTTATACCCAATATTAATAAAGAACCAAATATTGTTTTTGATGCATATATTGTAATAAAAGTTCTATGAAACTTAATTAACTTCGTGTGTGACTTTTGTCATTTTATCTTCCATTGGACGACCAACAACTGACACAAACTGGAGACACTGCCGTTACACCTCAGCGTGGGGTGGAGGGTCGAGACGGGCTGTGGGTGGTTTATTGTCTATTTGAAAATGTAGATTTCAACACAAGCTGTATAGATTTTGTCCATTCTGCCAAAAAATGAAGCTTGAATTGATTTTTGTGCTAAGCTAAATCCGAAATATTTGCACATTAGGTTAAAGATTTAAATGTCGATGTCTTAAACTGCAAGGCTTTATATTTGTTCCTTTTGTGAAGTTGAAGTAACTAACGATGCTCGGAAAGCACAAACCACTAACCCATTACTTAAATTCTTAGCCTAGTTATCGAAAATGAAGGAAACTACACTATTTTAAAAATACTTGGATCTGCATCTGTGTTTGAATCAGCACCAAAATCTGATCACTGCTTCTTTGTGTCATGACAAACATTCCCTGAAAAATTCATTAAAACTCATTGAAAACTTTTTGAGTTTTTAGCAAGCATGTATAAAAGTGCCAAATGTTAAAAAGTCCTTTACAAATTCTTGGATTCTTAACGGGGATCAGATCACCATCAAAATCTAATCACTTCTTCCTTGTACCATCACTAACACCCCATCACTTTTTGAGATTCCTCACAGACAGAAAAATGCTGGTAAAAACTCAGCATCCATGGTGGAGGTAAAGAAACAACAGCAACCAAAAGATAATAAATTAAACTAACATGTATATATTTATATAGAATAACTATATAATTATATATTCTTATTATTTGCCCCTAAAAATATCGAGATGATGCTGTTTTTCATGCAAAACAAGTCAAATTCAGGCCTCTTTTGCATGGCCTGACTCCAATAAAATCACATCTAGATAAAAATTGGTCGTTGGGATTATTTATTTATTTCTTTTATGTATTTTTCATCTCCTTCAAATGCCTGAATAACATTTTAAAATCAAGATGGACAGTCTCTCTGCTTAATCTTTGTGGGCCCCTTCATGACTCTGGGCCCCAGAGAGCTTTACCATGGGCGGTGTGTGTGTGCGTGTGTGTGTGTAATTTGTGTGATTAATTGCCTCTGACAGACAGAGCTCTGATGGACTTGCCCTCACTAAATGGGCGTCTGTAATGACAGAACAGAGTGTGAACAGGTTAATTACATCAATCCCATGAGCTTTTTATTTTACACTTTGGAGAAAATGAAAGTTTTCATTAATGTAGAAAAAAATCATGTCAGGAATTTAACCCCAAAGACATCCTGTGTGCTCCACTTATGTGAATTTGTTTTGTTTAATTTATGACATTGATTTACTGCAGGGTTAGTGGACAAAATAACGTCAGTCTCTAAAGAGTACAAACGCCTCATATAAGGTTTAGTTGACTGACTAATTTCCATCTTTGCATGACAGGGTATGCAGCCAGTCCTAGCTGACATTGGGCGAGGGGTGGGGTACACTCACAACTATGGACAGTTAAGTCTCCAATTAACCTAAATGAGCATGTTTGTGGTCTGTGGAAGGAAACCAGAGAGCCCTGAGGAAACCTAGACATGCATGAGGAGAATATGCAAACTTCATACAGAGTCAAACCAGCAACCCTCCTGTTGTGAGACATAAGCATCATCTGCTGCCGTTTCTTGGATCACAGTCCAACACTCAGAATGTAGAAGAGATAAAATGCTGTAAATGTCTGTTTTTATAAAGATGGAGAAATATGTAAGTTGACTTTTTAAAAAAACTATTTTAACTTTATTTTAAACATTTAACTTTAATCTCACCAATTTGTCTTTTTCCAAAATTTGACTTTTTCTCAAAGTGCATCTTAAAAAAGTTTCCCTCATGTCAGACCCTTATGCCCCAAGTATAAAATAAAATAAATGTTGTGTTCTTATGTCTCAGTTTTAATCATAGTTGTTTTTAGGTTCTCTCCAGACACTCCGGCTTCCTCCCACAGACCAAAAACATACTCATTAGGTTGATTGGTGACTCCAAATTGCCCTTAAGTATGAGTGAATGGTTGTCTGTCTCTCTATGAGGCCCTGTGATTGGCTGGTAACTTATTCAGGATGTACCCCACCTCTTGCCAGATATCTGCTGGAATAGATTCAGCTCCCCCGCGATCTCTAAAGGGATAAGCGGTATAGATAATGGATGGATGGATAATTACTTGGAGAAACAATAATAATTGAGGTAAAAATGGTACACAGTGATATGTACTATTTTAGTTTGCTGATAATTTTAAATGACATACTTTTTTTTCCATTGTACAACTGGAAAATAAGGGATGCTTTTCCAAATAAAAGGAACTACCGATTTTCATGGAAAACTAAAAAATATTTAAGAATACAAAGTTGTCAATATTTGTAAAAACACATCAGAATTCATGTTTGACAACTCATTGATTTAAGAGAAAAAAAGTTTCCAAAGGTTAACTTTCAACTTACTAAACAAAAAAACTGCTAAGCATCTGCTTCATATTCAGTTATTTTTTAAGTTTTTTCAAGGAAATAACAGAATTGTCATTTGGAGGAATATAAAAGTTCATTGTTGTGTTTAATGTCATGTGACATGATTTTGTAACAACATGGTTTTCTATAATCTCATGTACAATTACAGTAAATAAAATAAAAGTAGTTCTACATTAACTCTGAACTGACCTGTGAGCTTTAAGCAGACAAATAAGTGACATGCTTAAACGTTATTATGACTGTACATACCAGAGTTGTGTCAATGATTTGTATTTCTTGACTATAAAAACTGAAAATTAAAGACACACAGACACAGCAGGTCATTTTTCATAGACTTTATTATAGGTTTTTTCTTCTCAGTCTAACAGGTATACACAACGCTCTACATGTCATGGCTTTTTTGTCTTAAATACTCTCCGCTCTCAAAGAAAAACTGTAAAAATATTTAATTATAACTAATTAAAAGATCTCTCAGGGGACAGAACTGGTAAAGATGCAGATACGAGCGTGTTGGGGGTCTTCTGTGGTCCTTATCTGAGGGGTCTGAGGGGTCTGTGAGACAGAAAAACGTGGATTCAGGTACATTCAACTGAAGTTTCACCGCGAAGACTGGGTGGTGTTACCATTTAATGAAAACCTGAAAACAGAAGAAATAAAGAGAAATAACTCATGTTTTCTGTCTGCGAATCACCATGGATACATAAAAGTGTCTGACCGCCGAGTGTCTGACCTGCACACTCGCTCCATCATGTGCGTGACCAGGCGGTCGGAGATCCCTGGACAGGACTCCTCTGCCAGGTTAAAGGCGTTTTCAAGCTCCTCGATTGCTCCTACTCCTGCACCGCTCGCCCGACGCTTCTCCTTTAACTGAGAGAGAGAATTAAAGGAACATTTTGGTTCAGCAGGTGATTGATGACATCCAGCCAAAACTGTCTCGATCTATTATATCACTCTTTTCTTTGTTTTTGGTGAGTCTCAGTTCAACTGTAAGAACAAGTGACAGAGTCTCTGCTCGGGCTGATTTCAGCAGCCCTCCTCTAACACACTTAAAAGTGGCTTTTGTGATACATAAAAAATTAAAGCTTTGTTCGGTTTATCTTACTGTATATCCCACCTTAAACAGATCTCTGAACGAGCCAGTCGACTGGTCCAAAAATGACCAAAAATATAAGGAGATAGAAGTATTTTAAAAGAATGGAAAGAATAAAAAATTTAAAAAAATATTAATGATGATGTTTGGGTAACTTTCTGTTGATTAACATTTAAATTTGCTGTGTAAGTCACTCTTCTACTTATGTTTCAAACGTGTAAAATATATTTTAAGTTCTCATCTACTATCATCAACATCTTGTGCAGGAGTTGAAAATAGGGCTGGGCAGTTTTGCCTTAAAATTAAATATATACTGGAAAAGGTGAGCCTAACTGTAAAGGGCTGTTCGAACAAATATTATAGAAAATGGAGTATTTAATTCGCTATTTTAATTCTTATCTACCCACACACACAAACACATTTTTTTAATTTTACCTTTATTTATTCTATTTTCATTTCATTTTCCCCAAGTTCACTTAATTCATTCACTTACTCTCTTAAACGTTTATAATTACTCTCTTTTGCTTAACTTAATTTTCACAATTTATTTTCATTACTTTTCACTGATATTCAGTGTTCTCTAATTTTTCAGGTCCAATTTTAACGCTCAATTTTTTTTTCTGTTATCTGTTCTTTAAAAAAAAGGAAAAGAGGGGCTGATGTTTGCTGTTGTGTAATGTATTTTTTTTCCTTCTTCTTTTCCCTAATGAAAAAAAATAGAAAAAAAATGAAACACCTGATTTCCCTGAAAATAATTTGCTTTAATTTGATCAGTAAACTGTGCGAGGTACAGCTATTAATTAATGAGACTGCATTTATGAGGATGAAACCACGCGGTTCACAGTCACACTGAGTGTTTTATAATGAAGTTTAGGTTTTCAGGCCATACTGCTGTAAGTTTCTAATATTTGACCTCTTTAGTTCACTGCCAGCTGCTGACTGATGAAAACATGTTTTTGCTAAGGCGTCAGAAAATGATTACAAAAGTGTGTGCAAAAGTCTTCCCAAATCCTTTGACTCCTGAACAAAAGGAAAACGCAGCACATTCGTTGACACATTTTAGAACAAACTGAAAGTAAACCCACATTTTTTAAGAGTGATTGCCAAGTGTTTTGAGACAACCTCTGACACACACTTTTCTCATCTCTTCATCAAAAGAGAACATTTCTGCTCTCACTCTTACACTGAGGCGTCGAAAAATTGGTTTAATTTGGTCCTATGTGGTAATCCTTCATTTCCTGATGTCTCCTCCAAAAACATTATCGATGTTATCCTCTCATCAACAAAGGCCTTATTTCTATCCTTTACCAAAACATTATCATATAAACATAAAAATGATAGATAAAGAATGGAAGTTAAAATGTAACCTAGTAAACTCTTTTCCTGTGTGCCCGACATCTCCTGATGTAATTTCAGACAGTTTTATGATTTCACTTGGCCAATGCTAGGCTGGCAAATATATTCTCAGGTGTGGATCCCTCATTTCCTCGTTGTCTTGCAGACGTTAGTCACATGTTTTGGTTTTGTAGTAACCTTAGAACTTTTTGGTGATGAGAGCATGTGAGTATTTTTTAGTTACTTTACACCAGTGATCTTCAATTGGCAGCCCGTGGATCACATCAGGCCCCCCAAAACTTTTCATCTGGCCCCTAGAGATTTATCAAATTCGGAAATGTGGGAGGTAAGAATATGTTTTTTGTTATTAAATACATTCAACTATTAATGCAGCTCTCAGTAACACTGTGGTTGAAACAGTTTTAGAGGGACTGACTTCATATTTTATCTGTTTTACAGAAATCCACCTAGCAGTCATTATAAGCCAATACTCAGCTACGAGAACACGTGTATTTGAGTCAAAACCAGCAAACATGAAAATCCCAGAAGATATCGAAATTTCCCAAGTGGCTGGCTGCAGGTTGAGTGATAGGGACTGATCTCACTTGTAAATGTTAAGAAACAGCAGATAAAAGTTTTTAAAAAATCCAAATATTATGCTCAAATATAATAATTAGACCAAAATAATTATATTATTGTTTATCTCTCCCCCCTTTTCTTTAAATAGTTGCATATCCGTTGAAATCTGAGTGTATAGCCTGTTTGATTAAAACCCGCGTCTCAGATCATCTGTGTTGTTTGTTTAATCATTAATCGCCATCTGAATCATCATTTTCTGACTATCCTGTTAACAAGCCACAGCCACTCCAGGTAGTGAATCCAGGTATGTCAAAACCAGGATCAGGGCTTATGGGGGCTTATGCACAACACATAACTGAGATCCTTTTTTAGACTGGATTAACTGCTGCAGATTAAGACCTGCTACAGGTTTGTAAGAACTATCGACTGTCGCACAAATTTGTGACATGTTGGTTTAAAGCAGCCGTGCCCTTGTTTGATGGCGATGCTAAAACAATTTCACTAAACTGCAACAAAGACATTAGTGTGCTGTAATCTAACAGGAAAGCCTAAGAACTCGCTTGCATTTCATCTAAACAACGACAGCACTGGGAGTTGTTTTGATCAGTCGTCTAAATGCACCAAGGACGACCTATCCTACCTCTCTGAAGATCGGTGTGACCAAAGCAGACAGGCACTGTGACTTGGGTTGCCTCTTCACTGAATCTCCTGGCTGAGAAAAGGAGGAAAAAGTTAAGATGGATAAAAAGCCATGTCACTCGTGTCTGGCAGTGAGGCTGAGTCTTACCTCTGAATCTGTATGTGTGTAGCCCTTCTGTAGCTTGTTCAGAGTGGTGGGTCTGACTGTGGGGAAGGTCCACATCGGACTCGGGTCCACGTCAACGTCAGGATCTCTGAAACACGGATGGAGAGAGAGGGATAAGGAGAGGCACAAATAAACAGAGATTTTGATAAATGTATGTTTTAAAACATCAACACACTCTCAAGTGATGTCACTAATCAGAAGGGGTGGGCAAAATATGGATTTGGTGATATACCACTGCACAGGACAATGATGTACGACAAAGGTATGATGGTGTGGTCCAGTTGACCTCAGAGGTCAGATTGTTCAAGTTGTACATTAGATGCGTGACTGGAAATGCCCCCTTAGGTCAGAATGTCTACTCGGGAAATTGGACGATCTTCAGGTATCCAGACTTTACCAACTGGAACATGTCTGACTGGGACATGATGTCATTCCCAGTTCTCACCCCTGAGGCGATACCCACAGCACAAGTATCGGTTTCGGTATCAAGAGGTAACAGTAGTAACAAAAAACAACTAAAACGACAATAAATAGGATTTATTGTCACAAAATATACAAGTAAGTAAACTCCTTCAAAACAACTGAAATCCTCAAACAAGACAACTCAGAATAGGAGAGAAATCCAGTTTACCAATAGACCTGGATACTGCACAGCTTTTTTGTATAAATCCAAAAAGACTGTCTTAGATTTGTTTCAATTTGTCTCCCCCTCTGATTGAGTGAGGTATATTTTCGATGCCTGTTATTTTTAGGGCCCGTTCACATAGACACAAATTCAGGCTTATCTGCACAAGTTTTTAATTTGTATAGGTGTTTCATCCACACAGGTATGGCGTTTTGGGTGCCCAAAAACACACATTTTTTGAAAACGGATTCCAGAGTGGATAGATCTGAAAATGCTGGCCTTACCTTTCCAGGTGTACAACAAATACAGATATTTTCAGAAACTATGATATCATGACCCCACATCTCTGTTAAACCATGTGCACGAACCCTGATGACAACAGAAACAATGGCAAAATACATTTTCACGTTCATTCTGCAGAGGCAACTGAACTTGTTTTGGCTTTTACAGCAAAATCTTCTGCTTCCCTACGATCATTGTGAGCAACAAGAAGAGAACAGCATACGCCAGTGTTTGTTTACATTTCTAAAGATGTATGCGCATGCTTCATGTCTTCCTCTCTGGTTTTGGTGTTTGTCTGCAGGAGCGTTACAGCGCTACTTAGAGGTCTGGCAAAAATGCTCCAGCATTTTCAGTGTTTTCATATGGATGGAAAAATTTCTTGAAACAATACCATGTTTACAGAGAACATTTTAAGAGCCTTAAGGAAAAGCAGCTGTCATATTTTGCCTCCTTGTAGAGTAAAGTTGGGGGATATTGAGGAAGTAAAGTCAATCTAAACACATCTCACACCACGGGAAGTTCAGGCAAGAAACTTTAACAACCAATTCATCAAGACTCTAGTTCTGACAGAGGGGGGCATACACAGTAGCACGTAGTAGCGTGGCTTCTACTCCAGCCTGTTTTTATTAGTTTGTGGTGTAAAAACTTTGTTTTTGCCTTTTTAACTGTCTTTTTGAGTCAATATGCTTGGGCCTAATAATTGGCAAACCTGAAATAAATGACATCAGCTCATAAATATTACAAAAACAGGCAAGGATGAGAAAACAATCTGTTGTTTATTATGAAAATGGTTCAATGAAAAATAATTTGTCTTTAAGAATCAGGATCAAAGTGTGGAAGAGGAGACATAAGAGAGCGCTTTCTTTCGACTCACATGTCTGAGTCGTCAGAGCTCGATTCCTCCCCGTGCCCCTCAGACTTCCAGCGGCGGTAACGATCAATGAGCTCAGTCAGATAGGCCGTCTTCTTGGTGTAACGTGTGATGAACTTGTGTTTCAGGAGCTCTTTTGCTGTTGGCCTCTGTGCAGACACATCAGACAGAAAGAAGCAAGAAGATCAACCCTCAGTGACTGACTCATCTCAAGCAGGAAGAAAAATAACATCTCTGAGCTCAGTTTCTCTGATATAACTTTCCTATACCTTCACAGTTTTTAGACTTAAAAAGACTCTGTTCAGGATTTGTTCTGAAATTCCAGTTAAGGACAAGGCAAACTGATCCACACACAATGACCCAAGTCTTAGGTTCATAAACCCGGTGCCAGTCTGGAATTGTTCTCCAATTTTCTGACCCTAATCACATGCAACCAAAGGCATGTCTGAGCCCTTTTAGCTTTGTTACAATGTCTGCAAATTGATGAATTACTTACAAAACGAGGGTCTTTATTTAGACAAGCCTCCACAAACTCTTTGAAGGGCTTGCTGTAAGGTCCTTCAAGTGTGGGTGGAGTGTTTTTCGGGATGAGGAAAAGGACCCTCATGGGGTGAAGGTCAGAGTTTGGAGGCTCTCCTTTAGCCAACTCAATGGCTGTGATTCCAAGGGACCAAATATCAGCCTGAGGGGGACAGAGATGTTTAAGAAAATGTTTCTACATTACATACAGGTCTTTGAATCATCATTTTGTTGAGTTAAACATCAATTATGTCTAATTCTTGCACTGAAATGTCTCAATGATCCTAAGCTACATTAGTTATATCAAGTTGTCTTATCTGCAATGTCCTAACAACCCGAGCATCAAATGTCACATTGTACCTGGTGTGCTTTATAATCTTCTCCTCATAATTCCACTCATATTTCAAGACTTTATATATTAACATATTAACATAAGGGTAAAAACTGTTACTTTAGTGGCAGATGTCATTGTTTTATCCACAGTTTCTTTGTTGCTTCTCTGATTTAGTTTACTGATTCAATTAACAGGGGCCGTGGACAACAGCTGCTCTGCTAGAGGCTATGTCAACTTGTGGGCGGATATTTTGATTTTGAGGTTTTCTGTGCATTTTGGCCTTATGTCCACACATAAACTATGTTTTAGGTAACTGAAAACACATATTTTGGATTCTCCATTTCACACCATGCAACATTATCACTGTTAACATGTGTTGCAGCAGAGGTTTCTAAACTGTTGCTGCATTAAGTGTTGCTGACTGGACTACTTACACGCCAACACATACTGTCTGTCACTCCCTAGTACCAGTGAACATAGACACAAGTTAATCCATAACACCAGTCAGACTTGCGTCTGGAAAAGATATTAAAGTTTAACAGCTTTGCATAGAAATTGCAGGGAAAAAAAAGAGTTGCATATCACGGACATATTCACAAGGTAACAAACAGCGCCTAACAGTGCCTTTATGTGTTTTTGTGTCAAGGGTTTTTTCCTCGTCTATTTCAAAAAACAACCGTTTACATGTGGACACAGCCACACAGCTATTTAGATAACTTAGATCTTTGCTCCCTGGGGAGAAGGAAACATGAAAGACAAACAAACTAGGAATAATATGCAAATGACTACCAACAATATAAAACTGACAAAGAGCACATCCCATGAAACAGCAAATATCAAACTACCATCATGTCTCTCCTCTTGAGACCCCTCTCCCCCTACCAACAATCAGCATCTCTTGCTATCATGCTACAATTACTCAGACCACAGACTCACCTTAAAATCATAGGCGGACTGTTTGATAACCTCTGGGGCCATCCAGAAAGGTGTGCCTACAAACGTGTTCCTTTTAATCTGAGTGTCTGTGAGCTGGCCCGCTACCCCAAAATCTGCCAGCTTCACGTCGCCCTGCTCTGATAAGAGCACATTGGCAGCTATAAAGGAGAGACAGAGATAAAATGTCAAAACACAAGATCATAGAAGTTCTGTTAAATGATAGCTTGTATGTATCCATCATGCATGATAAAGTCTATTTGAGGTAAAACAGAGGAAAAACACGTCTGTTGCACAAATGTATTCATCTAAAAGCTGTAATGACAATTATTTTGAATTTGATGTGATACAAAGAGCTGGACTAAGAGCTGTTGGACATTTACAGTCTGTTTCCTAATATCATTTTGAAAAGCACAGAGCCTCAGAAATCAGGACCATTTTAGAGGAAAACAGACCAAACAAACAGACCTATCACCATGATCATCTCCCTTCCTCTTCAGTCTAAGTAGTTTACTTATAATCTGCATGTCATGTTATCCTCTCCTGATTCCTGAATGGTGTAATGAAATGGGTAGAAGTTAGGGCTGAACTATTTTGGGGGAAAAGTGATATTTCAATATTTTCCTTCTGTGCTTCATAACTATTGCTGTGCCATTTTATGTGCAACAATCTAAATTCAGCTTCATACATGCACAGAGGAGAGAGCCTGGCTAAGGTTTTCTTTGCATATGGACATTACAAGTGAACACAGAGCTTGCAGTTGCCTTATTGGTAGTCACATTTAATTTTTTCTAATGATGTTTTAAGTTAATGTTACATGAAAAGCCCCCTCCTAAAAGCTTACTGTGCTGCTCTGCTAGACACCTGTATTTGTTGCTGATAAGACCATTTTAGAAGACAGAAAGTGTCCTTACAAATGTTTATTTGTTTAGATGTTCACTAAAAACACGTACAATTAGTTTTTTTTAAATTATAACTACAAGATGGCTGAAGAAAATAAACTGCAAAAAGTCTCTATTTAACATGGTCGAGCTTTGAATTGTAACACCACTGTATCTGTGACACACTGAAGCTTACATATGCACTATGGTCCATGAATATGCCTACTGATGATGATACCTAAGGGACTTGTTAAATATAGGAAAGATAATGTGAAAATGTTTGTAACTGGTTGCTATTAAACAGTACACAAATGACAGCGTGACATGCTTTGAGTCAGTGCATGTCCTACAATATGACAACTAAACATATTGCCTTTGCACACTTAGCAATTGCAATGTTAAATCCATATTTTGTTCAGCCCTTGTGGAGGTGATATCTGTGCCTTTGTATGACCTCAGCAGCAGTTTTCCAGTTTTCAATTGAGTTACGCCAGGGTTTGAAACTTCAGCTCTAGGGTGAGTGTCTATCAAATAGAGTAACAGTACTCAGCCAAAACGTCCTTCGATTACATTTTCTGCAACAATTATTCACAGTGGGTTAAACAAGTGACTGTCAAAGGAAAGTAAGATGAAATTAAGTCATTAAGAACCACTATTTATACATTTTAAGTTGTGGTTTTGTCCATGTGGGGAAAAAAATCAATGCCAAATCAATCAAACCAAAAGATCCCCACAGGGGATTAAGAAGGTAAGAGAACATAAGCAACTTAAAAACAGCACAAGTCCATCCATTATCTATACCGCATATCCCTCTCAGGATTGTGCGGGGCTAGAGCCTATTCCAGCAGACAACACATCATTCACACTCATGGTTGCTCCTAAGGGCAATTAGGAGTTAACATTTTACCTAACAAGCATGTTTTGGTTTGTGAGAGGAAACTGGACTACCAGGAGAAAACCCATGTATACACAGGGGGAGCACACTAACTCCACACAGACAGACCCTGCCTGATGTGGGAAAGAACAAGGAACCCTCTTTCTGTGAGGCACCAGTATTTTCCTCTGTATACGAACCTAAGTTTAACATCCTCAGTATGTTGTAAGATTTCATGCACACAGATGGTGTTAATGCAGCAGCTTTGAGGCGTATGATGTGGATATATCCTATTCAACATCTGGTTGAGACTGGAAACACGTTACTCAGCAAATCCCTCATCACTGCATGACATTAAGCATCCAACATGAAGAACAAATGACAGCATTTAAGATGGATGGCCTTTCCTGGCTGGTTATGTTAGAAGCAGTATTCAAATGGATTACAATAACCTGGTTACAGCCTGACATTTTGTTTATGGAACAAGGGCTTTTGAAAAGCTTTTACCGAATACTTATCAGGGGTATTTTTAAAAAAATGACACATAAAGGTCAAAATTCTAAAAAACCAAACAGGATTAAATTTGGAGAAAACATTGAATGCAGTGGAAGCAAAAAAAAAAATGAAATTACTACTTGTGGTAGTGGTGTGGTTCAGCTTTATCTGCCTGTCTGCAGTAGTGTGCTGGACCTGGAGAAGCTTACACTAAAGAAAGAAAGCTCCTGGCTAGAGCAGCTTTGTTTTTTTTTGTCTGCATCTGCAGTAGATATGAGTTTAAGCTTAAAAATTTTCAATGAGCTTCTGAAGAAGTTGGTGTATGTTAACTGTGGGAGCGGGAGAAATAAAAGCACCTTACTGCCATCACCAGATGTCCAGTGTTCATTAATGTGTTAAAGAGAACCCGTAACCAAGTCTCACGTTACGCTACTCTTCTTTCATGGTTCTTTTCCATATCTGGTATATCAACTTTTGGGACTAGGTGTGCTGTGAGAAACTTTTGATATTTTTAATGGGAGCATCTATTCTTTAACTGTGCTGCTTGTCCTGCTCAAGGTTGAGGGGTTGGGGGCGTCATTTGGCCAGAGATAGGTTATAACTTAAGAAGGTGCCCCACCAATTACAAGGCTGGCATATAGAGACAAACAACCAAGCATATTCACACTTTTCGTGCACACTTAACATTATAGAGCCTTAAATTTTATATGAGCATGTTTTGGCCTATGGTTGAAAACTCGGGTATTTGCGGAAAGTCCATGCAAGCACAGGGAGGACATGCAAACTTCATATAGAAAGATCCAACTGCATAAAACCAGCAATCCTCTCGCTGTTAGGCAACAGTGCTAATCACTGCTCCATGCTTTATTATGGGACATGAGGGTTATGTATTTTATCGCCCCCAAAACTTACAAACACAGGTGCTGGAAGCATAAGGGGAAATTTATAAAGTTGTGAATATGAATGTAAAATTGCTAAAACTGGTATAAAAACAATGTTAATACATAATTATAGTCCCCACACTCGACACACTGCGAGCGCTTTTAAACTTACACAAAGTCCTGAGGCTCTTGCGGTGAGCTGCACTTCTATTTTACTCACAAATGTATGGGTAAAGTTGGGGTGAACAGATTTGTACTATGAGCAAGGAAGAAGAGGAGGTAACGTTGATACCCTGCAATGGTCCCATGACCACATACCGTACAGATGCATGTGTTGTGATCTCCATGCATGTAATGGCACTGCTTTGTGCTGTTTTCTGTTTCTGATTCTTCACAATTTACTGATCTTCTGAAAACTACTGAAGCGTTGATATGAAGGCAAGAATTTTCATCATAGCTTTATGTTGCTGACTTTTTGCTTTCTCCACCATCTTAGTGCCCCTCATTCCCCCTCTGTCTGACAGGGTAGCTTCCTTCTGAGAGGTGCATTTGTGAACAACTCAGAAAGGTTTCCTGCCTGATTTTTTTTGTATTTTTAGGAGTAGATGAGAGAAAACAACATGAGAGTCATATGCTGTTTTTAATTTGAAAACAGCAGGAATCACTATCTTTCAGATGTCTGATAAACAAGAGGAACTGTTTGTTTCTTTAATGAATGGACAGGGAGCTTATTACCTTTAATATCTCTGTGAATCTTCCTCTCTGAGTGTAGATATTCCAGCCCCTTCAGTATTTCCCTCAGTATAGTAGCGATGTAAGTCTCTTCAAGAGGCCCTGGACGGAGCTAGGAGGGACAGCAGATACACCAGAGAAATGAGGAAGTTGGGAGAATGAGAGAGTCATAAAACAAGTCTCAGTGGGCCTCTCTCAAGTTTAAATTGTGCAAAGTTGCAACACTTGCATGAAACTTTCTAAGCTGTATGAAAACATAAATCTGCTTACCAAATCCAGAGCAGATCCTCCGCCTAAATACTCCATGATAATCCACAGCTTGGTCCCCTAAAAGGACAACATATTTGATGAAGGATCAAAAATGCTCTTTTGCCATTGAAACCATGTGTCTGTGCTGCTTCATATGTTTGTGTTATCATCCTACCTTCAAGTATGATCCAAAATACTTTGTAACAAAAGGGCTATCACATTGGCTCAGCACTGTGATCTCCTGTTGAATGTCTTCTATCTCATCCTCCGCCTCCTCCAGGTCTATAATCTTAATTGCCACCACCTCTTTTGTGCGGTTGTTGATGCCTTTGTAGACCTCGCCAAAGGACCCCTTCCCAATCCGCTCCTGCTTGGTGAAATACTCCTCAGGGTCCAACCGGGTGTTCTGTTCAGGTCACAGCAGAATTATAGAGTTTAAAATGTGATGGCTGGGCTTAGAGGTAATAATGCACAATACTCAATTCTTTTTAAGACTTTGAGACTTATGTAAGCCAGGGCTGCACATCAGCATCATTTTAACATCAGTATCATAAAGTGTCAGCCCTTTCCACAGATATTGGAAATTGGCAAATGAATGTGAGACAAGCAGATATCAGTTTGAGATGTTTTTTTGTGTAATATCAATTCAATGCAGGCATCAAACACACTGTACAACTGTGACCTTATATGGGACTTGATTTTGCACAAAAGGACACAAAAAGTTCAATGTGCAATGTCTGTGTGCTAGTAAAGAAACACCAGAAACATGTTGAATCATTTATCTTCACAACACTGCATTCAGGAGTGCCATGTGTTTGATACTGTTGACACAGACTGTTTTGGCCTACTTTTTCCTTTGCCATGGAAATGATGTTTTTGCTGGTGTTTGTCCATTGGTCTCTGAGCAAGATAACTCAAAAAGTTCTGAATGGAATTTGGTGAAATTTCAGGGAATGTTGGCCATGACACAAGGAAGAAGTGATCAGATTTTGGTGGTAATCTGAATCCTGAAATAGATCCAGGAAATTGTTTGAAAGGATTTGTTAAAACTGCGAGACATGGCAGTTTTCCACCTTTTCACCAATAATACAAAAAGCTGTCCATGGATATTGATCAAATTTTCTGAAAATGTTGGTAGTGGCACAAGGGAGGAGCGATTAGGTCTTGGTGGTGATCTGAATCCTGATGAGGATCCAGGATGTTTTTAAGGATTAGTTAACAATGTCAGATTGGGTGGTTTTTCATGTTTTCAAAAACAAGTCTACTAACAATGTCAGAAATGCCTTGGCTCTCTCAGCACTCCTGGTTCTACAGATAAAATCAAGAGGATATAATTGAATCTCAAAGCAGAATTGATAAAGTTAGCATTATTATTACAATTTTATTAATAAAAATCCCTGTTTTTTTTTTTTGTTTTCCATTGCTACTAAAGCTGGCATCTATACATTTTCTGAATCACCTCTGGTGAGGTTTAAAGTGAGTTGTGCTGATACTATATATGATGTGGAGACAGCGCTGCCGCAATGGGACAGCGATATCTGAACATTTAAATGTAACATTTCCTATTATTGGATCTCAGTGCTGTATTGTGATGTTTTGCTGCTTGCAAGCTTCCAGAAACAAATTCTGTCTCTTTATATGAACTAAAAGCCAGAGACCGAGAGCCAGGTACACTATTGCCTCAATTTCTATCAAAAGGGGCATTATCAAAATCCCCCTTAATGCGCCTGGTTGAAGTCATAATATTTACACCCCTGTGATGCTTCTCTTCCCTTCTGAATGCTGCAGAGACAGAATGAGGGCGCGAATTGACCCCCCATTGCTCCATCTCCAGAGGTACTTTCAGAGTGATAGAGGGGGTCACACAGACTCAGCAGGGGTCAAGAGCTCAGTAAATGTGTGTGTAGGAATCATAGGCTGTGTCCTACCATTGCCCATCCAAAGCTGCACTGCACCGTGAATTGACACAGATATTACATCCTCAAGGGGTTAATGTGAATGTCTTGAGGTGTAAAGATGATGGCTTTGATGAGCTTTACTGTAGCACCTATGCACTGTAAAAAAGGGCTAAAGTATAAACTGTGATGGAAAATGAAGTGCCTTGTACCAAATCAAGTATATTCCAGTCCAGTTGAACTGTCACCATAAAAAGAAAAGCACAATTTATATCTGTTGGATGGTTGCAAACTGGTAACAATACTGGCCAGCGACTAAGTATCATTATCCGTCTCTGGGATGATGTAAAAGCAACCAGCAGTTGCACTCATAGTCATTCAGTAAAGTCCAAGGTGCACCAATCTAATCCTGATTTAGTTACTTTAAAGTTGAGTATTAGAGCTCCTTGTACAGATTGGGAGTTTTAGTCCATTAGTGCATTCTGCTGATATGAGTGGGCATCAAATCTGATGTAAACTCCATCAGAAATCTTCACATCTGTTTGTAAAACAATTAACTTTTCAAGTAACTCTCTGCAGATGCCAGTATTACATGGTTAACATAATACAACTCTTCTTTGGAGTTGATCCTTGTTTTTTTGTGACTAGCTTTATAAAAAAAATAAAAGAAAACAGCTTGTCTATTCTTAAAGGTTAACAAAGTAACAAAGGGCATTGCATCTGTTTTACAGTCTGCTTTAATTCTTTACCTAGATATAGAAGGCCAATGGATTATTAACCTTCATATGTGTGCATAAAGTTGTTTATTCACTCACAGCCTGCCCAAACACACAGACTGTGGGCGAACTTTGTGCCAGGGTGTAATTCAAAAAGCATGACACTTAAAAGTTCTGTGGTTTTCTCCTCCATCACAGAAGGAAATGAGTGGTGATTTTTGACTGGGTGGAAGTCAAATAAAAGGTCATTACATATGAGTTGTGTTTTATGTAAATTATGTGACAGCTGTGTTTCTAGAACAGTACAGACTTTTATTATTTTAGAGATTTTTTTTGTCAATATCTAGGTTCCCTCGTATACCCTTTGTCATCAATATCTCCCCTAATGCAGACAAAGAGTGGAAGACAAAAATGTAATTAATTCTTGCATAATTTAGAGGGTTTTATGACTTGACTGATGGCTCAGACGCCCACCCACCTCATCATGGAGTATCTGACAGTCATGGGGGTTCGTCTGGTCTCCCAGACAAGAATAAGGGAGGTGACAGTTATAGAAAAGAGGATCTCTGTACCTGGTTCTGCATGTTTTGAAGGTGTGCCATCCCCGCTGCAGGTTGGACAGGACAGGGACAGCCCCAGCTCTCTCTTTCCGAAGTTATCAAATGCCGCTTTCGGGTTTTTCCTCCCCTCTTAGCTGTCTAGGAAGCAGGCTAGCTAGGTCGCTAGCCAACTAGATAAACACCCAATCTGCTGCCTTAACGGGGCTGTCACTCCGCGCACTGTTTTCGGCCTCCAAGTCCAACGGAGGACCGACGAGCCCGGCGAGACAACGAGCTACTGACCGAGAGGCTCCATTTGTGTCGGCGAGGATGAACTAGAAGAAAAAAATACTCCTTCCGTGGAGAAATATTTAATTCATTTCAAGGAACGTTTAGCCTGTTGTTCATTTGAAGCTTGAGGAGGACAAAATAATGGCCCAGATGGACGACGCATGCGCAAAGGCTTTGAGCAGGGTGAAGTTATGGGAGTTGTAGTCCATGATCTCATCAGCTTTTCTGAGAAATTTCTCCTCATTGGGAAAATCTAATCAGGGGCGGTTTTAATAATGTCGAGGCCCCAGACAGAAACCATTATAAGGTCCTTCCTCGTGTAGCCACTGACCATAATTTTAGGCATCTCTTTTCAGTTAAGAAAGCAGTGAACTACAGGACAAACTGACATCTGAAATGTAACAAGCAAGAATACTCAGAAACACTTGCTCACCAAAAAGAAAGCCACATCTCAGTATTAATATGTCTTAATACAGGGGGTTTCCAAAGTATAGCTTCGGGGGTCAAATGTGGTCTGGGGTTCATGTTCAAACTCCAAAATGTGCAATTGGTTATTTCTGGCATTGGAATATGAAACTTTTGCTTTACTAATGAATAAAAAACAAATAGATGGCATCAAATAGCACAGTTCATGCTAATTTTCTGCACTTTCTAACCACATTCAGGTTTTAAAGCATATTTTAAAGCATCATTTTAATAATCTTAAAGCACCAACAATCATTTAAAGTTCGTCAGTTAGGAGCAATTTCTTCTTGTTTTGTGTCTACATATAAAGATATTGTCCAAAATTGCCCTGTCATTCATGTATTTTTCTGGATGTGGCCCTTGGTTAGAAAAGTTTAGATACATAAATCTCAATGGATGTAATATTTGTTAACATTAGAATTAAACTAAATAATTAATTAAATCATTTTTTCATCACCACATGCCATTTTACCATACAGTAATCCATGTTTATTATTTTAATATTTATATATGTAAGATACCTTTCCTCACATAATTTGAATCATATTATCCTATTAATTGCTATTGGAGGGTTTTGAATTTCTGAATTGTGACCAGGGGCTTTTGCATGTGTTTTCTTTCCTTTTTTTTTTTTTTTTTGGTTATTCAAACTTTATTTTGATAATTTGTTACTATATCCCTGCTCCTCCAAAGCCGGAGGCATTTAGCTTTATGAATACAGCTGTGGATCCATCCATACAGGTAGGTCTGCCCACAGAAATGTCCAGGCCTAAAAGTCTCAGTCATTGGACCCTCCCCAGATAAGAAATATTAAATTGTTACATCAGTACATGTGCTGGGTCAGTGGCATTTGTGCAAGCCTCTTGACTATCCGTAGCATTCTTTTAAGGCTCAAATAATGTTGACAAGTTGTTGTCAGGTTGACAGTTTTTTTCTTTTTTTTTTGGCATCCTTAATTTTGTCCATTTTGTAGTTGCTTTGAAATCTGACATCAACATTGCTGAATTTGTGTGCTTGGTTTCTTTCTTTTCTTTATTTTTTTATTTATCTCAAACTTAAAAAAAAAATAAAAATAAATAAATAACAAAAAAAAAAACCCAAAAAACACATCAAATAATACATATGCACACCAAACAACTGTACATGTCCATCAAATAAAAGTACAACTGTGAAAACATATATATGTATGTCAACTAAAACAAAACAGTTTGAGAAGGGACAGAGCTGAAGCAAAGAGCTTATCTAGTCCTGCCCCTTCCTTACAAATCAAATCCAATAATGAATTAACATCATAAGTTATTATTAGCTGCCAGTATTCATGTAATAATATAAATACAAGGGTAATAGACTCATTTTACAAACTAAATCTTCATAAAAAAAAAAAAAAAAATTCAGGCACAACCCCATTCTTCATATAAACTTGCAAGAGAACAAGACACACTAACAATATATACGCACTTCAGAGAATGTAACTGTATATATGATATACACTTATATAACTCTATTATACATTTAATATAAAAATAAACATACTGATTTAAATGTACACATCTTATTCCATAAACATCCTGCTGCTGAAAAACAATTTTCCCACTTGATAATAATAAAGTTGAAGCTGAAGTTGATCCTAACCATGTATACCCATACAATAAGCATATCTGCCTTATATCTGTTCTAACCTACATTTTATGTTACTGAACATAATTATTTGGACATATTAATAACACTAAGTGTGATAGGATACAAAATTAATATTATTTGTATGCAATCAAACTGTTTGGGTATAAACCCGCATTTTCGTTAAATTACTTGTATTAATCTTTTAGTACTTGTCTGTGGTGTTATTTAAATATCTATATGTTATTGCACATTTTTAAAGTGACATCCAGGTTGTTCCAGAGTTTAACTCCTCAAACAGAAATACACATACTTTTAAGAGTTATATGGGCCACTGGACAAATGAAATTATGTTAACCCCTTAAATTATAGTCCCCCTCTCTGGTTTTGAACATCTTTTGTAAATTATCAGGTAACTCTTTTCATATTGCTTTACATAGCACTTGTGCTGTTTTCAAATTTACAATGTCATAAAATGTTAACAGTTGTGATTTAAAAAAACAGAGGGCTGGTGTGATCTATGTATCCAATATGATTTAAGATCCAGATAACTCTTTTTTTCTTTTTTTGTTTCAGTCCAAGTACATCAGCCTCATATCATTGCTTCTTTGAGAGGTCTACATTTTTTGGCCATGGGTCCCATAGATGCAGGAGAGCCATGGAAAAAGATTTTGGACAATTCCTTAATAATATATGTATTCTTACATGTTTTAAATCCCTGTGAAATTAAATATGTATTTTCTTGGCTTATCTTCAAATTTATATGTAATTTTATTTAAAGATATTACAAATTTCAATGTGGCAAACAAACAGAAAAAAATCAACAAAAAAAGACACAAGTACAAGACAAGATACAAGAAAGTTTATTAATTTCATGTAGCATTATGTATGAAAACACTGCATATTTAACTAATCAAAATCAAATTAACTCTTCAAAAACACACTGAAATGCATAAAGAGATTGTATTTTATTTTCTTTGTGCATGACTTTGATGTACAAGCCATATCTGAGTGTGTCCCTAAAGTGAGGCAATTGCATCATGGGTACCTTACCAAGGTTAACTCTGGAATCTTGTGTTGTACAAGATAACATTTTAAACAGAATCAACTCCATGTGAGTTGCATTCAAATAAACAGGGTTGGAAAGTGAGTAATTACGTTATTGTAATTGAGTGTTTTCTTTTTCAAACCAGTACTGTCACATTTACTTGCACATGTTTGACCATATATATTGTACTTGGTTACATTTGTCACAACATCTGAGTACTGGGTTAAAATGAAAAATAAATAAAACTAAAAACTACACTGATCCATGTTTTCATAAACTTATATAGTCCAAATACAATTTTTTTCTATTTAATACCCTTATTAAGGTTTGTATCACAAAACTGACTAGTTAAATACTATATGATACAGACACTATGCTGGTTTGATACTCAATTCCTGATCAGATGCAGAATGTCAATAGGACCTGGTCAAATTTCGGAACTGACAGTTTAATAACAACTTTTGATGTTCAAATTTATTTCCAGTTCAGTTTCAGTGATGTGGTATCTATTACATAGATTGATAATCTAGAGTATATATTTTGAATTTCATATACAGTATGCTTTTGTGTGTACCAACACACATTCACTGATATATTTGATTGGTAATTTAATATAAATAAGGGCAATTTGCTACTCTGTGGTTATAATATTTGGGTCCATTGCTAAATAGAGGGTTACTTTGACCTAACTTGGAGTAAAACTGAATCAAATTGTTCATTCACTTGGGTACAATATTTGCGTACTCTCTCTTACCCTGCTGATAAACAGACTTTACCGCTGGATGTGAAATAATTTGTGTTGTGTGCGCTCGTTTTCTATCATAGATGCTGCCTACTTTAAGGGCAACGCTGGGCTGAGACGCCCCCCTACAGACTCCGCCCAAGCGGACGCACCGGGTATAAAATAAAAGCTGCCTCCCACACTTTAGCGCTGAGCGGTGAGTGTTTCCGCTCCACTCCGCCCCCGTCCCCCTCGGTGCTGCCAGTGCTGCTGAACGGAAAACATTAACACACATGACATTTTAAACTCCGTCAGTAAAACCAAAGCGGTGAGTATTCATATTAACCTCAGTGAAGCAGCAGAAATGTGTGTTCAGCTTGTTTGCGCCGACAGTCAGCGGTTGTGTACGCGTTGCTAAGCTAACGTGTTGTGATAAGGATAACATGAGCTAATGCTGTCAGACATGACATGTTACTGTAGCAGCATTAGCTTTCCTCAGATATCAGCCGACCTACGTGCTAGACATGGCGCCCAATGTGGATTTTCATTCAATGACATCGAAGCTATTTGTCAGCAGCAGCCACCACCTATGTTAATGTTACGTAATGACATGCAACACGACGACATTAATGTTTTTTACACGTACGTACCGCCAGCAGTGACTGATACAGATCTTCCCCCACCTTTCGGGGTTAGTTTGGTTTCTGAACGGGACATGCCCTTTAACATGGGCCAGAGATCATCTCTTCGGCCGTACTTTAATCCACTGAGCCAATTAACAACCTCCATGTGTTTTTTTCGTAATATTTTGTACTTACTGATTCAACCTTACACTATTATCATGATAAACATCATGACATTTTAGGTATATATATCAAAATATCATATGCGAGCTGGCAAGTATCCATGGCTTTTAAACATGAATTGTAATATGGTCAGTTCAGACATGCTTGCCTCTGCTAGAGCCACCAAAGTGTGACCGATATGTTGAAAACTCAGATTTCATGCCAGATTTTAAATCATTTAACATTTTCCATTGTTTAACCATTTCTTTTTGTTTAATGTGTCTGCAGGCCAGATGAGTGGGCCAACCTTTTCCTCCCCCTCTTCAGAGGTGGCTGAGATGAACCGCATCCATTATGAGTTAGAGTACACCGAGGGTATCAGCCAGCGCATGCGGATCCCTGAGACCCTAATGGTGTCATCAGAGAAACAAACAGGGTCTCTACCACTTCAGCCGCCCCTGCCCACTCATACTACAATGATGCAGGTGCCAGAGAGGATCGTTGTAGCAGGTGAAGGTCACAAATGAAAGTTGAGATGATAACGCCCTAATTATGGCACACCTCATACGTCCTTTAACGCTTATGATGATTCTTGTGACACCTAGCCTGTGTTAATCTTCTCTTCACTCCCCAACAGGTGATGATGCAGACACTCTATTTTCTCGTCCTCGAGACCTTGACCTGATTCAGTCCATCCCATCTGTGGATCTCCTGAACATGAAGGCTCCGCCGCGTGTCCTCACCCTCTCAGAACAGCCTCTGGACTCCCTTGAAACCGAACAAACTCCCACTTCACAGAGTAATCCCAACCAGGCTGTAAGCAACAATCCTTAATTCACTTAGTTTAACACTAATCCAAACAGGATATCCTGTGTGTTTTATCTAGATGGTAGGACAGCAGGCTCGGGTTAAGTAATGCTTAAATGTCTCATGTCCTGGTGTGTTTGACTGTTTACACCATGTCTGGATGTCTATTAAGCAAGAATTTGATTTGAGTCGAAAAAAAAGAAAAAGTTTGTCTCTATAAAGGATCAGATGCTGCTCTATTCCTCTCTCCTTTGGAACAATTGGATCACTTCATAACAAGTGAGATGACACTTTTTATGAATTGGCGCTATACAAACAAAGATTGATTGACTGATTGATCTTGGGATGGGGGGAGGCTACGGTGATGAGCTCTGCACTGATTGGCTTCCCAGACAATGTCTGATGGGAGGAGGGGTAACAGAACGCAGAGCAGACTTTCAAAACAGTCGTGGCATCTGCCTGTGATGAGCAGAAAAACACACATGTAGTTGGAGGCTGTATAGCTATGACATAATAAACCCCAGAAAGCAGAAAACAGAGCGTTTAAAGGGGTCTTTATAGCACATTTCTTAGAGAACTGAGAGTTTAGTAAAAGGTGTCATGTTCTTCTGCCCCCTTCTAACAACATTAAAAGCAAAGAAATTTGATTTTGCAGGGACATGGGACCTTAACGAAGCCACAGCACTGCATTCTTATTTACAATGATTAAATATTCAGTATCAATTCTACCTATAATTTCACTGGTGAAAAAATATGTTGCAGTGCATTTTCAGATTTTGAGATTATGGGGAATCAAAAGTTATTTATATGACAGATGTTAAGTGTGGCATTTCCCCTACATGGTATCAGCTTGACTGGACTCTGCTTTGATAACTATATGTCCATAAGAATTTTCACCTGGACCACACACTGGTGTAGCAGGTAGTGCTTGTACCTCACAGCAAGAAGGTTGCTGGTTCAACTTCAAAGTCAAACAGATCCTTTTTGTGTTTAATTTGCTTGTTCTCCCTTTGCATGCTTGGGTTTTCTTCACTCTGGTTTCCTCCAACAGACCAAAAATATGGTTTTTACATTAATTGGTGACTCCAAATTAGCCTTTGGCGTGAGTGTTTGTGGCTCTCTGTGTCAGCCCCGTGATTGTCGACCAGGGTGACCAGCCCAGGGTTTATCCTGTCTCTCACCAGATGTAATTCCAAAAGGATAAGTGGGATACAGCAATCAAACCCTTAGACAGAAAACCAATCAGGTCACATCATTGTTCACATGTACTGAAAAAGCTGAACATGTTAAACTTTGATGATTTCATAAAACTTACAATCATAAACTTCATAAATGTTTAAGTCATCAGGCCCCTTAGGTGCTCAGTGACCTTGTGGTTCTAGAACAGCTAATGGAGACTGTAATGTTCCCTTTCCTAAAACTTCACTGGGACAAACTGCTTTCTCTGTTCAAAGCGTCAACATGTGTAACGCTTTAACCTTAGAACTTAAACTGTATCCAGACTGGAATCACTCTAAACTTGACCTGAAACAGTTTTTAAAGAGGACTCAGTTTTGTAGGCATTAATGATGAAGTGCTTCCTGTTTTACCTTTTTTTTTGTATTGCTGTATATATCTGTTTTGTATTGATCTAGCTGTACTTGTTGAGTTCGTTAGTTGTTTTTAATACAGTATTTATTGTTGTTTTTTTATGTCATGAAAGGCCCAACTAGGGATGGGCATTAAACATTAAATGAATAAATCAATAAACGACTAAATAAATAATGGATCAATGAATGTATTGTACTTAACACCTGGCAGAGTTTTTTGGAATCACCTTGAATAAGATTCCTAGCAAACTGAACAAAGAGGTAAATATGGTGTGAAGACACAGCTGACCAATGAGTTGTCAGAGTATTGCCTCAAGATAAGGAAATTCAACAAGGAAATGAAAAACCCCCCATTGTCAGCTTCTTCAACTCTCCTCTCCTTTTAATAGTGTGTTGTTTTACTTCTTAAACTGTTCTTGGACAAAATCTCATCTCCTTACTGTGACATAAAAAACAACACATCAAGGTTCAGCTGCACTAATGCCTCGGTTT